>CM077158.1:199821726-200154169 GCA_039583875.1 Platanthera guangdongensis | reverse complement strand
GCCAAGGACGACGACATCTCTTACTTCATAGGACAAGGCCTGAAAGTGTGCGAGACGCCGAACAAAAACCACCACTGGCTGACGCGGTTCGTCTTCATCCGCGGGGATCTGGGAGGTATCCCTCTCGCCCCCGTATCTCCTGCTGAATGCTATTATGACACCCCAAGGTGGGGGGTGCCGAGAAAGACCTCTGCGATTTCCTCGCAGGGAAGAATTTGAAGTCCAATACCTTCGGCGAGACCTCGACTCGCTCCCCGCCGTCTTCCCCGGCGAAGGTACGCTTCTATCTCCCTTCTTATCCTTGTAAATTCTTGCTCCCTGCTGACTGTCATCTTATCTTAGGAGAGAGGACCGTCCCTGTCCTTCCCCCTGCCAAAGTAACCGAGCTCTCGCTTTGGCGAGTATGGCGGCGGAGGCTGCGAAATACACACTGACACCTGCCACCAAGAAGAGGCCCGCGGGCGAGGGTACTTCTCGCCTCAGCCCCCAAGAAGAAGAAAAAGTCGGTGCTTCAAAAAGGACAAATCTGCAAAGGAAAGAGAAGAGCCAGCGGGGTCCCTGTCCCCCATCACTCTATCGTCTCCCGCCTCCGCGACGACCCGTCTCGCCCGCCCGCAAGACGGTCTCTTCAGAGCCAGCTGCCCGCGGCCATGTTCAGCCCTCTCAGCTCCCTCATGGCGAGACTGGTTCGTCCGACCGCCCGACTCTCGCCTCGCACCCTAATTATAATATGGGGCCTGTGACGGATGATGACGCCGGCGAGCCGGTTCTCATATGGGACCAAGACTCCAACCGCGTGTCGGTGTCTACCCTTCTCCCTTCTTGAAGGAACAGACCCCCCACCAGCCATGTCTTCTCCTTAGGGTTTGGGCTGTATGACGGTCTTGGCTCCGAGCCCGCAGATAACGAGGCGTCGCGGGACCTCATTCTAATAAGTGCCCACTCTCAGTTTCGCTCCCTGGAGCTCGCGCACCGAGTTCCGTGCCGCCTCGTTTCAACAACAGGAAATGGAAGGAGGCGGAGGCCGGTCTCGTCGCGGAGCGGGAAAAGTCCTCGACCTGGAGAAGCGGTTGCTTGTTGCCGACAACCTCCTCGCGCAGAGCCAGGGTGGCGTGGTAAGTCTCCTATACCGTTGCTTTGCTAGTCTTACTTTGCTTCTTATAGTCATCATTGTTCTCCTCCTGCAGGATCCGAGACGGCCAATAGAATGTGCTCGCGTTATTGAGGAGCTGGAGGGGAGAATAAGAAGTTGAAAGCCGAAAATCTCCGCCTTCGAGCAGCACGACGCCCCCATGGATCAATTTTCCCGTTCCTTCCCGCTATTCCGTAGATGAGTGTGGACGCCATCTGCAGGCCGGGACTCAAATATCAAGACGGCGGAGGTTGTCCTCAAGATGATGAAGGAGGTGGAGTGGTTCGCGAGGATGCCGAGACGGTTACGTCCTCGCACCTGGGTCCCCGCTATACGACGAGACGGACGGCAGCTCTTCCTCTGACAATGAGTAGCGCACAGCCACTGCAGGACTTCTCTTCCTCACCTTCTTTTGCCTAGTACTGGTGGTTCTGGTAGATACTTCCTTGAAAATGGGGCGTGAGGTGTTCCTAATTTATGGATATTTTGTTAAAAACTTCTTTATATACTAATTGTCGCTTCCCTCTTTGGGTGTCTTGTGTAATAGTTAGTCAGGGGCAACTTTTTAGATGCTATTTTAATTGCCGCCTTGATCTTCTGCCATCTCGCTTAGCAGCTAGCCAAAAGCATGAGATTATTTTTTGGATGTTGTTAATCGCTGCTTTTATCGTCTGCCATCTCGCTTAATAGCCAGTCGTCTTGAGGCGACTTTTATTGCTCTTCTCCCCTATTTTAATTACCGCCCACTTTTCGCTCGCCTCGCCGCAAGATTATCCCGCCCGGAATCCCTGGAGACCTGCCGTCTCGCCCCGCCCGGTTCCGCCTTCTAAGGCTACTTGTGCCTGGAATAAGGAAGATCCTCCCGCCAGGCGCGAGAGCCACTATTGCGAGTGCCGGCCAGGGACCTTCTTCCCTGGCCCGATTCCTGGTCCCTCTCTGTTTAGGGACTTTCTATCAACCTTCTGATGAACATGGATCTTTCCCCACGCGAATTCTTACCCTTAGACTTGTCCCCTCGAGTGAGTATACCGCCCTGCAGCTAGATGGGAGCCTGGTCAGCGGGTCTGCTCGGGGTCTCCTCTCAAAACTCCTCCAACCACCGAGTGAGCCTACAGCCCTGCCAGCTTGATGAGAGCCTGGTCAGCGGGTTGCTCAGGGTTCCTCTCCACAACTCCTCCAACCACCGAGGGGGAGCCTATAGCCCTGCCAGCTAGATGGAGCCTGGTCAGCGGGTCTGCTCGGGGTCTCCTCTCCAACACTCCTCCATCCACCGAGTGAGCCTACAGCCCTGCCAGCTAGATGGGAGCCTGGTCAGCGGGTCTGCTCGAGTCTCCTCTCCACAACACCTCCAACCACCGAGTGAGCCTACAGCCCTGCCAGCTAGATGGAGAGCCTGGTCAGCGGGTCTGCTCGGGGTCTCCTCTCCTCAATAGCTCCAACCACCGAGTGAGCCTACAACCTGCCAGCTAGATGGGAGCCTGGTCAGCGGGTCTGCTCGGGGTCCTCTTCTCCGCAACTCCTCCAACCACCGAGTGAGCCTACAGCCCTGCCAGCTAGATGGAGCCTGGTCAGCGGGTTGCTCGGTGTTCTCTTCTCCGCAACTCCTCCAACCACCGAGTGAGCCTACAGCCCTGCCAGCTAGATGGGAGTCTGGTCAGCGGGTCTGCTCGGGGTCTCCTCTGCACAACTCCTCCAACCACCGAGTGAGCCTACAGTCCTGCCAGCTTGATGGGAGCCTGGTCATCGGGTCTGCTCGGGTCGCTCTACAAATCATCCGCCCCCGGTGCCTACAAAGGTCACCCACACTTTCATCGCATCAAAAGAGCACATCAGAATGACACTTTCATCGCATCAAAAGAGCACATCAGAATGATAAGCATTGTACAATAATAATAAAAAGGTGCGATGGATAGAGTGCTACGGGTAAAATCTCTTCAAATCATCACCACTCCGGGATCGCTCGAGGGACCCCGTCCACATCCTGGAGGTGGTACCCTCCTGACTTTAAGACTTCTTTTACTACAAAAAGGACCCTCCCAATTGGGGTTAAGCTTCCCTAGGCCCCCCTATACCCCGCCGTTCTACTTTTTTCAGGACCAAATCTCCTTTCTCAAACTGTCTGATCCTTATATGCTTGTCGAAGTACCTCGCCATCGGCGCTTGACCTCCTCCTGCCGGACCATCGCAAATCCCGGAGCTCCTCCACGAGATCCAATGAGAGTCTCTGTTCTTCTTCGTTCTCGCTCTCCATCCTTCAGCTCCTTCCCTTGCAACTGCTACTCTTGGTGATGTGACCTCAAACTCGATAGGTATGACAGCCTCTGAGCCATGAGAGAGCTTAAACGGGGTTTCCCCCGTGGCTGTGTTTGGTGTGGTCCTCAAGGCCCACGGTACTGAAGGTAGCTGCTCCACCCAGCTTCCCCTCAAATTCTCCACTTTTTTCTTCAATAAATTGACAATAACCTTATTAGCCGCTTCGACCTGTCCATTACTCCGTGGATGATGAACAGAGGCAAAGCAGAGATCTATTCCCAAATGAATGCAGAAATCCACGAATTCTCTGCTTGCAAATTATGGTCCGTTATCTGTCACAATGGCTAGGGGCAACCCATGCCGGCAGATGATCTCCCCCCATACGAAATTCTTGACCACCTGTGAGGTTACCTTAGCCAACGCCTTCACCTCCAGCCACTTCGAAAAGTAGTCCACCATGACTAACAGGAATTTCCTTTGGCCACTTGCTTGGGGAAAGGGGCCCACCAGATCTAGCCCCCATATAGCAAATGGCCAGGGAGCTGTGATGGTCCGCAACCTCTGGGCTGGAAGGAGCTGAAGGGGGGCGAACTCCTGGCATTTTTGACACTTTTTCGCGAATTCCTCCGCATCTCTCCTGAGGGTAGGCCAAAAGTACCCCTGCCTCAGCACCCTCCCTTCTAAAGTCCGGCTCCCCGAGTGACTTCCACATTCTCCCGAGTGAATCTCTTGCAGAACCTTGGGAACCTCCTCCTCTGACACACATCTGGCCAGCAGACCTGACAAGGTCTTGCGATATAAAACTCCATCTTTCAGCAGGTAGTACGCCGATTTGTATCTGGTATGCTTCTTGTCGAGTTCCATCGCGGGTAACTATCCTGATGCAAAAAATGTGATGAAGGGGTCCATTCACGACCTCTGCTGGCATACTTCCATGAGTTCCCCTTCCTCTATAGACGGTCTGAAGAGTTCCGTCATTGTTCCCCCGACTCGAGGGCCATGCTTGGCGAGTTGGTCCGCCTGAGTGCTCTCCTCCCTCGGGATGTGCTGAATTGAGAAGCTTCGGAACTGCCCTATGATGTCCTTGACCTTTCCTAGATACAACTGGAGGGTGGGCTCCCTTACCTCGAACTCCCCTTTGATCTGGCCTGCCACCACCATGGAGTCTGTCGAGGCCTCAATGTCTTGTATGCCCAGCTCCCGGGCTAACCTGAGTCCCGCAATGACCGCCTCATATTCCTCTTGGTTGTTGGTGATTGCGAAATGAATCTTCAAGGCCTGCTCAATCTGGGTCCCCTTCGGGCTGATCAAGACCATTCCCCCCCCCAAAGGAATTTCTTCCCGACGCTCCATCCACTAACATCTTCCAGGTTGCCCGAGGGGACGCCTCCGTCTCCCGGATCTCAACTACATAGTCCTCCAGGAAATCGGCCACCGCCTGTACCTTTATGGCGAGCCGAGGAACGAAGATGAGGTTGAATTCGCTGAGCTCTATTGACCATTTTGCTAGCCTCCCAGAATGCTCCACCCCCCCCCCCCCCCCCCCAAGATGCGACGGAGGGGGTGATCTGTTACCACTTGTATGGAGTGAGCCTGAAAATATGGCCTGAGCTTTCGGGCCGAGATGATGAGGGAAAATGCTAACTTCTCAAGAATGGGGTACCCGAGTTCCGCTTTCTTCAGGACCCTGCTTACGTAATAGATCGGAAATTGTTTCCTCCCTTCTTCTCGCACAAGAACCGAGCTTACCGCCACAGTCCCTACCCCCAAATATAAGAACAAGACCTCTTCTTCCCTTGGTTCCTGGAGTAAGGGCGTTTGAGTAAGCTATTGTTTTATGTCTTGGAAAGCCGTCTCACATTCCGAGGTCCACTCGAATCTCTTGCCTCCTCGCAGCGTTCGGAAGAAGGGCGAGCACCTCTCCCCGGCTCGAGAGAGGAACCTGCTTAGCCCGGCCAACTTGCCTGTGAGACGCTGGACTTCCTTAACATTCCTAGGGGACTCCAATTCTAGGATTGCTCTCACTTTTTTGGGGTTGGGCTCCACTCCAGATGGAGTGAGAAGATGTCCCAGGAACCTTCCCCTGCTGGCACCAAAAACACATTTCAGGGGGTTGAGTCTCATTTTATACTCCCTTAGGGTTGCAAAGGTCTCCTCCAGATCTAGGACATGAGCTTTGAGGTCCTTGCTTTTGATCATCAAGTCATCCACGTACACCTCGAGGTTCCTCCCTCTCTGTTCTCGGAAAATCCGATCCATCATTCTTTGATAGGTTGCTCCCGCATTTTTCAAACCGAAAGGCATCATATTAAAGCAGAAGCATCCATCCTCCGTGACGAAGGTGACGTCCTTAACGTCCGGGGGATGCATGCGTATTTGATGATATCCAGAAAATGCATCAAAGAAACTCATAAAGGGGAAACCGACGGTTGCGTCAACCAGCACGTCGATTCGGGGCAGCGGGTAACAATCCTTGGGGCATGCTTTATTTAAAAGAGAAAAATCCACACACATTCTCCACTTACCCTCCCCTTTTTTGACCATTACAACATTACTCACCCACCCCGGATACTTACAGGCGGTCACAAACCCCGCCTTAAGTAATTTTTCCACTTCCTCTCTAATAGGTCCGACCATCTTGGAGGCGATGACCCTCTTCTTCTGTTGTATGGGGCGAGTGTTGGGATCTAGATTGAGACGGTGACAGGAGACGTCTGCATCGACCCCTAGCATGTCCGCGGCGCTCCATGCGAAGACGTCAATATTTTTCTGCACACAGGTACTGATCTTCTCACGGTCCTCCGGGCTGAGCTCGCCACTGATTTTTATCTTCTCCACTCGGCCTTCCTTGGTGCGGATCTCTACCTCGAGGACCTCCACGGCCGCTTTCGGCCTTGATGGCTCTTCCTCTCCTTCCTGTTCTGCCTGCACATCCTGCTTCTTGGCTTTGCCTTCTACGTTGGCCATCATCATCTCTTCCCTTGGCTGCTCTGTCTCCCACTTGCTTGCGTCCTCCTCTTCCTGTTGTGAGGCCCTTCTCTTTTCTGGTCGGGCCCCCTCCCCGGGCGACCCTCCCTCTTCTTCCATCTGCCTTTTCTCTCTCCTCCCTACCTCTTCTTTTGGCTCCTCTTCCTCTGCTGCCTCCGTCTCCTCGCCCTCCTTTCCAGCCACTTCTAGCCTCTCCACCATGCCCCAGTTCCTCACCATTTCTCCCTCTCCCTTCGCACTTTCCTTCTCCTTTTCTTCTACCACCATCATCTCCCCGAACTCCTCTCCCGCCATTTCTGGCTCCCAGGCAATGCCTCCCACCATTACTACTTCTTCTCCTCCAGTATCTTCCTCTCTTTGCTCTTCCCCGCCTCCCTGTTCTTGTTGTAAATGCTTCATCCACTTTCCCAATTCCTCTGCATCTCCCCGCCAGGAGATGGTGTTCACTGCCGTCACGTAGTATTCCCTAGTAGTCTTTGGATCCCCCCGTACCCTGATTTGGGTACCTCCTGAATTCAGCTTCAAGCATTGGTGAAACGATGATGGAACGCATCTGAAAGCGCTGATTAAGGGTCGCCCAAAGATAGCGTTGTAGCTACTGGGGGCATCCACTATGACAAAGAGGCAATTCCGGGACAGCCCTCCCAGGGTCACCTGAAGTCCCACTCCCCCCTCGACTTCTTTCCTTTCCCCTGAGAACCCAAACAGTGGTCCATCCGCCGCCAGCACCATCCGGGCCTCCACCCTCATTGCATTGAATGCTTTTTTGAAAATCACGTTCACTGAGCTCCCATTGTCTACTAGGATCCGCGACACCGTGAAGTTCTCGATGGCGGTCCGTATCACCAGCGCGTCACAAAAGGGGTCCTCATGGTCGGGCATGTCTTTTCTTGAAAAGGTAATCTTTTCATCTGGAGGAGGGGATTGTGACGTCGAGGCGACGCTTCGGCGGTACATAGTGTGAAGGCTCGCCTTTCGGGCCGCCTCTATCCCTACCCCCCATTGATCACTCCAATCCCCCCGCGATCCCCTTCATCCGTTCGATCCACACATCGATCCTCTTCTCCTGTAACTGTTACTTCCTCTATCCGCACCGACCTTTGCTGTTCTCCTGCCCCTCGAGTTCTCCTTATCTCCAAGAAATCTGGGCAGGTAGCCGTTGCGTGACCTTCCTCCTCGTGGAAGTAACAATATGGCAACGCCACCTCCCCCCTGCCTTCCTTCCTGAGGGTTCCTCCTTCTCCCTGCTCCTGCTCCTCTTCCTCTCTCCCGGCCCCTTCCTCTGCCTCGGCCGATGGCCATGACTTGCTGCGGAGGGGGCAGGGGTGGTCTATGACCATACCCCCACCCCTGCTGGTGAAACCTTCCTGGTCCTCCTTGTTGGTTCCTCCCCCCTTGGGGAAATCCTCTACCTTGCCCTGGGGAAGGGCCTCCCTGTGGTCTCCACCCCAGCTCCGGGTACGTCGGCGCCCTTGGCTCCTCTCTTCTCCTTGTCTCCTGTTGTCTCCCACCTGACTCCCTCGACTCCACCTCAGTAAGCCTTGCCAGCTTCTTCGCAAAAGCTGGGTTTGCCGCCTCCATCACTATTTCCTTTGCCGCCTTCTCCATCAAGCCCTCAAAGGACAGCGGCGCCTTCCGGGTGAGGCTCATCTTGAAGAATCCCTCCCGTAGTCCCACAGTAAAGGACATCTGGAGGGCAAACCCTGGCACCTCCTAGATATCCAAAATCTCTTCTTGGAACCTATCCACGTACTGGGACAGCGACTCGTCCGCCTTCTGCTTGATTAAAAAGATCGACTCCGGGTTCTTCTTCCTCTTCTTAGATGTGGAGAACCGGAGCTGGAAGCTCCTACTTAAGTCCTCGAAGCCGTATATCGAGCCTGTCGGGAGTTGATGGAACCAATCCCTAGCTTTGTCCTTTAGGGTGATCGCAAAAAGACGGCACTTAAACGCGTCCGTCATGGGCCTGATCGAGACAGCGTCTTCGAACCACTGCAAGTGATGGAGGGGATCATCCTTCCCTACATAGTAGTTCATCTCGGGCTCTCGGAAGCCCTCCGGGACGGGAGCGGACAGGATTAGCTCGCAAAAAGGGGACCCTCTCGCCGCCGGTCTCACCGCCCCTACTCGCGCGACGACCTCTCCTGGCGAGATGGCACTCGCTGGGCTTGGGAACAGCTCCCTTCCCGCCATGTCTCTCCCGCTCCCTTCTGCCATCACCTCCTTTCCCGGCCTTCTCCCCGGGGCATCCTCTCTTACTCGTGCCGAGACGAGTTCTTCCTGAGTCGCGAGAGCTGGCACTTGTGAGGCAGTGGAGTTGAACAATCTCCCTGCCGTGAGATCCCTTGCAGTAGATCCATGATCCCCTTGATTGAAGCCATAAACTCCGCTCTTCCTACAAATCCCCTCTGGTTATCCGACTCCCCTCCTTCTCCTTCTCCGTGATCTCCCGCCATGTGGTGGCTCAAGGTTCTTCTCTGAGGGCTGCGGTCCACGCTCACCGCACCAAAAATGTTGGAACCAGCTTTTTGATCCCTCCTAAAGTTCGAAACAGGATGCAGCCCCCACGTACTCTCCCTGCGCTACCCTCCTGACGAGAGTCAGTGACCTGAAAACAGACCGAGGGGGCCCAGCTTGGAGGTCCCACCTCTTACCCGGAAGAATTGAAAGTCTTCCCCTCCCTAGCCAGTGCTGAGCTAGATGCCTGTGAGGAAGATAGTGGAAAGGTTCAACAACCTCTTTCTCAGGCACCTTATCGGTCTATTTATAGGCCTCTGAATCTGTTCTGCAAATAACACTTCTGAGTTAACCTGAAATGACCAAAACGCCCTGGACAGGGTCTGCGAACAGCAAAACTCCGCTGTTCTTGAGAGCTATATGCAGATCTCCGGGGGTGAAAATAAAAAAATACCTGAGGCATAAAGGTAAAAACCCCTCTTGGGGGTAAAAAGGTAAACACTCCTCTTTCTACATGTGGCGAGTGGGGAAGGATCCGTCGGGCCTAGAGAGGTCTCGCCTGGTGGGCCATCTCGCCCCCACCAGGAGGTCTCGCCGAAAGAGGTCTCTCCCTAATCCGTGGGCTACCCATTCCTCTCGCCTCTTGTGGGTAGGCCTCCTCCCATCTCGCCAGTCATCCTTTCTCGCTTGCTGGGTCACCTCTCGCGAGCCCAAGGTTGTACATTGATGATCAAAATATGATCTCTAGGAGATCAAATATATCTGAGATCAAAATATGATCTCCAGAAATCCAAATATGATCTCTGGGATTCTGCTTATCTTGCCGCGTGGAGGAATGAGTGGGTGGAGATTATATTTAGACTCCTTAAGATCATATTTTGATTGCAGGGCTCCAGGAGATCATATTTGATCTCTTGGAGATCACCCGGAGTCTGGATTCCGAACGGAAAAATTAGGTTTGTTTGGGGCGCTGTTGGAGCGCCTTTTTGATCCGCTTCCTTCCCGTCTCTTGTGGCGGAGGGCTCGCAAAAGAACTGATGTTATTACTGCTATAAATAAGTTGCATCACCTTTTGCCAAGATTTTTAACTAATGTTCACTTTTTAAGATATGATAATAATATCTTGATCTTAATACTCTGATATTTGTCACAGCGAAGAAACACGAAGGATCCAAAATTTTCACTTGATGAATCCAACATAACAGAGCGGAGCAGATTCCCAAGTGATTGAGAAGACCTAAAACATGTACTGTCAAAAAGTGCTTTCTATATAAAGAATCTCGTAAAATCTTAAACATTAATATCTTAATATATAAGAGGTGTAATAAATATAAATCATTACATTAAGAAACACATTTTTTTGTTAAATATTTATTGCGGGCTAACTCGATTTTCCAGTCGGACCGGATTCAATTGAACCGTCTTAACTTGCGGAGCGATCGAGCGCGCGCATAGTCGGATAAAATTAAAGCTTGACTCAAGATGTGATGACGTGGAAAAACCCCTCAACTGGGTAAAAAATCACGTGACCGGATCTGTGCCGGTCAAAGTCCACTAGCTGCTTGTGATTACAATGCGTTCGGAGAATCGGGGCGGCAGGCCGCTCCCGTTACAGCTTGGGGGGAGAGAAAGATTTCGGCGCCCCAACGGGCAACAGGCTGCGGCACGGGAGCGACTTGGACACTGGAATTCGAGAGGTGGCTCCGGTGTTCTGAAGCTTGGAGCGCGGCTTCGGCTCTTCTCCGACTGCCATGGTCGTCCTCCTTGTACAACCCCGTGTCCGGCGAGCAAGGTCACCAGGGTCTAGGCAAATCGGGCTGAGGACAATAGGCGAGCTCGGCAGTGAAGGGGGCGAGCCCGAGCTCGGCATCCGTCGACCAGAGATCGACGATCGGCGACCCTGAGTTCGGCATATGCCGAGCGAGACACAACTCGCGTCCTCGCGGTGGAGCTCGGCAGCAGTAGGCGAGCAGAACATGCCGAGGTGGCCAAAGCTCCCCAACTCGCCTGTATGTATGAGGTACTTTTTACTGTTTTGCCCCCGCTGGTCTGCCCATAGCCCTTCAAAACAGCGGAGTTTGGCTGTTGGCAGACCCAACCAAGGGTTTTATGGTAATTTCAGGTCAGTTATTTTGGTTATTGGCAGTCTGGATTTCAAAAGCTATAAATAGGACCCAAGGGGTACCCCAGAAGGCAGGTTCTTCCCTGTGCTCTCCAACCCCAATCTTCAAGTGCTTTCTGAGGGTACCTTAGCTCGGCTTCTGGCTAAGGAGGGGAAGCGCTCTGAGATCTTCCGGGTTTGTGGTGTGACCTCCCTGTCGAGCCCTTGGGTCTGTTTCTCCTTGCCTTCTTTGTTGTTTTTCTTGCATGAGCGAAGTAGGCACGAGACCACCCTTTCCCCAAGGGTCGAACTCCACAGGAGACCGGATTCCGGTTTCAACATTTTGGTGCGGTGAGCGTGGAAAGTGGTCAGCGCAGAAAAGCTTCGGCGAGCTCAATGACAGGAGGACAAGGATCTGACATACAGAACTCGCCCCCCCCCCCCCCCCGCCTCTCGCAACGGTGGAGATGTTGGAAGACTTCAGGAACGATGTGCTGGGTCTCGTCAAGTTCGCACTTGGCGCGCGGGCCGAGTGCTTGACTCCGGCAGCCCAGATCGCGGCCGCCCCCTCTTTGGGCGAGGACGCTCCCGGCCGGCGAGCTGGGAAGGAAGTGGCCGAAGAAGGCCGGGGGTGCGAGCTCCCAGGGCGCGAGCTCTTCCCCAGCTCGGCAGGCCGAGGCCGGTTCGGCGAGCTGGGCTCGTGAGACTCGCCAGCTCGCCCAGTGGGGGGTGGCAGTCCTTTCAGCGAGCTGGTCTCCTCAGCTCCAGTCCCAGATGGGTTCAGGGAACCCGAGATGTCTTACTATACTAGGAAGGGAGACCCGGTCCAGCATGTCCAATGGTTCGAGGATGTGATCTCCATCCGTCAGATGTCGGACGGATTCAAATGCCGACTCTTCGCTATCACCCTCCGGGAGAAGGCAAGGGAGTGGTTCCACCAGCTCCCGGCCTACTCCATCTACTGCTTCGAGGACCTACGCCGAGGGTTCATGCTGAGATTCACCACCTCGAAGAGGAGAAAGAAGGAGTCCGAGTCCTTGTTCCACATAAAGCAGGGGGTGAACGAGATGTTGGGGAGCTATGTGGACCGATTCCAGGAGGAAGTTACTCAAGTCCAGGAGATGTCTGGCCATAGTCTGATGATGGCTTTTACCCTGGGCCTGCAGCAGGGTTTCTTCCGAATGGAGCTGAAGAGAGTCCCCCCCCTCTCCTACGAGGAGTTGATGGAGAGGGCGGCAAGAGAAGTCGACGGGGAGGCGTCGAACCCGGAATTTGCAAGGAAGCTGGCCAAGTGGGCAACTGAGGAGGAGAAGGAGCCGAAGGGAGGAAGAGGACAGGAGGAGAGGAGAGGAGACCCCGGGTAGAGGGAGCAGAGGCAGCTCCAGGGGCAGCAGCAGCCGAGGTGGGGGCGTCAAGAACCCGACCGACGGCTAGGATGGAGACCCGAGTGGCAGGGGCAGGGGCCGCAGAGAGGGTATTACGGAAGGGATCACTAGCAGGGGAGGCAAGATCAGTTCCGCCCCCAGGCTGGAGGCAGGGCCAGAGGCCCCGGCTCGCCGATCAAGAAGAGGCCATGACCATAGCCTTGGGAGCAAGGAGGGGAGAGTGGAGGAGGAGGAGAAGAGAGGTCAGGGTGGAGCTGCCCTATTGCGACTTCCATCAGGAAGAGGGGCATGTCACAGCCACCTGCCCGGAGTTCCTTGAGGTGAGAGGAAATCGGGAACAACAACGGCAGCGGCAGCAGCAGCAGGGAGGACGGCAAGAAGTGAGGATCGAGGAGGTCCTGCCTCGGGCGGAGGAGGATCGGTGCGAAGATCGGGTGGATGTTGGAACCCGAGGGGGGATCAGAGTGATCCACGGGGGAGTAGGGGTCGAGGCCTCCCGCAAGGCAAGCCTCCACATCATGTACCGGCGAAGCGTCGCCTCCACATCCCTAACCCCACTCCCGGAGGAGAGGATCACTTTCTCCAGGAGTGATATGCCGGACCACGAGGACCCATTCTGCGATGCGCTAGTCATTAAGGTAGCCATCGAGAACTTCACCGTCTCTCAGATCCTCGTGGACAACAGGAGCTCCGTCAACATTGTCTTCAAAAAGGCGTTTGACGCAATGAAAGTGGAGGCTAAGAGGGTGCTGGCCTCAGACGGGCCCTTGTTCGGGTTTTCAGGAGAAAGGAAGGAAGTAGAGGGAGGAGTTGGTCTCCATGTCACCTTGGGGGGGCAGTCCCGAAACTGCAAGTTCGTCATTGTGGACGCCCCCAGCAGCTACAACTCCATATTTAGGAGGCCCCTTATCAGCGCCTTCCGCTGCGTCCCCTCATCTTTCTATCAGTGCTTGAAGTTCAATGCTGAGGGGGTCCAGGTCAGGGTTAGGGGGGACCCAAAGGTGGCGCGGGAGTGTTATGTCACTGCAGTGAACACCATCTCCTGGCAGGAGGGATCCGAGGAGATGGGGCGAAGGATGGAGGAGGTCGAGCAGGAAGCAGGAGGGGAGGAACTTGGAGTGAAGGACTGCGCAGAGGAGGCGGCAGGAGGAGATCTGGAGGAGGTGGTCGAAGTGAGGGCCGTGGGAGGAGAGATGGAGGTAGAAGTCCACGCTCCGGAGGAAGGGGATGCCGATGGATGGGGGAGCAATCCAGGCTGGAGGCAGCAGAGGAAGGGGTGGAGCTGGAGGTGCTCACCCGAGGAGGAAGGATGGAGAAGATCCGCGTCAGCGGGGGGCTGACCCCAGAGGACCAAGGAAGGATGCTGGAATGCATCTAGAAGAACATGGACATCTTCGCTTGGAATGACGCGGAGATGCCGGGGGTTGACACGGATGTGGCCTGCCACCGCCTCAACCTGGACCCGGGAACACGCCCCGTTCAGCAGAAGAAGAGGTCCACTGCGGACAAGCTGGAGGAGCCCATCAGGGAGGAGGTGGCGAAACTCCTCAAGGCCGGCTTCGTGTCTGAAATTCAGTATCCCGGCTGGGTCTCCAACGTGGTTATGGTTAAAAAAGGAGACGGACGATGGAGGATGTGTATCGACTTTTTCTTACTTAATAAAGCTTGTCCTAAGGACTGTTATGCTTTGCCTCGAATCGACGCGCTGGTTTACTCAGCTGTCAGTTTTTCTGTAATGAGTTTTTTAGATGCTTTTTCAGGTTATCATCAGATCAGGATGCACCCCTCAGACATCAAGGATGTCTCGTTCATCACAGGGGATGGATGCTACTACTACAGGATGATGCCCTTCGGGCTGAAGAATGCCGGGGCAACCTACCAGAAAATGATGGATAGGGTCTTTGAGGAGCAAAGGGGGAGGAATTTGGAGGTATATGTAGATGACCTCATGATCAAAAGCCGGGATGTGGACTCCCACCTCCGGGACCTGGAAGAGACCTTCGCCACCCTGCGCAAATACAAGATGCGATTGAATCCCCTAAAATGTGTTTTTGGGGCCAGCAGGGGAAAGTTCTTGGGGCACCTCCTCACCCCCGCGGGGGTCGAGCCGAATCCAGATAAGGTCAAGGCTATCTTGGAGCTGGGATCCCCGCAGAATGCAAAGGAAGTCCAACGGCTGATGGGGAAACTAGCAGGGCTGAATCGCTTCCTTTCACGGACAGGGGAGAAGTGCTTCCCCTTCTTCAAAACGCTAAGGGGTGGTCAGAGGTTTGAATGGACCAAGGAGTGCGAGGAGGCATTCCAGGCCCTCAAAGTGCAGTTGACACAGGCTCCGCTGCTCCAAGGGCCGAAGGAAGGGGATGATCTGTTCTTATATCTCGGGGTCGTGGCGGAGGACTTGAGCTCCGTCTTGGTTCGTGAAGAAGGGAAGAGGCAGCTCCCTATTTATTACGTAAGCCGGGTCCTGAGGAAGGCCGAGCTCAGGTATCCGATTTTGGAGAAGCTAGCCTTCGCACTGATCATCTCAGCTCGGAGGCTGCGACCTTACTTCCAAGCACACTCAATCCGAGTGGTGACCGACCATCCTCTCCGTAACGTCTTCGAGGGGGTGGAGCATTCAGGCAGGCTGGCTAAGTGGTCGGTGGAAGTGAGCGAGTTCGACGTATCCTTCGTTCCGCAGCTCTCGATCAAAGCTCAGGCAATGGCCGACTTCTTGGCCGAATACGTGGCTGAAGTGGCGGAGGAAGAGATCACCCGCCCAACTCCTTAGAGGGTGAGGGTGGATGGCGCCTCGGGAAGGCATTCCCTGGGAGTAGGGGTAATCCTGGAAAGCCCTCAGGGGACTCGAATTGAGTAGACGGTGGTGGTGCACTTTCCCATTACCAACAACCAGGCCGAGTACGAGGCCGTGATAGCAGGGCTTCGCCTGGCCAGGGAGCTGGGGGTGTCGGATGTGGAGGTCCTTACCGACTCCATGGTAGTAGCTTCCCAAATCAACGGGGAGTTCGAGGCAAGGGAGCCCACCCTGCGATCGTACTTGGCCAAGGTGAAGGGGGTCATTGGCACTTTTCAAACCTTCACCATCCGACACGTGCCCAGGGAAGAGAATGAACAAGCCGATCAGATAGCGAAGCATGGTCCCCAAGTGGGGGGCACCATCACCGACCTGTTCCGCCCCTCCATCGAAGAAGGATAGCTCATTGAAATCGATCAACAAGCTTCGTGGATGGATCCAGTGGTAGTTTTCCTCTCCACGGGAGAGTATCCGGAGGGGGTAGATAAGAAGAAACTGAGGCACAAGTCAGCATATTACCTCCTCCAGGACGGGCAGCTATACAGGAAGGCTCTTTCAGGGATGCTAGCCCGCTGCGTGACCGAGGGAGAAGTACGAAGGATCTTGGAGGAAGTCCACTCCGGGGAATGTGGAAGTCACTCCGGGAGTCGGACCCTGGAAGGGAGGATAGTCAGGCAAGGGTATTTCTGGCCCACCCTGGGTCGAGACGCCTCCGAGTTCGCAAGAAGATGTCATAAGTGCCAGCTGTTTGCCCCTCTCCATCTACAGACGGCCCAGCGACTCAGAAGTATCACGGCCCCATGGCCCTTTGGTGGGCCAAAACCCGAACAGGCAAGCGTACCTGTCGAATTGTAGTACCAAGGTCGTATTTAAACACGGGGTTGTCAAGTACTTCTACTCACGCTCTAACTATTATCCTACCGGAAGACTATTGGGATTTTGAGAATTTTTTAAAAGTAAAATGAACGATAAATTGCGAGACGAAAACTTATATAAAAAAGGCTAGCATTCGATCATTGATTCACCATGAAATGAAACGAGAAAATAAAAGGGCATAGTTTTAAATTTGCAAATCCAACTCGGCCGTGACGGATCCGAAAATGAGACAAAATCTCGCTAGAGCATTAGGTCTCCTAACTTATAGACTCTTTGATCGAAATCTCTTTACAAACCAAAGAAGCCTAAAGTTGCATTATCGAGGTGATCCGCACTATTGGATTTGACTCCAATCCGGAGGATTTACGTCGTCCTATCTCTAGGGTTGCGTTCAACTCCTTCCTTCTTTGAGTGATCTTTCACATCCACGAGCCTCTCAGCTACTCGAATATGAGATCATAAGCCTACAACCGTATACCGGAAATACGGAGTCGACACAATAATTATTCAAAGAAGGACCGAGTAGAATTACGCAAAAATAAAACTATGAAATAAAATAATTCTCATTTCAAATCATGGATCCTCATGATCAAATGCTAAGAGGGAATTAGCTATGCATATTGCAAAAGGAAACAACAAAATAAAGAGAAGAGAATTTCATTACTTGCAAACAAAAAGAGTGTACAAAATATTAAAAAGACTAGACTATGCTATAAAGAAAACTTGCACTAATTGAAAAGAAAACTAATACAATAATAAAGCTAACACTCACAAGCACTCTCCACTTAAACTAGCACTTCACTTGCTCTCCAAAATCCAATCCTCCAAAAGCATGGTATATGGGTTCTTTTTATAGATGAGGGAGAAGGTTCTAGAATCCAAAGAAGAAGAGGGGGCAAGGGGGGGTGGCCGGCCATGCATGATGGAAAAGGTGCATGCATTGCTTTAAATGAGGTGGAGGGAAAGAGGTGGGTTCAATGCATGGATTTAAAGGGAATGAGTTGGAAAATAGCAAAGGGGGAATGAATAAGAAATAAAGAAAGAGAGAGAGAGATGGATTGAATGAAGAATAATAAAAACAAGAAATAAAATAGGAGGAAGGCATGGAGGGGCCGGCCAAGCATGAACAAGTGCATGCATGCATGCAATAAATGAAAGGGAGAGAAAATATTATGATGCATGCATGGATTGAAAGGTGGTAAGAGAATAAAGGAAAGAGAGGGGGGGGGGGGGGGTTCGGCCATGTAGGATGAAAATTCATGCATGTATTAGATGGAGGAGAGAGGGACATAATCATGGGTGGCTGGCCATGCATGGATATGTTCATGCATGGTAAAATATGAAAGAGGGGGCTACATGGGCTCGGGTAGAGGCTAGGTAGGCTGCTTTGGGTTTGGGTAGGGGTTGTTTGGTGGCTCGGGTAGGGGCTAGGGGCTGTATGGGCTCGGGTTCTACATGCAATGGGTTGGACTTGAGCTTGAGGGCTGCATCATGTAGGCTTTATCAATGTGGGCTGCACCTTGAAGTTGGGAAGAAGCCGACCATGCAAATTGTGGGCTGCACCATGTGGGCTGCACCATGCTTGGACTTTGGACCTATAAATAAAACAAAACAAAACAATACAAACATTAGTTAATGATTATACAATGCATAATATAAATAAAACATACAACATATAAATAACATAACACATAAAATAAAACACACGTTAAACATATAATATAAAATTAAACATAAAACACTAAATTAAACATAACATACAAGCTATAAAAATATTTATAGATAAAGCTAAACATAAAATATAAAATAGCCACAAAACATAACATAAACATTAAATTAAAAAGAAGATCATAACAAGCATAAAAAACACATAATTGTAACAAAAACTTAGGAAAATAAGCTACTAGAATAACCCAAAAATGATGACTAAAACTAGTCATCAAACTTGGTGGGCCAAAACCCGAACAGGCAAGCATACCTGTCGAATTGTAGTACCAAGGTCGTATTTAAACACGGGGTTGTCAAGTACTTCTACTCACGCTCTAACTATTATCCTACCGGAAGACTATTGGGATTTTGAGAATTTTTTAAAAGTAAAATGAACGATAAATTGCGAGACGAAAACTTATATAAAAAAGGCTAGCATTCGATCATTGATTCACCATGAAATGAAACGAGAAAATAAAAGGGCATAGTTTTAAATTTGCAAATCCAACTCGGCCGTGACGGATTCGAAAATGAGACAAAATCTCGCTAGAGCATTAGGTCTCCTAACTTATAGACTCTTTGATCGAAATCTCTTTACAAACCAAAGAAGCCTAAAGTTGCATTATCGAGATGATCCACACTATTGGATTTGACTCCAATCCGGAGGATTTACGTCGTCCTATCTCTAGGGTTGCGTTCAACTCCTTCCTTCTTTGAGTGATCTTTCACATCCACGAGCCTCTCGGCTACTCGAATATGAGATCATAAGCCTACAACCGTATACCGGAAATACGGAGTCGACACAATAATTATTCAAAGAAGGACCGAGTAGAATTACGCAAAAATAAAACTATGAAATAAAAATAATTCTCATTTCAAATCATGGATCCTCATGATCAAATGCTAAGAGGGAATTAGCTATGCATATTGCAAAAGGAAACAACAAAATAAAGAGAAGAGAATTTCATTACTTGCAAACAAAAAGAGTGTACAAAATATTAAAAAGACTAGACTATGCTATAAAGAAAACTTGCACTAATTGAAAAAAAAACTAATACAATAATAAAGCTAACACTCACAAGCACTCTCCACTTAAACTAGCACTTCACTTGCTCTCCAAAATCCAATCCTCCAAAAGCATGGGATATGGGTTCTTTTTATAGATGAGGGAGAAGGTTCTAGAATCCAAAGAAGAAGAGGGGGCAAGGGGGGGTGGCCGGCCATGCATGATGGAAAAGGT
Source organism: Platanthera guangdongensis (assembly GCA_039583875.1). Taxonomy (NCBI): domain Eukaryota; kingdom Viridiplantae; phylum Streptophyta; class Magnoliopsida; order Asparagales; family Orchidaceae; genus Platanthera; species Platanthera guangdongensis. The sequence continues at coordinate 200,135,236 of CM077158.1, read as the reverse complement.
GCATGCATTGCTTTAAATGAGGTGGAGGGAAAGAGGTGGGTTCAATGCATGGATTTAAAGGGAATGAGTTGGAAAATAGCAAAGGGGGAATGAATAAGAAATAAAGAAAGAGAGAGACAGATGGATTGAATGAAGAATAATAAAAACAAGAAATAAAATAGGAGGAAGGCATGGAGGGGCCGGCCAAGCATGAACAAGTGCATGCATGCATGCAATAAATGAAAGGGAGAGAAAATATTATGATGCATGCATGGATTGAAAGGTGGTAAGAGAATAAAGGAAAGAGAGGGGGGGGGGGCGGTTCGGCCATGTAGGATGAAAATTCACGCATGTATTAGATGGAGGAGAGAGGGACATAATCATGGGTGGCCGGCCATGCATGGATATGTTCAGGCATGGTAAAATATGAAAGAGGGGGCTACATGGGCTCGGGTAGAGGCTAGGTGGGCTGCTTTGGGTTTGGGTAGGGGCTGTTTGGTGGCTCGGGTAGGGGCTAGGGGCTGTATGGGCTCGGGTTCTACATGCAATGGGTTGGACTTGAGCTTGAGGGCTGCATCATGTAGGCTTTATCAATGTGGGCTGCACCTTGAAGTTGGGAAGAAGCCGGCCATGCAAATTGTGGGCTGCACCATGTGGGCTGCACCATGCTTGGACTTTGGACCTATAAATAAAACAAAACAAAACAATACAAACATTAGTTAATGATTATACAATGCATAATATAAATAAAACATACAACATATAAATAACATAACACATAAAATAAAACACACGTTAAACATATAATATAAAATTAAACATAAAACACTAAATTAAACATAACATACAAGCTATAAAAATATTTATAGATAAATCTAAACATAAAATATAAAATAGCCACAAAACATAACATAAACATTAAATTAAAAAGAAGATCATAACAAGCATAAAAAACACATAATTGTAACAAAAACTTAGGAAAATAAGCTACTAGAATAACCCAAAAACGATGACTAAAACTAGTCATCAAACTCCCCCATGCTTAGACATTTGCTTGCCCTCAAGCAAATAAAGATGAAAACTAGGGAAGGAAATAGAAAAATAAACAAAGCTAATTTAGGTTTCATAATTAAGAAAAACAAAACATGAAAAATTAAACTATCCTAATTCCTATGTTAACAACTAGTGGGGTGAGAAGTGCACAGTAGAAAACTTGAAAGTGGAGACCTAAAAATATCATTAGAACATAAGAAAAGTCTACACATTTCTAAATCTTAAAAACAAGGCATCCAGAATAAATGAGAATAAGGACAACAAAAAGTAGAGGTTCTAAATAAACGGCGCATTAACAAACTACTAGGTTGCTAGATAAACATTATCCCTAAGACACTCCAAGATAACCTCCAAAGAAATCCATCAATGATGGTGGTCATAGGCTTGTACGTTCACACTTTCTCCACTACGTGAAATTAAGTTCTAAGATCATTAGGACTTCTACTAGGCATTAAATCTTGGCTTAGGTAAATGATTAGGAAGTGGAATCAAAGATAAACATGAAGGTTTTAGGCACTAAACCAAGGTGAGCTCAAAAATAAATAAAGCATAATAAAAAATGAGAAATAACAAGTATGTCATTTCTCCAATATGAAACTACAAAAAGAAGGCCATGAAAATTTTTCTTTATAAACTTGGCCAAACATAAACTTTTTGCATTCATTTTTTTTTTGATTTTTTTTTTTGATTTTGTAATGATATATTTTTTTTCTTTCTCAATTTTTTCCTTTTGAATAACATTTGATAAGAAAGCTCCAAAAATAAGCTTGAGAATTTCCTATTCATTTCAAAATAATACCCTTCCCACAAAAATAATTTTTAAGCTCAAATTTATAGTGCAAAAATAGGAAAGATATTTGGCTTTGGTGAACATAATGAAATGAAAGGTGGAGCTAACAACAAAGAAAATAAGGAAAAAGGCCCAAAATTGTTTTGCAAGGGTTTTGTTTTTGGTGGGCAAGAAAAGCTCAAACTATTCAAATGGTGGCCTAAATCATTTCTAAAGAACGTAAAAACGGCGCAAATGCTTCGAGAGTAGCTTGGTACAAGTTCTAGACACCAAGAAAGACTACCTCGCAAATGCAAAAGAGCTAATGATACCTAGCAACCATTCGTAAGCGACTAATCGAATAAAAAGACATAACTACAAATTGCTACTTATAACGTAAAAAACGGATGCCTATATTTAAGAAAAAGAAACTAGTAGAACTAAACTATGCTAAAATGATAAGTTTAGAAAACCAATTCAAAGAAATCTAAATAGAACTAAGAAACTGCACGGGCCTACACATCACTAGAAGAAACATAAAAATAAAGATAAAAATAATTTTAGGTTTTGTTTTTCAAATAGATTTTAGCACAATTTTTTGATTTTTGTTTTTCTAATTTTTTGGGTTTTATATTTTATAATTTTTTTGGATTTTGATGACATAACATACTATACTATACTAATATAAAACATAATATTTTTTCTTATGAAAGAAGAAGAACAAAAAAGGAAAAGACCAAAAGACTACTAGACCCCCCCATGCTTAAATCCTTCATTGCCCTCAATGAAGAAAACATAAAAAAAAAGAGAAGGGGACTGAGAAGAAGAGAAAAAGAAGAATGCAGGAAAAATAAATAAATAAGAACAGAACTTCCCCGGGTTCGTGAGATGAAGGCAGATGTCGCTCCCCCATGCTTGCTTTTTAGAGTACTTGATCGTCAGCAGGTATGACTTGATCCATCTGATATCAGCAACGGCGGAGCGGCGACCACGAACATGGACTTGATTGGCCTCCGGTATGAAGAGCAAAATAAAAGCAAAAAAAATAGATAGAGTCCATGGGCAGATGCCCGATAATGTTTTTTATTACAATCATTGAAAGTCCGAATAAAAGAGTTTCAGAATAATAATAGTAAGTCCAAAAATAAAATAAAAAAAATGTCCCACTCAAGATAAATATTTAAGAGTCCAACAAAAGATTCTCCTTTGCAGGAGGCACATAATCATTAGAAAAATAAAGTTTAAGTCTATGGCCATTAACTTTAAAGTCCCCCCTATCGGGGTGCGAAAGTAATACAGTTCCATCATAAAAAACATCCTTGACCGCAAACGGTCCAGACCAACGAGATTTAGATTTTCCAAAGAAAATACGTAAACGTGAATTTAAAAGAAGAACATGATCGCCCGGTTTAAAATTTTTATGCTGGCGGAAGTTCTTAACATGATAATTTTTTTCTGCAGGGTCAGGTGGTTTTTCAAAATAATTTGGCAAATTTTTATCATTTTCAAAAATAAGATTTTGTTGTCCAAAATCAGAGTCATTTTCGAATGGTGCTTGCACGAACATAACAGTGTTTTCAAAAATAGCTGATGATGGTCCAAAAAAGGAAGAAGAAAAATCAATTGGAGGGAAATAAGAGTCTTCTTTTAAATCATCAATGAAAAAACAAGAGTCATCATTTTGTAAAGAGTTTTTCATCGATTTATTAATATCAAATATTACTTCCTCATCTCCTACATGCAGAAAAAGTTTTCCCTCACTCACATTTATAATTGCGCGAGCGGTGGCTAGGAAGGGTCGACCGAGGATAAGAGGGACCTCGACGTCCTCTTCAATATCGAGAATGACAAAATCCACCGGGAAGATGAATTTGTCGACCTTTACTAGCACGTCCTCAACAATACCTAACGGATATTTGATCGACCTATCGGCTAACTGGATACTCATTCTTGTAGGGCTAAGAGTGCCCAATCCTAGCTTTTTGAATAAAGAAAAGGGCATCAAATTTATGCTCGCTCCTAGATCCGCTAACGCATGTTTAACAAACAGATCACCAAAAACGCACGGAATGGAAAAACTACCTGGATCGTTTATCTTTTTAGGAAGAGTAGAGTTTTTAACGACCGCCGAGCATTCTTCATTTAACGTTACATGCGATAAATTTTCTAATTTCTTTTTGTTCGTTAATAAATCTTTAAGATATTTGGCGTACTTAGGCATTTGGCTAATCGCTTCATGAAACGGCAAATTAATATGAATTTGTTTAAATATTTCAAGAAAGCGTTGATATTGATTATCTAATTTTTCTTGCCTAAGTCTAGCCGGATAAGGAGGTGGCGGAAATTCCTTTAGAACAATTGGAGCATTATTTTGAAAACCATCTGTCTTTTTTTCAGAATCAGAAATAATAGAGCTATCCTTTTCTTTTTCAAGTGTAGATTTTTCTTTTTCAAGATCTAAGTTGTCATTTTCCATGGGGGTACAAACAGGAGGGACAATCACCCTTGGCTCTTCCCTTGTGGTGGACTCGTAACAACTTTACCGCTCCGAAGGGAAATCGCATTTGCGTGTTCCCTTGGGTTAGGCTCAGTGTTCGAGGGAAGAGTTCCGGGTGGTCTCTCATAAAAAGCCTTGGCGAGTTGGCCGACCTGATTTTCTAAATTTTTAATTGATCCCGTTATGTTTCTAATAGTAGCATCGTTTGAGCTTATATACTTAGCAAAGATCTCTTCCAAAGGGGAAGGTTTTTGAAAATTTTGTTGTGGTGGTGGTGGTGTAAAATCGTGCGGTGGGCGTACTACGTTAGCATTATTACTCCATGAAAAATTAGGATGGTTACGCCATCCAGGATGATAAGAATTCGTAGCAGCATTAAAACCAGGAGGAGAAGAAAAATTCGAAAAAGTAGAAAAATTATTGGCAGAATTATTTTGAGCAGGCCTGGGTATGTTCCCCAGATAATCCACCTGCTCGGCAGCAGCAGCATTTTCATATACCTTAGCGGCGGAGGGAGCAGTCATCTCCGAGATCTTGTTGTTCAGCATTTCCACTTGCATCGCCAGTTGCGTCACCGAATCCACTTCATAGATACCTGCAGGTTTAGATGGGCGAGACCTGGACGAATTCCACTGATAAGTGTTCATCGCCATGTCCTCGATAAGCTCAAGAGCGGCTTCCGGAGTTTTGCGGTCTAAAGAACCAGCGGAAGCGGCATCTATCATTTGCTTTGTCTCTTGGTTTAGCCCATTATAAAATGTCTGAACCTGCAACCATACAGGCAGAGCATGATGTGGGCATCTTCTCAAAAGTTCCTTGAACCTCTCCCAAGTGTCATAGAGGGTCTCAGAATCAACTTGAGAATATGAAGTTATATCATTTCGAAGCTTAGCAGTTTTGGCGGGGGGAAAATAACGAGAAAGAAATTTTTCAGTTAAAATGTTCCAAGTAGTGATTGATCCTCTTGGAAGAGAACTCAACCACTGTTTGGCTTTAGTTCTTAAGGAGAATGGGAAGAGTCTTAGCCTTATAGCATCATCTGAGACACCATTAATTTTAAAGGTGTCACAGATTTCAAGAAAATTAGCAATATGTAAGTTCGGATCTTCATCTTGTAATCCGTCGAACTGTACATATTGCTGCACCATTTGTATGATGCTAGGCTTAAGCTCGAAGTTATTGTTCGCGATTGCAGGTCGAACAATACTTGTTTCAGTCCCCTCCAGGTTGGGTCGAGCATAATCGGACATAGTCCTTTGCTGAGCCATTCCTGGGTTGGGATCTCCCATTTCAGAATAATTACAATTCCCGAAGGAATCCTCAACCGCTGTTTGAGAAGTGGAAGCCCCGAATCGTAGTTGTCTCCGAAAGGAGCGTTCGATTTCTGGATCCAAATCAACAAGTAGCGACGGATTCTGGCACCCTTCCGAACAGCTTTGACTACCTGGAGTGCAGACATCAATGTCCCGCCTACTCCTCGCATACCCGCGAACTTGGTCTCCTGTTCGGTATTCTGGCCCAACGTGATTTCTTTGGACTGGCAATCAATCATAGCATGTTGCTCCGCAAGCCAATCCATCCCAAAAATCACATCGAACTCCGATATTGGCAAAACAAATGCGGTTAAACAAAAATCCCGACTTTCTAACTGAACCGCCACATCGCAAGCTTGATCCGCAAGCATCCAACATCCATTCGGCAACACCACTCTGACGCTATCTGTCTTTGCACGACTGGGTATCCCAAGCCGCGTAAGAAACTCACTAGACAGAAAAGAATGCGATGCCCCAGTATCAAACAGTGCTCGCGCCAGCGTGTCCCGAATCATCACAAAGCCTATGACAAACATGTCACACACACAAACCACAAACATAGGGGGACTAAGCTAAGCATACAAACATTAGCATATGCAAAACTAACTCATACCTGTGACAACATCACTCTGCTTGATGGCCTCCTGCAGACCAAGATTGTAGACCCGGGGTTGCGCCTGCGAGGCAGAGGAATCCACCACCGCCTTTCCTTTTTCCGCATAAGATGCTCCCGCCTTCTTTTCACTTTTTGGCGGCATCCGACAATCTCGTGCAATATGCCCCATCCTACCACAATTGAAGCAGGTACGAGTGTCTGGCTTGGAGGTTGCCCCTGATGTTGCTCCCGTTGCAACTGATGAAGGAGCTTGTCCACTAGGCTTGGACTTCTTACCCCATCTCTTCTTATAAAATGATTTTCCCGATCGGGGCGCCTTCCACTCCGGTTGCGACACAGCCAAAGCTCTCTTCCCTTGCACCCTCTTCATATCCTTTTCCAACGCGGTCGCGGTGTCAACCAACGCTTGGAAACCTTGGTTCACAGAACTGGACACAAGGAAACTCAACTCGTCCCTCAGTCCTTCATAGAACCGATTAGTCTTCCTCTGCTCATCAGCAAAAATCGAACCCGCATACCGCCCCAAGCGAGTAAATTCATGCAGGTACGCGTCAACACTGCCATCACCTTGAGTCAAACGTTGGAATTCATTTTCCATGGCTATCCGTTGAGCCACAGGAAGGTGCTTCGCTAGGAAGAGCCGGGAGAATTCTTCCATCGATACTTGGGTTAACGGACGACCCGCCAAATGATGCAACTCCATCTCATCCCACCATAAACGAGCTTCTCCTTCAAGCAAGAAGGTGGCTAAGGTAACTTTCTGATGCTCCGCCGTTCCTATCGCTGTCATTACTCGCTTGACGCGCGATAACCAATCCTCAGCCTGCATCGGGGTTCCCGCTCCCGAGAACGTAGGCGGATGGAAACTCATAAACCGCGTTAGCTGCTTCTCAGCCGCTCGAGGAACCACATCCATAACAGGTTCAGGCCTTGCCACCACCTTTTCTGTCCTCACAGCCGCTTGTTCCTGCCTAAGTGGCTGGCCTTGGATCAGAGTAAATAAGGCCTCCGCAACTAAACGGACATGTTCCGTAGACGGTGGAGGTGTAGGCACCGCGGCTGGTGCCGTACTTTCATCAGAACGCTGGGGCTCAGACGGCCCAGCTCCACTCCGTGTCACCTAAAGGTGGACAAGACACACACATTAGCGGTCGTTCCCAAGCAAACAACACAAAATAGGAACACGCGTGTTCCTCAAACATAGCAAGTTGCATTCCTATCATGGACATTCAGGAGTTCATTTGTAGACTTTGGTGTGCACAAACACGTGCTCGCCACCCCACAAAAGAAGTCGGCCACGACGTCGAGAGGGAAAGACCAAGACAACCGATACCAAAAATGTAACAACCCCATCCGTTCATATGATATATTCTAGAAGGTCCGGCCGGGGCCCCACAGGATATATCACAAAACATTCGGTGAAGGTACAGGATGATACCAGAGTAGCGCATCGCACCTATCACAAAGCATTCTAGCGGAAGCTTAGACTACAACTGGAACTCCTCATGAATGTCCAAACATAAAACTCCACATTTTATACAGTATAGAAATGTCTTACAACATATACAAAGAGTTGGCCTTATGGCCTTACATGGCTTTCACACAGTGACCTAAAACAGATTGGCGCGCAGGCCGGCCACAATAAAAGAGAACACTCAAAAAAACATATTTAGCCTTCGAGGGCTAACAGCAGAAGCAGCAACACCAGCAGGAGCATCAACCTCTATGCATCCCGCTCGGTTCTCCCATACCTGGAAAGGGACAATCCACCCACCGGTGGCAAACAAAAGCAACGGTCAGCGTTCAGCTGACCAAATTATAACGACCCTACCCCTTCTCTCGGGGCAGCGGTATTTTTCCCTGCAGGCATATCATATCACAAGTATGGCAAGCTATATCATCAAAAGGTGCTTTCACGCACACAAGCCATCACAACCGTTCGCCGCCCGGCCCAACGGTCCGTGCACTCAGGGCACATTCTTGGTGTTCTGGCAACCTCTTGCCCACCACCGTATCAGGGTTATCACCCAACGGTAAATCTCTTGAGCATTTACTCCATGGCGTGCAGCCGGAGTTAGTCTTCGGACACAGGGATGGCCCGTAGCCCCCCGTTGTGTCATGGCGCGCAGGCCGAAGACTCTTGCTATGCACTCCAACAGACCGCACTTTTGGTCTCACGTCAGACGGACATAGCGCAGGTCGGATCCTCCACCCCCCGTTGCTTAAATCGCCTTGCCTTCTCCGAGTACAGCGTACTCATGGCTATAACAAAGGCGCGGGTCGGTCTCACCAATCCTGTTCTTGGCATTCAAGCCTGGGTATTTCACTATACCCATTTCCTCACAGCAACAGCGGGTCTTTCCTGGGCACACCAGTACTTCCTGTGACTCTCTCCACAGGTGGACACCGCACAAGCACAAATGTCAGGGGTCTTTCCTGGGCACACCAGTACTTCCTGTGACTCGCTTCACAGGTGGACACCCTATGACATCAAGCATCACAAAAGGGCCTTTCCTGGTCCCACCAGTACTTCATGTGCCTCATTCACAGGTTGGACCCAAAACCATCACATGGCTATTTTCCTGGGCTACCACCCCAGTACTTCCTGCTACTCCTTTTCGCAGGCATAACCCGTAGAATCCTTACACTACACGTTATCACGGAGTCTTCTCCGGTTCGTATGCAACATCACCAATCCAGACCAACCTGTCCAGATGGGCTTCACACAGCATGCATATTCCGTACTCCATTTCCGGATCTATATGCTAACAAAAGGGGATTTCAAGCATCCACCCAAAGATTTCCAAAATCAACCACCTCTTGGTGGGGGAAATCACAAGATATGCCAAAAAGAAAGCCTTCACATGGCTAGGAAGAAAAGTCGTTACCATTGACGACCGCTTCGGTGCCATGGCCTCCAAGCAAGCTTGCAAGACTCACAAGATCGTTACCTCCGCAACGCTGGCTTCAGATCTCTCGTCGGTAAACCGCAGCACCACCAACAGCAGCCCCCTTTCCTTCTTCCTCCTCCTTTCTCTCTCTCTTTCTCTCTTCACTTGAAGAAAGTTCAAGGCCAAAGAAATAAGAATTCTTTCTCTGATTTAGGCCCTTAAGGAAAAAGAAGAAGAAGCTTCAGCCCTTGACTCTAGGCTGAAGGAATGGACGGCCACGATTCTGCCAAAAACACATATTTTGACCCGACACGGCCTCTGACACGGCCGTGTGCCTGGCCGTGTGCCTCAAGCGGTGGTCAACTGACTTATCCAAACCAGTGACACGCCCATGGGACACGCCCGTGTCATGGGCCGTGTCACCAACACGCCTTCAGACACGCCCGTGTCTGTGGCCGTGTACCTGGGGAAAAAAATCCCAAATCATCCCGAGACTTCACACAGCCTGTGACACGCCCGTGTCCCAGGCCGTGTTCCCAGACACGGCACAAAGACACGCCCTGTCGAAATCCTTCGGCAGGCTGAGTTCGTCGCCTGATTTGACACGCCCTATGACACGCCCGTGTCACAGGTCGTGTTCAACACTCGACACTCACTTCTCGACACTCGACGATCGTCGAGAAAAAATTGTCGAGCATGCGACACGGCCTTGGACACGCCCGTGTCCTGGGACGTGTGCCTCCCTCTCGACGCATCGTCGAGAGAAAAATCGTCGAGACAAAGCCCAATCGTCGACACAACCTCGACACGCCCTGCGACACGCCCGTGTCGCAGGCCGTGTCAGCCGACACGCCCTGGGACACGCCCGTGTCCCAGGCCGTGTCACCCAAAAATGCCTGTTTCTGCACTTTGGGCTGTTACACCCACCCCTATGTTTCCCTCATTATGGGGAGTTCATGGGAGGTGGGGTTGACTAGTCAACCCATGATCTCCCATTTTGGGAGGAGATTTTGGGGGAATTCTCCCTATAAATGGTGGTGTAACACATCAATTGCCCCCAAATCCTTATTATTGTAGAGCAAAGCGAGCGAGAGAAGAAGGATTTTCCTGCTGTCATCCTTTTTCCCACTGTCATGACAACCTCCAGTGTAATAACCCGGGAGGACCACGGGATCGCCCGGCCCACCAGCATCCCAAGGTTGACGGTCAGAGGCCCACTGCGTAACAGTGCAGGATGCACGCCCCAAGGCGCCACGGTGGTACAACCGAAATCTACAAGGCCTGCAGGTCATACACCCCAACCCATCTCTGTGACTTTTTCTCACCACGGAAGGTTGTTGCTGGGGTTGTTACATCCGGCGAGAAGGTGGAGGCAGCGAGGGGCGGTGTTTCGAAGGTACTCGGAGTAAATTCGCCGAAGGAGAGTCGGCCGGCGAAGACGTCAAACGCGGCCGCGCGTGCCCCGGGTCGCGCATGCACTAGGCTGTAGCAGCCTGCGCACGCCCAGGTCACGCGTACGCGCGGCAGGCCGCATGCGCTCTTGTACGCGGGTGCACACTCGTTTCGCCCGCAGCTTAGGCTGCATGTGCTTGGATGCGCGACTCCAAGCCCTCACCTTTTAGGCAAACCTGACCCCCTTTACTCTTGTGTTGTGCAGGTCTCGAAGCGCTCTTCCGGTCCGATGCGTCTGCGCTCCTATTTAACTGTCGACAGTGTGGAAATTTGGAGGAAGAAATATGAGAATCCTGCTGATTTGGAGGTGATGATCCCACGCTCCGAGTAGCGAGTACGGAATCCTCCTCGTGGCTGGTTGACGATTTGCGAAGTTTCCCTGAGGCCCGGCTTCCGCTTCCCACCATGTGAGGAGGTGATCGAGATCTTGAAGTTCTGTGGGGGTGCCAATTTCCCAGTTTATCCCGGTTGGAATTTCCCGAATTATGGGCTTAGTTGCCTTCTTTCACGAGCATGGAGGACGGTTTTCCTCGGACCAATTTCAAGATTGGTGCGATGTTCGCTCCGATGGTGGCGAGCGGGTGTAGGTCCACAACAACAAAAGTTGGTTGGATTCTGAGGCTCGAAAAGATCGTTGATATGAGAACACTCTGTTTGGGTATGTTAGGAATTTATGGGGCATTCCCGAGGCGTGTGACACACTGCCTGACCATTGTCGCCGCTTGAGGGAGAAGGAACGATAATTTTCCCCGGTGCTTGGGTTTTCAGAGCCTCGTGAACTAGCCAATCGTCTCTTTAACATTTTTGTCTATGTGGAGGAGAAGCGCTTGCTACGGTGTGATATCTCTTCGGGCGCAGCCCAGATTGTTGGGACTTCTCAGGGAGGGAGCCGAAAGAGGAAAGTTGTGGCGACCCCTCCCGGCGACCTTGATACGGCGGCGGCGGCTCCTTCTGATACCCGTCCTGAGTCGACTCTCGAGGTGCAGATACGTGCGTCCCCAGTTCCTCTGGCATCTTCGGAGGCAGCGGCCCCGTGGATGTCCTCTTCCTTGAGGGCAATGAGTGATTCGGTTAGTGCTTTGACTTGTTGTGAAAATTCTTTTCTTCATTGTTTCCCTTTATTATTTGGTGTTAACTTCGACCTTTTCCTTTTACAGATAGAGACCCAGACCCAGATTGCGGTAACCTTGAATGATCATTATGTGAGTTTGAAAGATGGATATCTTGCTCTTCAGGAGAAGCTCTGGTTGATATCGAGCTCGCTCGCCTCCTTGAAGGAGGAACATGATTGGGACATTGCGCGGTTCCGCTGGACCGGGTCGGTGCTGAAATCCGAGCTAGAGGTTGCACGTGCAGCCTTGGAGGTGGAGAAAACCCTAACAAAGAGGACCATCCAGATGTTGATGCATTCGAAGGAGGAGACTCTTGGCTTGGAGACCCAGTTGCAGGCGGCACGGGAGGAATCCACCAGACTTGAGACTCGGCTATGGGCGACGAAGGCCCAAGTGGAGATGTCTTCTGATAGCCATGTGTAGGAGTTGAAGGCTACGAGACTTGCAGAATACCTGGAATTATTAGGACTGCATGCGAGACCGTAGTTTGATTGTAGAGGAGGTTCCTGACGAGATTTGGTCCAAAGAGGTGGAGCCTCAAATGGACGATGTTCGTGAGCTAGCACTCCAGTGCGGTGTCTCGAAGGCCCTCTACCTAGTTAGCAAGAGTTTGGGATGTGACATATCCGGCTTCAGCTTTGCAGATGTTTCCGAAGACGAGTGTTCTAGCTCGGATGAGGAGTAGTAGCCTTGAAAGAAACAGTGCCTAATCACCTAGAGGGGGGGGGGGGTGAATAAGTGACCTATATCTTTTTAACTTTAAAGGCAGAAACACTGAACAATAATTGCAATTTAACAAGTATCACAGCACAGCAACCATACAAGCATACATTCACAGAGTGCACACAGGATTTATAGTGGTTCCCCAAGGTCTGGGTACATACACTTTCCCCCTTCGCCTATCTAGTAGTGTACTAGATTCGGCCTAACTTCTCCACTTCTCCTCAGATCCTCAGATCTTACAACTCAGAACCCCAAACAGGTTCCTACAACTCAGAGTGATCCCACTCCTATAACTCAGGCACAAAATCCCTACCACTCAGTCTTCAACAAGACCTACACTCAGGCACAACAGCCCTACCTCAGCCTTCAACAAGACCTACACTCAGAGAAATGATTCTCCTACACTCAGGCTCACAGACCCTACCTCATCCTTTATAGATTTAGGCTTACAACTCAGATCTATACAAGATCCTACAGAAATTAGAAAATACAAAGTATATAACCACAACTCTTGATAGAGAGAGATGAGTTGAATGGCTTCTTGATGAGTTCTTGGAAGAACTTGGCAGAGATCAACCTCCCTTGGCTTTCTTCAAAGCTTCTTGAATTAGAAAACAGTAGGGTTGAATCTCCTGAAGATGATCTTTAATCAACTTCTGTCTTGAGATTCAGATCTCAATCTGAATCTAACTTAGCAGCCCGGTTCAGCAACTACACTTCTTAGAAGGAGCTCTCTCTCTCCTACTTCTTAGATCTTCACTTGAAGGTCTTCTTCTTGTTGTGTTGTTTTTCACTTCAATGGTTGCTTCCCTTCTGTTGAAGGAATAAGCCTTTATATAAGCTTTCTTCATGGTGACCGGCTGATCAGGTTTCTAACAACCTTCTGACAGCTCTGACAGTAGCAGTTGACCGGTTGAAATGGCAGCTGTCAAGTCATCCAGTCACTTCTTGAATTCTTTGTCACTGTCTGAAAGTGTCGAGACAGATAGTTTTTATGTGTCAACACAAATAGACTAATGTCGACACAAGTAGACTAAGTGTCGACACTAGCCTTCATGGTGTCGACACAACTCCTTGTGTTGTTGTAACTGCTTCTCGGCACTGCTTCTTCAGAATGTGTCGACACTGATCCTGTGCGTCGACACAAGTCCTTCTTCTTTAATACTTAGTTGAATTCTGCTAAGTGTCGACACAACTCCTTTGTGTCGACACATCTTCTTGTGTTGAAACTTGCTAAGTGTCGACACTTCTTCTTTGTGTCGACACATGCCTTCTGTGTTGAAACTTTTCCTGAGTGTCGACACATCTCCTTTGTGTCGACAAATTCTTCATGTGTTGAGACTTTGCTGAGTGTCGACACATCTCCTTTGTGTCGACACATACTTCATGTGTTGAGACTTTGATGAGTGTCGACACATCTCCTTTGTGTCGACACATTCTTCATGTGTTGAGACTTTGCTGAGTGTCGACACATCTCCTTTGTGTCGACACTTGTACTTAAACTTTGTTGAAGTTTGCTGAGTGTCGACACGGCCTCCTAGTGTCGACACATTCTACTGTCGATAAAGTTTCTCTGAGTGTCGACACTGCTTCTAAGTGTCGACATTGATTATGTAGACAATTCTTCATTGTGTGTCGACACTGCCTGTATGTGTCGACACTTTCCTTCTGGTGTCGACCCTGCCTTCCTGGTGTCGACACAATTACTCCCAGTGTCGACACTGCTTCTCTAGGTGTCGACACAAGAATTCTTAAGTGTCGACACTTTTCTTCTAGGTGTCGACACATGGACTTAGAAACTTTTCCTGCAAACCTGCAGTTACTTAACCTGCACAAATAAACTCAAAGCACATCAAATACACCTTGATGTATATCATTGAGTAGGGTGAGGCTTCTTCAAATCAGGTACATATATTCCAATGTACCCAGCAATCTCCCCCTGAAAGAAATTGTACCTAATCACCTAGAGGGGGGGGGGGGGTGAATAGGTGACCTTAATCTTTTTAAACTTTTAGGCAGATTTAATCACAGATTTCACAGAACATAAAACAGCAACCACAGAATCATAAACACACAGAGTACACACAGTTTTATAGTGGTTCCCCAAGGTTTGAGTACATCCACTTTCCCCCTTCGCCTATCTAGTAGTGTACTAGATTCGGCCAAACTCCTCCACTATTCCTCAGATCCACAGATCTTACACTCAGAACCCCAAACAGGTTCCTACAGCTCAGACTCAAAGCCCTACCACTCAGTCTTCACCAAGACCTACACTCAGCCTTCAACAAGGCCTACACTCAGCCTTCAACAAGGCCTACACTCAGAGATATGGATCTCCTACACTCAGGCACACAGACCCTACCACTCAGCCTTTATAATTTCAGTCTTACAACTCAGATCCCTAAGGATCCTACAAGAAATTAAAAATACAATGTGTAAACCTACAACTCAGAATGAGAGTGAAGAGTTGTCTGGTTTCTTGAAGATTTCTTGAAAGAACTTTGCTAAGATCAACCTCACTTGGCTTTCTTCAAAGCTTCTTGAAAGTAGAACATAATAGGGTTGAGTCTCTCTGCAGCTGATCTTCAATCACTACTAACTTAAGAATCAGAACTAGGTCTGAAACTTTCTTCACAGCCTGGTTCAATAGCTGTCTTCTTGGAAGGATCTCTCTCTCTCCAACTACTTAGATCTTCACTTGAATTGATTCTTCAATGAATTGCTTGATCTTCCTTTCAATCTATCACCTTCATCTGTTGACTGAATAAGCCTTTATATAGGCCTTCTTCATGGTGACCGGCTGATCCGGTTTCTAACAGCTTTCTGACAACTCTGACAGTTGCAGTAGACCGGCTGGAATGGCAGCTGTCAAGTCATCCAGTCAGTTCTTGAAATATCTGTAACTGTCTGAAAGTGTCGAGACAGTCTGTCTTTAAGTGTCGACACTTATAGACTAAGTGTCGACACAAGTAGACTAAGTGTCTACACTAGCCTTCAAGGTGTCGACACAACTCCTTGTGTTGTAGAAATTTCTTCTAGACACTGCTTCTTCAACATGTGTCGACACTGATATTGTGTGTCGACACAAGTCCTTGTTCTTTAGTACTTAGTTGAATTCTTGTAAGTGTCGACACAACTCCTTTGTGTCAACACATCTTCTTATGTTGAACTTGTTTAGTGTCGACACATCTTCTTGGTGTCGACACATGCCTTCTGTGTTGATACTTGCTGAGTGTCGACACTTCTCCTTGTGTCGACACATTCTTCTTATGTTGAGACTTTGGCTGAGTATCGATACATTCTTCATAATGTCGACAATTGTACTTAGAATTTGATGAACTTTGCTGACTGTCGACCCAGCCTCCTAGTGTCGACACTTTCTTCATATGTTGAGTCTTCTGCTGTGTGTCGACACATTCTTCATCATGTCGACACTAGTCCTTAAACCCCTTTGAATTAGCTGAGTGTCGACACAGCCTCCAAGTGTCGATACTTTTTGATGTCGACAAAGTTCTTCTGGGTGTCGACACTACTTCTAAGTGTCGACACAGCTTCTATGGACACTTCTTCATTAAGTGTCGACACAACCTGTATGTGTCGACTCTGCATCCCTGGTGTCGACACAATTACTCCAAGTGTCGACACTGCTTATCTGGGTGTCGACACAAGTCTTCTTAAGTGTCGACACTTTCCTTCTGGGTGTCGACACATGGACTTAGAAACTTTTCAGCTTTCCCTGCAAATACTTAACCTGCACAACTAAACTCAAAACACATCAAATACATTTTGATGTATATCATTGAGTAGGGTGAGGCTTCTTCAAATCAGGTACATTTATTCCAATGTACCCAACAATCTCCCCCTATTTGGAGAAGTCATAACCCTTAGTCAATGATATACACCATACATAACAAATTTACAGTATGATGTAAAACATGATTATATAACATGGTAAGTACATAAACATGTATTAAACAAAACATGTATACACAAATATCTCAGAACAAAAATGTAATAAATTTAACACATATCACATAGTTATAAGAACTTCAACATTTTCATTATTCAAAAGTTTACAGAGAGTTTAAAATCAAATGATTACAACTAGTAAACTTAAGAAAAATTCTATCCTATTGCTGCTCAGGCTCCTTGATAACTAAGCCCTTTCCTGATTGTATCTTTGCTTGGACTGGGGCTTCAGCATCTTCAGCAGCAGTAGGTTTCTTTCCTTTAAGATCTTTTTTCTTTAAATCTTCAGCCTTGATCTTTTGCCTTTCAAAGTAATGATAAGGCTTAGGAAAGTACTTGCTAGGCTCCTGGGCAGTAGGAGGTAGCTTTCCCATCTTAGCCTTTCTTCTATATTGCACAATTGCCTCTTACCTGGACTCATGCTTCCTCCACTCCAGTTCAGAATACCACTTATTTCTATCCTGGACATTGTCCTTGGCAGCCTTCCATACAGTCAAGATAATATTCTTGGAAGTGGGGCTCCACTGTTCAAAGTCAGGTCTCAATTCAGCTTGCTCCCTGAATCTCTTCTTAGACAATTGGGCTTCTTGTTCTTTCTGCAAAGCCTCTTGTTCTTTCATTATAGCCTCTGGCACTGGCTGAACTATTTTTTTCTATGATGACCTTCTGATTTCCCTCAGGTGGGCTATACATTGACTGTATATCTGCATGTATTATATCAAAGTCTGGTGGAGGGTAAATTACTTGAGCCACTTCAGCTTGCTCCCCTCAAAGATATGCAGGATTAATTCCAGACTCTACAACACTGTCATCATCACATAATGGAGGATATCCAAGGGTGGCTCTGATGGAATTTGAAATCCATTTTACATGATCAGAGCCTGCTTTGACTAACACCTTCTCCCCCTTTATGACTTCTCTTTCAATGTGATCCCTTAGATCATCTTTCTGAAATCTTATTTGGGCATTCAGATAATTTACTCCATCCTTGTAGAAAGGTTTCAACCTTTGGAGCTTTTCTGTTATTAACTTCTGAGAATCCTGAAGTGCAGAAGTAACAACAGTGATCCCTTCTTGTAACTTCTTATCAAACTATTCCTGGGCAGTAGTCCTTGTTGTAGTTTGAGCATCAGCAAGATTCAGCATCTCAGTGACTATCACATTGTGTGATTCAGTCAAATTGTCATTCATTCTTATCTGGTTTTCCAGGACATAGCCTTGCTTTACTGCAATATCATCCACTTGAGCTTTGATCTTCTCCTGATGAGTGGCTAGATAGACTACTGCATTTCCTCCCTTATGAAAGCAGTCAGTCATCTCTTTCTTATTCAGATTCATTTCAAATCTAATTGACTTTATATCTTGGGCCAGATCAAATTGTAATGACTTATGGCTTTCATCTATATATTTTTCAATTGCTAGCCTTTGCTCATCCATCTTTATTTGTAAAGCAACCATCAGAGAACTAAAATCTGTAGATGGGGCTGGCTGTTGTGCAGGCTGTGGTGCAATTGTTTGCAGAGCTTTCTTATAATTCCGGCTCCTCCTCTTGAAAACTTGAAATTTTCTCTTCTTAGCTCTTGCAGCCTCTTCATCTTCAGAAGCAGATGTGCTTGCAATATCTACCCTGTCATTAGGGCTTGAAGGTAAATTCTTGTCAGTTCTAGGAACCTGCTCAGTATCCTTTGGCACTTCAGGTTCCTTCCTTGCAGTTTCCTCAACAATAACTACTTGCTCCCCCTCAACATGGGCCTTCTCCCCCTCAGCAGCTACTTTCTCATTCTCAAAATCAGTTTGGAGAAGGTCTGGGAATAGCTCTTCTAAAGTAAATTCCTGTTGAGTAGGGGCTGGAGAATCCCTGATCTCATCAACCACTTGATCAGATACCACTTGATCAACAATAGATATGTCCTCCATGAAAACATCTTGGGGTTGACTAGGAATTTGAGGTTGCTGATTAACATCAAACAATCTGTCAGTCATATCTTCATTTTCAATAGAGAAATCTAATTGGTTGATTTCAATTATTACCTCAAGTATGGTTTGTGTAGCTTGTTCACTTTCTAGTGGAGTTGGCTCATCCACCAGTATAGGCTCCCCCTGGATGGAATCCTGGTGAATTGGGCTAGCCTGTGGTAGCTCCCCCTACCTCTCTGCATCTTCTTGTCTTGCTGGAGATTGTCCAACATTTCCAGTGTCTTCCTCATCTGGAGTGAACACTACATTCTCTTCAGAGCTGCTTGAGGATACTTGAGCCACAGGGGCTGTCTTCTTCTTCTTCTTCAGGGGAGTTTCCTTCTCAGGAGTTGGCATTTCCTTGGTTAACACTCTGTCCCACCTAGAGAAGATCCTCAAATCCATCTTCCTCATGTGGTTAATTTTGAACCGACAGCTTGGCTCATTATCTCTGGTATACTACCAGCCAGGTAGAGACTTAGAATCCTACCCAAATTGGGCTTCTTCATACTCTCCTTTATCTTCTCAAACACTACTGCAGACCAATCAGTTTGTAGTTTGAAGATAATCCTTGTCATGAGGCTAAACATATGAGCTGATACTCTGTCATGCCCTCCAGGCTTGCTCAAGATAACTTTGCCAACAATTTCAGATAAGAATTTTCCTTGCATATTCATTCCTTTTCTATTGAACACAGATCCAATTTTCATGTTGGAATCCAGTCCACACCATGTTAATGCTTCCCTAGTTTTAGAAGCAGAAACACCCTCTTCTTCCTTAGTCCTAGGTAGTTGTAGTACCTTTCTCAGACTCTTAGGAGAGACTTTCACTTTAGCCCCATGAACTCTAGACTTTATCTTGAGTCCAGATTCATCTATTGTAGCTCCATTCAGGAATTCCAGGACCTCCTTCTTCCAAATCTTGATCGGCTCTGAAACCAGAAACTCTAACCCAGTCTCTGCGATTAGGGTTATCACGCCTTTGATATCTGGTTCCGCGTCATCAAAAGCATGCCGCACGAGTTCATAACCTTCATTCACATTCTCTTCGAGCTTGGGCGCCATTAGGGTTTGAAGAAATTTGAATCTAGAGAAGAGAGGTGTAGACACACAAGTTTGGTCTCGAAACTTTGGTGAGCGTGTCGACAGACAATGGTGAAAACCTATTTATACCTTTCTAGAATCGAAGATGAAAGGGTGCGTCAAAATACTTAAATTGTGTCGACACTGTTGAAAAGTGTCGACACTGACTTATAATGTCTCGACAACTATGTGTCGACACAAGTATAGTCGACAGAATATATGTGTCGACACTTGTTTATGTGTCGACACCACTTAGCTCGACACTTAGTCGAGACTTTACTTGTCTAATTCTGTATAAATCTAAAGTGTCGACACCACCTTGGATGTGTCGACACCTACCCTGCATGTGTCGTCACTAATGCTCTGAAGTGTCGAAACAGACTTCCTAGATGTGTCGACACCTTTTTTCTGAAGTGTCGACACCTATTCTCTGTCTCGACACAGACAACTCTGTGTGTCGACACTATTTTACTTAGCCAATTTTCATAAATTATACTAAGTTTATCATACCTAATTCAATTTTAAACCTATTGAATTTGGTTTCTTCTAAGGGCTTAGTATACATGTCAGCTAGTTGATTATCTGTATTAACATACTCTAGTGAAATATCTCCTTTTTCCACATGTTCTCTTAGAAAATGGTAGTTTATTTCTATGTGCTTAGTCCTACTATGGGAGACAGGATTGTTTGCAATAGAAATAGCACTAGTAGAATCACAAAATAGAGGTGTTCTACTTACTTGTATACCATAGTCTTCTAGCTGATGTTGTATCCATAGAAGTTGAGCACAACAACTTCCTGCAGCCACATACTCTGATTCTGCTGTGGAGATAGCCACACTTGTTTGTTTCTTGCTACTCCATGATATCAGTCTTCCACCTAGGAATTGACAGGTACCTGTTGTACTTCTCCTATCTTCCTTGCAGCCTGCAAAATCTGCATCTGAATAACCTGTCAGTTCAAAGTCTCCATTCCTAGGGTACCAAAGGCCTAGATAAGGTGTGCCCTTAAGATATCTCAGAATTCTTTTGACTGCTGTCAAGTGATATTCTTTAGGGCAAGCTTGGTACCTAGCACAGACACATGTAGCATATATGATATCTGGTCTACTAGCAGTTAAATATAATAGGGATCCAACTATCCCTCTATACAAAGTCTCATCTACAGGTTTCCCTACATCATCTTTGCTAAGAGAGATACTTGACCCCATAGGAGTTCTCATGGTACTGGATGATTCCATACCATACTTCCTTATTAATTCTAGGGTGAACTTAGACTAGCATATGAATAAACCATTCTTTGTCTGTCTAACTTGGAGACCCAAGAAGAACTTAAGTTCCCCCATACTGCTCATTTCAAATTGTCCTTGCATAAGTTTTGCAAACTTTCTGCAAAGACTATTTTCTGTAGACCCAAATATGATGTCATCTACATATATTTGGACTAGAATGATCTTGCCTCTGGATTCCCTAAGGAATAGAGTCTTGTCTATTTTCCCCCTTGTGAATTTATTCTCAATGAGGAAACTAGACAGGGTTTCATACCAAGCCCTAGGGGCTTGTTTTAACCCATACAATGCCTTCCTAAGTCTATAAACATAATTAGGTTGAGTTGAATCAACAAAACTTGATGACTGTTCCACATAGACCTCTTCCTTCAGATTTCCATTCAGAAAAGCTGACTTAACATCCATTTGGTATACTTTAAACCCTTGATAGTTTGCATAGGCCAGGAACATCCTTATGGCCTCCAGTCTGGCTACTGGAGCAAAGGTTTGATCAAAGTCAATACCTTCTTCCTGCCTATATCCCTTAGCAACCAGTCTTGCTTTGTTCTTGATAATCACTCCATGTTCATCCATCTTATTCCTAAAGATCCACTTAGTTCCAATTATGTTGTGGTCTTTTGGTTTAGGAACAAGCTCCCAGACTTTGCATCTTTTGAACTGATTCAGCTCCTCTTGCATTGCCTCAATCCAATGAGGGTCTAGGATGGCTTCTTCAAATTTCTTTGGCTCTACTTGGGATAGAAAACTGGAGTAGAGTACTGTGCTTAGATTTCTGCTCCTTGTTTGTACCCCTTGACTTAGATCACCAATAATTTGATTGGATGGATGATCTTTTAGATGTCTATTAGCTGGAGGCATCCGGTCTTCAGGTTGTACTCCTTCAGCTTCTTCAACTTGCTACATCCCTTGGTATTCTTCTGCAATAGGTGCATCTAGTACTCCCCCTGGACAATAGCCACTATCATCCACATGCTGACTTGCAGGAGATCCTTCTTCAATAGTGAGGTTGTCCATCTTCTTAGTCACACCTGTAGAGCTGCAAATACTTCTAGACAATTCATGGTTAATGAGTCTAGCTTCATCAAATACTACATGTACTGACTCTTCTACAACTTGAGTAGTCAAGTTGTAGACCCTATAAGCCTTACTATTGTTGTTGTACCCAACAAAGATCCCCTCTTGTGATTTGGCAGCAAACTTGGTTAAGTAAGACTTACCATTGTTAAGTATAAAGCATTTACAACCAAAGATCCTGAAATAGGATAGGTTTGGTTTTCTACCTTTCACAATCTCATAGGGGGTCTTATTGTGGCTCTTGGTGATAGTAGCCCTATTAATTACATGACATGCAGTGTTTACTGCCTCAGCCTAGAAATATTCTGGGAGAGATGTGTCACTTAATAGGGTTCTACCAGCCTCAATCAAGGTTCTATTTTTCCTTTCAATAATGCCATTTTGCTGAGGTGTTCTTGGTGAAGAAAATTCCTGAAATATCCCAAATTCTTCACATAGTTTTGTCATACTATCAGACTAGAATTCAGAACCATGCTCACTTCTTATTTTGACCACTGTACTGTCTAATTCATTCTGAATTTGTTTGACAAAACTATAAAAGATACTAGGTGTTTCAGATTTCTGTCTAAGGAAGAACACCCAGGAAAACCTTGAGTAGTTATCTACAACCACAAATGTGTAGACCTTCCTACCTAGGCTGTGAACTGACATAGGACCAAAGAGATCCATATGCAAGAGGTATAAACACCTCACAGCATCTTTGTTTTCAATGCTATTAAAGGTGGATCTAGTCTGCTTGCCCTTTTGACAAGCTGAACATATCCCATCTTTAATACACTTAACCTGAGGACCATTTCTCACTAACTCTTTGCTATAGAGTTGGCCAATTGTCTTGTAGTTAAGATGGGCTAGCCTCTTGTGCCATTTGACATAATAAGAGACTTTCTCATCAGCTACAAGACACACAGGAGAACCATTGTTCTCACACATAATGTCTAAACAATAGACATTTCTCTTCCTATAACCTGTCAGAATGATCTCTTGATCATTTGACCTCCTGATATGACAACCATCTTTGACAAATGAGATGTCATATCCTAAATCACTCAGTTGACTTATACTAATAAGGTTATGTTTCAAACCTTTAACATAAGCCACTTGAGTAATTGTTATAAGGTTGCTAGAAATGTTACCAAAACCTTTGATGATTTCTTTTTCAGAACCACCAAAGGTGACTTTAGGACCATCTTTGATTGGTGTGTAGTCCTTTAGCAATCCCCTAGTTCCAGTCATGTGTCTGGAACATCCACTGTCCAAGTACCATATTGGGGCATGGCCACTTGGACTCACCTGCAAAACATATTACTTAACCTTAGAACACAAAGCATTCTTGGGTCCTTGGTGCTGGTTAGTTTGCCTCTTAACAAAACTACATGTAGCTTTTCTAGCAGGCAGATTGCTACTCACCTTGGCACTAGAATTGTGCCAACAGTCTATGGCAAAGTGGTCAACCTTGCCACAACACCAGCACTTAAATCTGTTATACCTTTGCTTAGGTACAACCCTGGGGTTTTGTATACATCATGCTCCTTGTTGAGTACTGGGGCTTTGCCCTTAGACTTGGACTTTACAGTCCTAGCAGGTTTTGTAAACCCTAATCCAGTTTTACCTTTTTGATGTACAAATTCATCTATCAAAGGTAGAACAGACTTTGGTTTAGAAAACCTTGTAACTATATCTCTCTCCTTCTGAAGACTAATCTCCAGATTTCTGATTTGATCATTCTTAAATGTTATAGTCCCCATCTGAATAACAGTTATGTTCTTCAGCCTGGTTATTTCATTTAGTTTTTGATCAATCAACTTATCAAAATCTGTTGTAGCAACTTTAAGACTGGCAATTTCCTTAGCCTGACTTTTGGCCAAGGAATTGCTTTTCTTCAAAGCTTGCAACACTACTCTATATTCATCAATCAATTGATGAATATCTCCTTCAGATTCAGATTCACTCTCTTCACTTGATGCTGATGAATCTGATTCTGAACTAGCACAAGAAACTGAACTTGAAGAACAATTTTGTACCTGACTAGGTCCAGGCTGATCCTGGATTTTATCTCCTTCTGATAAGGCCATCAGTCCCTGGCACTAATTGTCCTCATGCTCATATATAGAGTTCATTAACTGGATGAACTCCTCTTCCTCTTCTTCAGCAAACAGTCCAATGTAAGTTTCAGCTTCTGAATCAGTTTCTGAAGAAGACATATCTAACAGGATTTTGTCCTTCTTAGCAACAAAGGACCTTTCCTTCTTGCCCTTGATTTGAGTCTTCTTCTTATATGTTGACTCTCTCCTGTTCTCTGGACAGTCAGCAACAACATGTCCTTGTTTGTTACAACAATAACAAACTATCCTTGAAGATGAAGTTCTATTTGACTTGGGCTTTCTCCTGTCATTCTTTGATGACTTCTGTGAAGTGGATGGCTTAGTCCTCCACTGTTTCTTCTTTAGGAATTTCTGAAAATGTCTTGTGAAAGCTGCAAAGTCCTCGTCACTCTCACTATTTTCAGAATTCTTGCTTTCTGACTCATCTGACTCAGTCTCAGCAGCTTTTGGGGGTGGAGATGAAGACTTACTTTTATATTTCTTGGTGGCTTCTGTCTTGAATGCCACAACTCTTTCTTTATGCTCAATTCTGGTAGTCTTCTCCTCTTCTTTCCTTACCATTAGCTGCATTTCATAGGATAACAGCTTTCCAAACAATGTTGGAGGAGGAATATCTGCTAACTTGGCCATTTCCCTTATGGCACAAATCTTGGTGTCCCAGTCCTTTGTTAGGGACCTCAAGAACTTATCATTCAGCTCATAATTGCTGAATTCTCTTCCATAGGACATCAACTCATTGACAATCCTATAGAATTTCTTGTAGCATTCTGTTATACTATCAGACCTGCCTTGCCTGAAACTTTCATACTCTTGGTTTAACAAAGACTTTCTGTCCTGTATAACTTCTTCTGAACCCTCCATGTACACTATCAGAGTGTCCCACATCTCCTTTGATGTTTTACAGTGTATCAAGTTCTGAAATGTAGCATCATCTATTGCACTTACAATGATATTCTGAGCCCTTTTGTCCATAGTGGCCAGAATAATCCCATCCTTTGTCATTTCAGAATAGTCTTTTGGTGTTCTCTGATTTGCATCTAACACAGATACTTTCATTGGCACATAAGGCCCTTCTTTAACTGTGATATAGATTATAGGGTCAGAGGCTTCCATAAACAGTCTAACCCTTTCTTTTCAGATGCCAAAAATCTCCTTTCTACAAATTGGCAACCTCATGGATCCAAGTTCTTTGTGATTCTCTGTTGAACCCATTTTCTTGATTTTCTTGATTCTGTACTTGATTAAACTGAATCTGTCAACAAGATCTTTTACTCAAACAGTTATGTCCTTTTTGAGTAACCTCGCTTTGATACCTCTTGAAAGAAATTGTACCTAATCACCTAGAGGGGGGGGGGTGGTGAATAGGTCACCTTAATCTTTTTAAACTTTTAGGCAGATTTAATCACAGATTTCACAGAACATAAAACAACAACCATAGAATCATACACACACAGAGTACACACAGTTTTATAGTGGTTCCCCAAGGTTTGGGTACATCCACTTTCCTCCTTCGCCTATCTAGTAGTGTACTAGATTCAGCCAAACTCCTCCACTATTCCTCAGATCCACAGATCTTACACTCAGAACCCCAAAGATGTTCCTATAGCTCAGGCTCAAAGCCCTACCACTCAGTCTTCACCAAGACCTACACTCAGCCTTCAACAAGGCCTGCACTCAGCCTTCAACAAGGCCTACACTCAGAGATATGGATCTCCTACACTCAGGCACACAGGCCCTACCACTCAGCATTTATAATTTCAGGCTTACAACTCAGATCCATAAGGATCCTACAAGAAATTAAAAATACAATGTGTAAACCTACAACTCAGAATGAGAGTGAAGAGTTGTCTGGTTTCTTGAAGAGTTCTTGAAAGAACTTTGCTGAGATCAACCTCACTTGGCTTTCTTCAAAGCTTCTTGAAAGTAGAACACAATAGGGTTGAGTCTCTCTGCAGCTGATCTTCAATCACTGCTAACTTAAGAATCAGAACTAGGTCTGAAACTTTCTTCACAGCCTGGTTCAATAGCTGTCTTCTTGGAAGGAGCTCTCTCTCTCCAACTACTTAGATCTTCACTTGAATTGATTCTTCAATGAATTACTTGATCTTCCTTTCAATCTATCACCTTCATCTGTTGACTGAATAAGACTTTATATAGGCCTTCTTCATGGTGACCGGCTGATCCGGTTTCTAACAGCTTTCTGACAACTCTGACAGTTGCAGTAGACCGGATGGAACGGCAGTTGTCAAGTCATCCAGTCAATTCTTGAAATATCTGTAACTGTCTGAAAGTATCGAGACAGTCTGTCTTTAAGTGTCGACACTTATAGATTAAGTGTCGACACAAGTAGACTAAGTGTCGACACTAGCCTTCAAGGTGTCGACACAACTCCTTGTGTTGTAGAAATTTCTTCTAAACACTGCTTCTTCAACATGTGTCGACACTGATATTGTGTGTCGACACAAGTCCTTGTTCTTTAGTACTTAGTTGAATTCTTGTAAGTGTCGACACAACTCCTTTGTGTCAACACATCTTCTTGTGTTGAACTTGTTCAGTGTCGACACATCTTCTTGGTGTCGACACATGCCTTCTGTGTTGATACTTGCTGAGTGTCGACACTTCTCCTTGTGTCGACATATTCTTCTTATGTTGAGACTTTGGATGAGTGTCGATACATTCTTCATAATGTCGACACTTGTACTTAGAATTTGATGAACTTTGCTGAGTGTCGACACAGCCTCCTAGTGTCGACACTTTCTTCATATGTTGAGTCTTCTGCTGTGTGTCGACACATTCTTCATCATGTCGAAACTAGTCCTTAAACCCTGTTAAATTAGCTGTGTGTCGACACAGCCTCCAAGTGTCGACATTTTCTGATGTCGACAAAGTTCCTCTGGGTGTCGACACTGCTTCTCTGGACACTTCTTCATTGAGTGTCGACACAACCTGTATGTGTCAACACTTTCCTTCTGGTGTCGACTCTGCATCCCTAGTGTCGACACAATTACTCCAAGTGTCGACACTGCTTGTCTGGGTGTCGACACAAGTCTTCTTAAGTGTCAATACTTTCCTTCTGGGTGTCGACACATGGACTTAGAAACTTTTCAGCTTTCCCTGCAAATACTTAACCTGTACAACTAAACTCAAAACACATCAAATACATTTTGATGTATATCATTGAGTAGGGTGAGGCTTCTTCAAATCAGGTACATTTATTCCAATGTACCCAACACCCCCTATTTGGAGAAGTCATAACCCTTAGTCAATGATATACACCATACATAACAAATTTTCAGTATGATGTAAAACTGTATTATATGACAGGACAATTAATGTAATAGATTTGAACCATGACACAATGTTCTTACAAATTCCAACATTTTCATTAATCAAAAGTTTACATAGAATTTAATGCAAATGATTACAATTTGTAAACTTAAGAAAATGCTATCTTATGGCTGCTCTGGTTCCTTGATTACAATGCCCTTTCCAGATTGAATGTTTGCTTGAACTGGAGCTTCATTATCATCAGCAGCAGCAGGCTTCTTCCCTTTGAGATCTTTCTTTTTCAGCTCTTTAGCCTTTATCTTCTGCCTTTCAAAATAGTGATAAGGCTTGGGGAAATACTTGCTAGGCTCCTGTACATTTTGAGGTAGCTTTTCCAGTTTAGTCTTCCTTCTATATTGTATAATGGCCTCTTGTCTATTCTCATGTTTTCTCACTGTAGGTCAGAATACCACTTGCCTCTATCCAGGACATTGTCCTTAGCAGCCTTCCAAGCAGTTAAGATGATATTCCTGGAAGTGGGGCTCCATTGTTCAAAATCTGGCCTTAATTCAGCTTGTTCTCTGAATCTTTTCTTAGATAATTGGGCCTCTTGTACTTTTAACAAAGCCTCTTGCTCTTTTAAGATTGCCTCTAGCTCAGGCTGCACAACTTTCTCAAGAATGATATTCTGATTACCCTCAGGAGTACTATACATAGACTGTACCTCCTAATGTATCATATCAAAATCTGCAAGAGGATATATCACTTGAGCCACTTCAGCTTGCTCTCCTCCAAGGTATGCAGGATTTATTCCAGACTCTGCAACATTGTCATCATCACATAAAGGTGGATATCCAAGGGTGGCTCTGATGGAATTGGAAATCTATTTGGCATGATCAGAGCCTGTCTTGACTAATACCCTATCCCCCTTTATGACTTCTCTCTCTATGTGATCTCTAAGATCATCTTTTTGGAATCTTATCTGTGCATTCAAATAGTTGACTCCATCTTTATAGAAAGGTTTTAACTTTTGTAGCCGGTCAGTAATAACCTTTTGAGAATCTGCAATAGCAGTGTGAACTGCAAGTAGGCTTTCTTGGAGTTGCTTATCAAACTCAGCTTTGGCAGCAACACTGTGTGCAGTCTGGGCAGTAGCTATATTCTTCATTTCAGTGACTATGGCATTATGAGATGCTTTCAAATTATCATTCATTCTCACCTGATTCTCCAGGACATAGCCTTGTTTTAGTGCCAGATCATCAAGCTGTTTCTTGAGATTCTCTTGATGTGTAGCCAGATAGACCACTGCATTTCCTCCTTTATGGAAGCAGTCAGTCATTTCCTTCTTGTTTTGATTTACTTTAAATCTGATAGACTTGATGTCTTGTGCCAGATCAAATTGCAGGGATTTATGCCCTTCATCCATAAACGTTTCTAGAGCTTTCCTTTGCTCATCTAGCTTAATCTGTAAAGCCACCATTAGTGAACTATAATCAGTAGATGGGGCAGGCTGTGGAGTAATTGTCTGTATGGCTTTCTTATAGTTCTGGCTTCTTCTCTTGAAGACCTGGAACTTCCTTTTCTTGGCCCTAGCAGCCTCCTCATCCTCTGAAGCAGAAGTACTGAATATGTCTACTCTATCCTTAGAA
Organism: Platanthera guangdongensis; assembly: GCA_039583875.1. Lineage (NCBI taxonomy): Eukaryota > Viridiplantae > Streptophyta > Magnoliopsida > Asparagales > Orchidaceae > Platanthera > Platanthera guangdongensis. The sequence continues at coordinate 200,106,444 of CM077158.1, read as the reverse complement.
CTAGGATGTGAATCCTTCTCAGGTCTTGGTAGCCCTTCAGCATCTCTTGGCTCCTCAATCTCCTTGCTTGGAGTTTCCTCTACAATCTCCACATGCTCCCCCTCAATATTGGCCTTCTCCCCCTCAACAATGACTATTTCTCTCTCAAGATCTGTCTGTACAAGATCAGGGAATAGCTCCTCTAAGGTGAATTCCTGTTGAGAAGGGGCTGGAGAATCTCTGATTTCATCAACCACTTTATCAGCAACAGATGTGTCCTCCATGAAAACATCTTGTGGTTGAGGTTGTATCTGTGTTTGCTGATGAACATCAGGTAATGAATCAGTCAAAACGTCATCCTTAATAGGGAAATCTAATTGATTAATTGCAGTGATTACCTCTAGAATGGTTTGAGTAGCCCTTTCACTCTCTAGTGGAGTTGGCTCTTCCACAAGTAGAGGCTCCTCCTGGAGTGGATCCATGTGAATTGGGCTAGATGAGGGTAGCTCCCCCTGCCTCTGTGCATCTTCTTGTCTTATTGGAGACTGTCCAGCATTTCCTGTCTCTTCATCATCAGGAGTAAAGACCACTTGCTCTTCAGAGCTGTTGGAGGATTCTTGAGCCACAATGGTTGTCTTCTTCTTCTTCTTCTTCTGAGGTGTGTCCTTTTCTAGAGTAGGCATTTCTTTTGTCAATACTCTAACCCACCTAGAGAAAATTCTCAAATCCATTCTCCTCATGCGGTTTATCTTGGAACCTGCAGCTTGGTTCATCACCTTAGGAATACTTCCAGCTAGGTATAGACTCAGAATTCTACCCAGATTGGGCTTCTTCAAGCTCTCTTTTATCTTATCAAATAGAACTACTGACCAGTCAGTCTTAAGTTTGAAGATAATCCTTGTCATCAAACTGAACATATGAGCTGAAATTCTATCATGTCCTCCAGGCTTGCTCAGGATGACCTTGCCAACTATTTCAGACAGAAACTTTCCTTGGATGTTCATCCCTTTTCTATTGAAAACTGATCTAATTTTCAGGTTTGAATCCAGTCCACACCATCTCAATGCCTCTCTAGTCTTAAAAGCAGATACATCTTCTTCCTCCTTTGTTCTTGGTAGTTGAAATACCTTCCTTAGACTTTTCTGTGTGACCTTGACTTTGGTCCCATGAACTCTGGACTTAATCTTGAGTCCAGTATCATCAAGTGATGCTGCACTCAAAAATTCAAGGACCTCCTTCTTCCAGATCTTGATTGGTTCTGATACAAGATATTCCAATCCATCTCGGCAATTAGGGTTACCACACCTTTGATTTCGGGTTCCGCGTCATCAAAGGCGTGTCACACGAGCTCATATCCTTCATTAATGTTCTCTTCTAGCTTGGGCGCCATTAGGGTTTGAAGAAATTTTGAATTTAGAGAAGAGAGATGTCGACACACAAGTTTGGTCTCGAAACTTTGGTGAGCATGTCGACAAACGCTGGGGAAAACCTATTTATACCTTTCTAGAATCGAAGGTGAAAAGTCGCGTCAAAATACTTAAATTGTGCCGACACTGTTAAAATGTGTCGGCACTTACTTATAATGTCTCGACAACTATGTGTCGACACATACTTATAATGTCTCGACAACTATGTGTCGACACAAATATAGTCGACAGAATATATGTGTCGACACTTATATATGTGTCGACACCACCCTCAATGTGTCGACACCTACACTGCATGTGTCGACACTAATTCTCTGAAGTGTCGACACAGACTTCCTAGATGTGTCGACACCATTTCTCTGAAATGTCGACACCACTTCTATGCGTCGACACAGACAACTCTGTGTGTCGACACCATTTTACTTAGCCAATATTGTAAACTATTCCAAGTTTATCATCCCTAATTCAATTTTAAATTTATTGAATTTGGTTTTATCTAAGGGCTTCGTATACATATCAGCTAACTGATTATCTGTATTTATATACTCTAAAGAAATATCTTCTTTTTCCACATGTTCTCTTAGAAAATGGTATTTTATTTCTATGTGCTTAGTCCTACTATAAGAGACAGGATTATCTGCAATAGAAATGATACTAGTAGAATCACAAAATAAAGGTGTTCTACTTACTTGAATACCATAATCTTCTAGCTGGTGTTGTATCCATAGTAGTTGTGCACAGCAGCTTCCTACAGCAACATACTCTGACTCTGCTGTGGAGATAGCCACACTAGTTTGCTTCTTGCTACTCCATGAAACCAGCCTACCACCCAGGAATTGACAGGTTCATGTGCTACTCTTTCTATCTTCCTTGCATCCTGCAAAATCTGTATCTGAATAACCTGTCAGATCAAAATCTCCATTCCTAGGGTACCAAAGGCCTAGATAAGGAGTGCCCTTAAGATATCTCAAAATTCTTTTGACTGCTGTCAAATGAGATTCTTTAGGGCAAGCTTGGTACCTAGCATAGACACATGTAGCATACATGATATCTGGTCTACTATCAGTCAAATATAGTAGGGAGCCAACTATCCCTCTATACAATGTTTCATCTAAAGGTTTCCCTACATCATCTTTGCTTAGAGATATGGTAGTGGATGATTCCATACCATACTTCCTTATCAATTCTAGAGTGAACTTAGACTGCCATATGGATAATCCATCTTCAGTCTGTCTAACTTGGAGACCCAAGAAGAACTTAAGTTCCCCCATACTGCTCATTTCAAATTGTCCTTGCATTAGTTTTGTAAACTTTTTTGCAAAGACTACTTTCTGTAGACCCAAATATTATGTCATCTACATATATTTGGACTAAGATAATCTTGCCTCTGGATTCCCTAAGGAATAGAGTCTTGTCTATTTTCCCCCTTGTGAATTTATTCTCAATGAGGAAACTAGACAGGGTTTCATACCAAACCCTAGGGGCTTGTTTTAACCCATACAAAGCTTTCCTAAGTCTATATACATAATCAGGTTTAAGAGAATCTACAAAACCTGATGGCTGCTCTATATAGACTTCTTCCTTCAGGTTTCCATTCAGAAAAGCTGACTTAACATCCATTTGATATACCTTAAATCCTTGAAATGTTGCATAGGCAAGGAACATCCTTATTGCTTCCAGTCTTGCTACTGGAGCAAAGGTTTGATCAAAATCAATATCTTCTTCCTGCCTATATCCTTTTGCAACTAGTCTAGCTTTATTCTTTATAATAATTCCATTCTCATCCAACTTGTTCCTAAAGATACACTTAGTTCCAATAATGTTGTGATCTTTTGGTTTAGGAGCTAGCTCCCAGACTTTGCATCTTTTGAACTGGTTCAACTCCTCTTGCATGGCCTCAATCCAATGAGGGTCTAGGATTGCTTCTTCAAATTTCTTTGGCTCTATTTGGGATAGAAAGTTGGAGTAGAGAACTGAACTTAGATTCCTGCTCCTTGTTTGTAACCCTTGTCTGAGATCTCCAATAATTTGATTGGCTGGATGATCTTTTGAATGCCTATTTGCTGGAGGCAGCATGTCTTCTGGTTGTACACCTTCAGCTTCTTCATTCAGCTGCTCCTCTTGTTCTTCTTCAGCAACAGGAGTATCTTGTACTCCCCCTGGACAGCAGCTACCATCTTCCACTTGCTGACTTGCAGTAGGACCTTCTGCAATAGTAAGCTTGTCCATCTTCTCAGTTACACCTGTGGAGCTGCAAACACTTCTAGGGAATTCATTGTTAATGAGTCTAGCTTCATCAAAAACTACATGAACAGACTCTTCTATAACTTGAGTAATCAAGTTGTAGACCCTATAAGCCTTACTGTTGTTGTTGTACCCAACAAAGATTCCCTCTTGGGATTTGGCAGCAAACTTGGTTAAATAAGACTTACCATTGTTAAAGATATAACACTTGCAACCAAAGATACTGAAATAGGATAGATTTGGTTTTCTTCCCTTCACAATCTCATAGGGGGTCTTCTTGTGGCGCTTGGTGATATTAGCCCTATTGATTACATGACATGCAGTATTAACTGCCTCAGCCCAGAAATATTCTGGGAGAGAAGTGTCACTCAATAGGGTTCTACCAGCCTCTATCAAGGTTCTATTTTTCCTTTCAGCAATACCATTTTGCTGAGGTGTTCTTGGTGAGGAAAATTCCTGAAAAATTCCAAACTCTTCACACAATTTTGTCATACTTTCAGACTGAAATTCAGTACCATGGTCACTTCTGATTTTGACCACTGTACTGTTCAATTCATTCTGAATTTGTTTAACAAAGCTATACAAGATACTTGGTGTTTCAGATTTTTGCGTTAGGAAGAACACCCAGGAATACCTTGAGTAGTCATCAACTACCACAAATGTATTGACCTTCCTACCTAGGCTGTGAACAGGCATAGGACCAAAAGATCGATATGCAAGATGTATAGACACCTCACAACATCTTTGTTCTCAAGGCTATGAAAGGTGGATTTGGTCTGATTGCCCTTTTGACAAGCTGAGCATATCCCAACCTTTATACACTTAATATGAGGATCATTCCTCACTAACTCTTTGCTAAAGAGTTGACCAATTGTCTTATAGTTAAGATGAGCCAGCCTCTTGTGCCACTTAACACAATGTGATACTTTTTCATCAGCTACAAGACAAATAGGAGAAACAATGTTCTCACACATAATGTCTAGACAATAGACATTTCTCTTCCTATATCCTGTCAGAATGATCTTTTGATCACTTGACCTACTGATATGACAACCATCCTTGACAAATGAGATGTCATATCCTAAATCACTCAGCTGACTTATGCTAATGAGGTTATGTTTCAAATCCTTTACATAAGCCACTTGAGTAATTGTAATTAGGTTGCTAGAAATGTTACCAAAGCCTTTGATGATTCCTTTTTCTGAACCACCAAAGGTAACTTTAGGACCATCATTGATTGGTGTATAGTCCTTCAGCAATCCCCTAGTTCTAGTCATATGCCTGAAACATCCACTGTCCCAGTACCATATAGGGGCATGGCCACTTGGACTCACCTACAAAATAGATTACTTAACCTTAGAACCCAAATAATTCTTGGGTCCTTGGTGCAGGTTAGTCTGACTTTTAACAAAACTACCTGTAGATCTTCTAGCAGGCAGTTTGCTACTCTCCTTGACACTTAAATTGTGCCAACAGTCTATGGCAAAGTGGTCTATCTTGCCACAACACCACCACTCAAACCTTTTGTACCTTTGTTTAGGTACAACCCTGGCTGTAGTATCTACAGCAGGCTTCTTGTTGAGTACTAGGGCTTTGCCCTTAGACTTGGACCTAACTGTCCTGGCAGGTTTTGTAAATCCCAATCCAGTCTTACCCTTTTGAGGAATAAACTCATCTATCAAAGGTAAAACTGATTTTGGTTTAGAAAAACTTGTAACAATCTCTCTCTCCTTCTGAAGTCTAACCTCCAGATTCCTGATTTGATCATTCCTAAATGTAATAGTTCTCATCTGAATAACTGTAATGTTTTTCAGCCTGGCTATTTCATTTAGTTTTTGATCTAACACTTTATCTGAATCAGCAACTGCCAACTTAAGATTAGCAATTTCCTTAGTCAGTGATTTGACCAGATTTTTGCTCTTCATAAGTGCCTGCAATACATCTCTATATTCATCCATCAACTGATGAATATCACCCTCAGATTCAGACCGACCCACATCACTTGATATAGATGTATCTGATTCTGAATCAGTACTATAATCTGAAAGACATTGTACCTTACTTGGTCCAGGCTGATCCTGGATCTTGTCTCCTTCTGTTAAGGCCATCAGTCCATTGCACTGATTGTCCTCATGCTCATAAATTGAGTTCATTAACTGCATGAACTCATCTTCCTCCTCTTCAGCAAAGAGTCCAATATAGGCTTCAACTTCTGAATCTGTTTCTGAAGATGACTGATCAGTCAAACTCTTATCCTTCTTGGCAACAAAGGAACTTTCCTTTTTGCCCTTGAACTGAGTCTTCTTTTTGTCAGTTGACTCTTTCCTCTTTTCTGGACAGTCAGCTATTATATGTCCTTGTCTATTGCAATAATAGCATACTATCTTTGAGGATGTATTTTTACTTGGCTTGGACTTTCTTTTGTCATTCCTTGAGGACTTCCTGTTCTGATAGTAGTCATCTTTAGACTGTGAAGTGAATGGCTTAGACCTCCACTTGTACAACCCCATATTCGCTGAGTCTGACCAGGAGACGCAACAGTCACAATTGGGTTAGCCGAAGGAGTTCCCGCCCTAAAGAAGATCTCACCCAAGTGGGCGGGAGCGATCGCGCCAGATCGTCGATCTAAGATCAACGATTGTAACTAAATCGTCGAACGGAGAACAGCAGGCCAAGATCGTCGAGCGCGGCCTGCGCGGGAACGCTTGCGCTTGCGCCAGGCTCCAATCTCAAAGGGCTCTCGCCTATAGGCAGGCGAGAGCGTTCGCGCCAGGCTCTGGACAGGAGGACCTCGGCACAACTCTTGCCGAGTGGGGCCCAAGGACTAGGGTTAAATGACCAGATTGCCCTCAGGTAAATTTACCCCATGTGCCCTCAGAAAAACAGCGGGATTCGGCTATTGGCAGACCAACTAGGGGCTTTTCAGTAATTTCAGGTCAGCACGATGCTATAAATAGACCCATAAGGGCTCTTTGGAAGGCAAGCTATCATTATCTCTCAAATTCCAGTGCTTTCTGAGGAGCTCCTAGCCCAGCTTTGGCTTTGGAGGGGAAGCTCTCAGAGATCTTCTGGGTGTGAGGTGGGACCTCCCTGCTGAGGCTATTGGGTCAGTCTTAGGTCCTTTGAATCCAGTCGAGGGTTGAGACTTGAGAGAAGTAGGTTTTGGCTGCACCCCTTTTTCTTCGAACTCCAGTTGAGGTCATATTTGGCTTCAACAGTTCTGGTGCGGTGAGCGTGGAAGGCAGCTGATACAAGAAAGCCTTAAGTTTTGTCCCATGGCTGGAGGTGAAGGTGAAGGGTCAGGTTCTGGAGGCTCCCCCACCCAGGGAGAGGAAGCGACGAAGTGGATGCTGGATGAGTTCAGGCGAGAGGTTCTGTAGACGATCAGTTTGGCCTTCTCAGCGAGAGGCGAGTGGGCCACCCCTTAGGTCCCGATAGAAGAGGTCCCGCTCTTGGGCGAGAACGCCCCGGGACAGCGCCCGAGAAAGGAGGTCCCGGGGGAGGCCGGCGAAAGAGACGTGGCAGCGCGGGAACTCTTCCCAGGCCAGAGCCAGCGCCCGGGCAAGTAGGCGCTGATGGATCTGGGCGAGAAGGAAGCGGCAGTGCGGGAGCTCTTCCCGGGGCGCGATCTCGCGGATCGGGCCAGTCAGCCGAGGCCGCGGGACGTACCATATCACCAAGCTGAAGGCGAGAGCCCATTTAGCGAGCTCATCATCTCAGCTCCGGTGCCGGAGGAGTTCCGGGAGCCTGACATGTCCTACTACGCGGGGAAGGATGACCCCGTACAGCACGTATAGTGGTTTGAGGACATTGCATCTATAAGGCAGATGACGGATGCCTTCAAGTGTCGGCTGTTTGCCATCACGTTGAAGGATAAGGCTCGGGACTGGTTCCACCAGTTTCCAGCAAGATCAATCTACTGTTTTGAGGATCTGCGGAGAAGTTTCCTATTGAGGTTCTCAACCTCGAAGAAGCGGAAGAAGGAAGCGGAGTGCCTGTTTGCGGTGAGGCAGAAGCCAGATGAGACGCTGGGTCACTATGTCGACCGTTTTCAGGAAGAGATCCTCCTGGTTTAGGAGGTCCCAGGGTACGCACTGATGCTGGCTTTCACCCTTGGGCTGAGACCGGGATTCTTTAGCATGGAATTGAAGAGAGTCCCTCCCCTCTCCTTTGAAGAGCTCATGGAGAGGGCTGCAAAGGAGATCGACTTCGAGAGAGCAAACCCAGCATTCGCCAGGAAGTTGGCCAGGCTGGCGGAGGATGACGTGAAGGAACCAACAACAGGAGGACAGAAGGAACCGAGGGAACAGATGGAGCAAAGGGAGGAAAGGAGAAGGGAAGAGCCCCGAAGGTTTGGGCAGCAGCAGGGATGGGGGGCCCGGGAGCCGAACAACCGGTTAGGTTGGAGGCCCCAGGAGGGTCGCCCCTAGGGCCCAGGAGAAGGCTACCAGGGGAGAGATAACCTGCGGGAGCCCCGGAAGTTCGACCGACCGGCCTATAGGCAGGAGCCAAGGGGTCGTCCCCCACCACCGCAGGAGGCCATGGAAGTGGGAAGAGGAAGAGGAGCTGGGAGAGGAGCTCGAGGATGTGGGAGAAGAGGGAGAGGAGACGGAAGAAGGGGGAGGCGTTGCTTTTTTGTGACTTCCACCAGGAGGAAGGTCACGCAACGGCCACCTGCCCGGATTTCTTAGAGTTAAGAGAAGCAAGAGGAGCAGGGCGGCATGATCCACCGGTGAGGATAGTAGAGGTGCAGCAGGGCGAGGTGGAAGATAGGTGCGAAGACCGGGTGGATGTAGGGACCCGGGGAGGAATCGGGGTGATTCACGGAGGAGTGGGGATTGAGGCAACCCGTAAGGGGAGCCTGCAAATCATGTACCGGAGGGGGGTCGCCTCTACCTCCCAGGTTCCCCCACAGGAAGAAAAAATTACTTTCTCATCAGCAGACATGCCAGACTATGAGGATCCATTCTGTGACGCCCTGGTCATCCAGACGGTGGTGGAAAATTATACGGTCTCAAGGATACTAGTGGATAATGGGAGCTCGGTGAATGTCGTCTTCAAGAAAGCCTTCTATGAGATGAGGGTTGAAGGGAAGAGGATCATGGCCTCAGATGGACCATTGTTCGGATTCTCCGAAGAGAGGAAGGAAGTGGAAGGGGGAGTAGGGCTGCACGTGAAGTTGGGGGGCGTGTCACGGAACTGCAGGTTCGTGATCGTGGACGCCCCGAGCAGCTACAATGCCATCTTTGGGCGCCCCTCATCAGCGCCTTTCGCTGCATCCCCTCCTCATTCCATCAATGCCTCAAGTTCAACAATGGGGGGGGGGGGTGCAGGTCAGGGTAAGAGGAGACCCGAAGGTGGCAAGACAATGCTACGTTACAGCAGTCAACACCGTGTCATGGATGGCAGAGGCAGAGGAGTTGGAGATTGAGATGACGGCACTTGAGGAGGTCGTTGAAGAGGAGGGATTAGGCCTAGAGGTGGCAGGAGAGATAGTTGAAGAGGAAGCGAGAGAAGGGGAGACTGAGAAGCAGTAAGGAGATGTGCAGGTAGTCCGGGGGGATGAGGTGCAGGAGAGCCCAGAAGGGGTGATAGAAGTAGGGGAACAGGCGGCAGGAGGAGTTGAGGGAGAGGCCCCGAGGGGCGTGGGAGTCGGGTGGCAGTAGGAGGGGCTGGTAGAAGCGATGGAGATTGAGGAGGAGGTAGAAAGGGGAGAGCTGGAGCTGTAGAAAGAGGCAAGGGCCGGCTGGGAGCATTCACGGCTGGAGCCTACCATAGAAGTGGTGGAGATGGAGGTCTTCACCAGCGCAGGACAAGTACAAAGGGTGCGGGTTAGCGGGGGCTTGAGTCCCGAGGCCCTGGAGCAAGTGCGGGCTTGCATTCAAGGCAACGTCGACATCTTCGCCTGGAGCGCGGCGGACATGCCGGGCATCGACGCAGACGTGGCCTGCCATCGCCTGAACTTGGACCCCGACACTCGCCCCATACGCCAGAAGATGAGGACCATCGCAACAAAGCTGGAGGAGCCAATACGCGAGGAGGTCAAGAAGCTCCTGGAGGCGGGCTTCATCTCAGAGATCCAGTATCCAGGCTGGATCTCCAATATGTTAATGGTAAAGAAGGGAGGTGGAAAATGGAGAATGTGTATTGACTTTTCTTTGTTAAATAAATCATGCCCTAAGGAGTGCTACCCCCTGCCTCGGATCGACGTGCTGGTTGATTCAGCCGTCGGTTTTTCTGTCATGAGCTTTTTAAATGCTTTTTCAGGTTATCACCAGATCCGGATGCACCCTCCTGATACCAAGGATGTTTCCTTCATCACAAGGGAGGGATGCTTCAGTTACAAAATAATGCCCTTTGGTTTAAAGAATGCAGGGGCTACCTATCAGCGCATGATGGATCGAGTCTTCCGGGATCAGAGGGGGAGGAACTTGGAGGTCTACGTCGACGACCTAATGATCAAAAGTAAGTGCATGGTTTCACACCTACAAGATCTGGAGGAAACATTCACCACCTTAAGAAGGTTCAAGATGAGGCTGAACCCCTTGAAGTGTGTCTTTGGGGCCAGCCGCGGGAAGTTCCTCGGGCATCTTCTGACTCCGGCGGGGGTGGAGCCCAACCCGGACAAGGTAAAGGCCATCCTGGATTTGGAGTCACCTCGCGACGCCAAGGAGGTCCAACGCTTGACAGGCAAGTTGACTGGGCTAAGCAGGTTCCTCTCCAGGGCAGGAGACAAGTGTTCTTCATTCTTTAAGGTGTTGTTGGCGAATCAAAGGTTCGAATGGACAACCGAGTGTGAAGAGGCCTTCCAAGGGCTGAAAAGAAAACTCTCTCAGGCTCCTCTGCTTCAGAGCCCAAAGGAAGGAGAGGACCTGATCTTGTACCTCGGAGTAGGAGCGGAGGCGGTGAGCTCCGTCCTAGTGAGGGAAGAAGGAGAGAAGCAGCTGCCCATCTACTACGTCAGCCGGATATTGAGGAAAGCAGAGCTTCGCTACCCCATCCTGGAAAAGCTCGCTTACGTCTTGGTCATCTCGGCAAGGAAACTCCGGCCGTACTTTCAAGCACATTCGATTAGGGTGGTGACCGACCACCCTCTTCGCAAGATCTTCGAAGGAGTGGAGCACTCGGGGAGACTGGCTAAGTGGTCCATTGAGCTAAGCGAGTTCGACATCTCCTTTGTCCCAAGGCTCTCCATCAAGGCACAGTCAGTGGCGGAATTCCTAGCTGACTACATCGTTGAAGTCGAGGGGGGAGAGCAGCAACCTCGAGAAGCATGAAAGTTGATGGTTGATGGGGCCTCGGGAAGGCACTCCCTCGGGGCAGGGGTGGTATTGACAAGTCCTCAGGGTGTAACCATAGAGCAAGCGGTCATTTTACATTTCCTCGTGACCAACAATCAAGCGGAGTATGAGTCTGTGATCGCCGGCCTCCGCTTGGCAAAGGAGCTGGAGATTCGGGATGTGGAAGCTTTCACTGATTCAAAGGTAGTAGCATCCCAGATCCGGGGAGAGTTTGAAGCTCGGGAGCATACCCTCATCAAATACCTCTCCAAGGTAAGGGCGATCATCGGAGGATTCCGGTCATTCTTGATTCAACATGTTCCAAGGGAAGAAAGCGTAGCCGCCGATCGATTAGCCAAGTTCGGACCTCTGGGGGGAGGAACCTTGACAGAGCTATTCCGACCGGCTATCGAGGAAGGAGAGTTGATGGTGGTGGATCGGCAACCCTCGTGGGTGGATCCATTTATGACCTTCCTAACCACCGTTGAGCTTCCTGAAGGGACCAAGGTCGGGAGAAGCTTCAAGCGCAAAGCAGCTCACTACTTAATGATGGAGGGGGGCCTGCATCGTAATATGTTGTCATGGCTCCTGGCTAGATGTGTGATCGAAGAAGAGATCCCGAAGATATTGAGGGAGGTGCACTCGGGCGAGTGCGGCAGCCACTCGGGAGGAAGGATGCTGGAGGCAAGGGTGGTCAGGCAGGGGTACTTCTGGCCCACCCTAAGGAAGGATGTCATGGAGTTTGCAAGGAGGTGTAAAAATGTCAGCTCTATGCCCCCTTCAGCTCTTGGCAGCTCAGAGGCTCCGAAGTATCACGACACCGTGACCATTCGCTATCTGGGGAATGCACTTAGTTGGGCCCTTTCCTCCAGCTAGTGGGCAGAGGAGATTCCTCTTGGTCATGGTCGATTATTTCTCGAAGTGGCTAGAGGTTAAAGCCTTGGCCAAGGTCACCTCGCAGGTCATAAGGAACTTCGTATGGGGTGAGATCATTTGCAGACATGGGTTGCCCCAAGCAATAGTGACTGATAACGGCCCCCAGTTTGCCAGCGAGGAGTTCATCAGCTTCTGCGCCCAATTAGGGATAGATCTCCGGTTTGCCTCCGTCCACCACCCCCGGAGTAACGGCCAGGTGGAAGCAGCAAACAAAATCATTGTGAACCTACTAAAGAAAAAGGTGGAGAACCTAAAGGGGAATTGGGTGGAACATCTCCCCTAGGTCCTGTGGGCGCTGCGAACGACCCCGAACACGGCCACCGGTGAGACCCCCTTCAAGCTCTCTCATGGGTGTGAGGCCGTACTACCAGTGGAGTTAGAGGTCTGGTCCCCGCGAGTCACAGCTGCGGGCGAAGGAGACGAGACTTGGAGGGTGGAGAATGAGGAGGGGCAGCGCCTCTCGTTAGATATGGTGGAGGAACTGCGAGACGTGACGGCTATCAGGCAAGAAGAGATCAAGCGACGGATGGCCAAGCATTTTGATAAGCATGTCAGGGTCAAGCAGTTTACTGAAGGGGATCTGGTGCTGAGAAAGGTTGACGCAGCAGGAAGGTTGGCTCCCGTGGGCAAGCTCCACCCGAACTGGGAAGGTCCATACATAGTGAAGGAAGTCCTCGGAACGGGAGGATACTACCTCCAGGACGTGGAAGGGAGGGCCCTAAGCCACACCTGGAGCGGTGATGACCTAAAACGCTTCTACCCGTGAAGGGGGAAGGATGTAACCATGTATCTTAAGAATAAACTTATTATACTACATCGATTGATTTTCTCTTAACTATTGTCAAATTTTTCATAACATAACGTAATCGTGTGTTTTGTAATACCCCGAGCTCGGCTCGGCCCCAGGTAGACCCGCTGCGCAGGCTCTCATCTAGCTGGCAGGTCCGAAGGCTCGCCTATGGGGGATAGGTTTGGTTGGTTTGAGAACGTCATCGACACCCCGAGCTCGGCTCGGCCCCAGGTAGACCCGCTGCGCAGGCTCTCATCTAGCTGGCAGGACCGAAGGCTCGCCTGTGGGGGATAGGTTTGGTTGGTTTGAGAACGTCATCGACACCCCGAGCTCTGCTCGACCCCAGGTAGACCCGCTGCGCAGGCTCTCATCTAGATGGCAGGTCCGAAGGCTCGCATGTGGGGGATAGGTTTGGTTGGTTTGAGAACGTCATCGGCACCCCGAGCTCGGCTCGGCCCCAGGTAGACCCGCTGCGCACGCTCTCATCTAGCTGGCAGGTCCGAAGGCTCGCCTGTGGGGGATAGGTTTGGTTGGTTTGAGAACGTCATCGGCACCCCGAGCTCGGCTCGGCCCCAGGTAGACCCGCTGCGCAGGCTCTCATCTAGCTGGCAGGTCTGAAGGCTCGCCTGTGGGGGATAGGTTTGGTTGGTTTGAGAACGTCATCATCACCCCGAGCTCGGCTCCGCCCCAGGTAGAGCCGCTGTGCAGGCTCTCATCTAGCTGGCAGGTCTGAAGGCTCGCCTGTGGGGGATAGGTTTGGTTGGTTTGAGAACGTCATCGGCACCCCGATCTCGGCTCGGCCCCAGGAAGACCCGCTACGCAGGCTCTCATCTTGCTGGCAGGTCCGAAGGCTCGCATGTGGGGGATAGGTTTGGTTGGTTTGAGAACGTCATCGGCACCCCGAGCTCGGCTCGGCCCCAGGTAGACCCACTGCGCAGGCTCTCATCTAGCTGGCAGATCCGAGGGCTCGCCTGTGGGGGATAGGTTTGGTTGGTTTGAGAACGTCATCGGCACCCCGAGCTCGGCTCGGCCCCAGGTAGACCCGCTGCGCAGGCTCTCATCTAGCTGGCAGGTCTGAAGGCTCGCCTGTGGGGGAGAGGTTTGGTTGGTTTGAGAACGTCATCGGCACCCCGAGCTCAGCTCGGCCCCTGGTAGACCCGCTGCGCAGGCTCTTATCTAGCTGGCAGGTCCGAAGGCTCGCCTGTGGGGGATAGGTTTGGTTGGTTTGAGAACGTCATCGGCACCCCGAGCTCGGCTCGGCCCCAGGTAGACCCGCTGCGCAGGCTCTCATCTAGCTGGCAGGTCCGAAGGCTCGCCTGTGGGGGATAGGTTTGGTTGGTTTGAGAACGTCATCGGCACCCCGAGCTCGGCTCGGCCCCAGGTAGACCAGCTGCGCAGGCTATCATCTAGCTGGCAGGTCCGAAGGCTCGCCTGTGGGGGATAGGTTTGGTTGGTTTGAGAACGTCATCGGCACCCCGAGCTCGGCTCGGCCCCAGGTAGACCCGCTGCGCAGGCTCTCATATAGCTGGCATGTCCGAAGGCTCTCCTGTGGGGGATAGGTTTGGTTGGTTTGAGAACGTCATTGGCACCCCGAGCTCGGCTCGGCCCCAGGTAGACCCACTGCGCAGGCTCTCATCTAGCTGGCAGGTCTGAAGGCTCGCCTGTGGGGGATAGGTTCGGTTAGTTTGAGATCTTCATCGGCACCCCGAGCTCGGCTCGGCCCCAGGTAGACCCGCTGCGCAGGCACTCATCTAGCTGACAGGTCCGAAGGCACGCCTGTGGGGGATAGGTTCGCTTGGTTTGAGATCTTAATCGGCACCCCGAGCTCGGCTCGGCCCCAGGTAGACCCGCTGCGCAGGCTCTCATCTAGCTGGCAGGTCCAAAGGCTCACCTGTGGGGGATAGGTTCGGTTGGTTTGAGATCTCCATCAGCACCCCGAGCTCGGCTAGGCCCTAGGTAGACCCGCTGCGCAGGATCTCATCTAGCTGGCAGGTCCGAAGGCTCGCCTGTGGGGGATAGGTTTGGTTGGTTTGAGAACGTCATCGGCACCCCGAGCTCAGCTCGGCCCCAGGTAGACCCGCTGCGCAGGCTCTCATCTAGCTGGCAGGTCCGAAGGCTCGCCTGTGGGTGATAGGTTTGGTTGGTTTGAGAATGTCATCGGTACCCCGAGCTCGGCTCGGCCCCAGGTAGACCCGCTGCGCAGGCTCTCATCTAGCTGGTAGGTCCGAAGGCTCGCCTGTGGGGGATAGGTTCGGTTGGTTTGAGATCTTCATCGGCACCCCGAGCTCGGCTCGGCCCCAGGTATACCCACTGCGCAGGCTCTCATCTAGCTGGCCGGTCTGAAGGCTCGCCTGTGGGGGATAGGTTTGGTTGGTTTGAGATCTTCATCGGCACCCCGAGCTCGGCTCGGCCCCAGGTAGACCTGCTGCGCAGGCTCTCATCTAGCTGGCAGGTCCGAAGGCTCGCCTGTGGGGGATAGGTTCGGTTGGTTTGAGATCTTCATCAGCACCCCGAGCTCGGCTCGGCCCCAGGTAGACCCGCTGCGCAGGCTCTCATCTAGCTGGCAGGTCCGAAGGCTTGCCTGTAGGGGATAGGTTTGGTTGGTTTGAGAACGTCATCGGCACCCCGAGCTCGGCTCGGCCCTAGGTAAACCCGCTGCGCAGGCTCTCATCTAGCTGGCAGGTCTGGAGGCTCGCCTGTGGGGGATATGTTCAGTTGGTTTGAGATCTTCATAGGCACCCCGAGCTCGGCTCGGCCCCAGGTAGACCCGCTGCGCAGGCTCTCATCTAGCTGGCAGGTCCGAAGGCTCGCCTGTGGGGGATAGGTTTGGTTTGGTTGGCTTGGTTTGGACAAAGCAGGAAGTGCATCAGTAACACAAAATGGAAAAGGTAGGAAAGGTCTCGGCGGGGATAGATCTCGACAGGGAAGTCCCCGTCAAAGAGGTCTCGCAGAGGGGGGGGGGGGGTTTCGCCGAGAAGGCTCCTCTTAATATTCTCGGACAAATAGGCGGAATCGTTATGCGACGGGACTAAAGGGATTCGCGCAGGCTAAAGGGGACGGTTCCGTCCTAAGGGTTCGTGAGCCACGCTTCCGGTTGATAGTTTGCAGCAGGTTCCCACCGATCCATCGCTAAGGAAAACTATCCTAGGAAAGCCAAGGGCCTCGGTGGGAGCACACACAGGAAACATTTGACCACAACAATTACATCGAACACATTCACAATAACAGGACGAGATATTTATAATGAAAATGTTTGTATTAGATATATTATATATAAGTACAAACTGGTAGCGTCTCGCACTTTACATTGAGGCGGAAAGAGAAGAAAAAGGGGCCCCTCATGGAGACAAGCTGTACCCCTCAGAGCTCCCGCTTGAGCTCCCGCCGGAGCTCTCCCCGGAGGTCTCGCCACCCACTGTAGGGGATTTCGGGACGTCCGAGGGTGGGGTATCAGGGGCGCCCGGGGGCTTTGGAATGGGCTCAAAAAGCCAGGGAACGAGCTGTTGAGCGGTGATGTCTTTGCCCCTCCCATCCCAACAGTTGACGTCTCGCATCGTCTCCAGCATCAACCTTACTGTAGCCTGCGCGTTCGCCTGGAGCAGCTTGTCGATGTCATAAACTGAGTAGTACCGGCTCTTCAGTCTCTCGTCCAATGGGGGGGGGGGGGGGGGGGGGCACTCGCCTCCAGGCGCGCAATCTGCTCCCTCAGAAGGATGTTGTCGTATCAAGCTTGGGATAGCTCGTCGCGAAGCGTGGCTTGGGCGGAATCCTGAACATCGAGAGGTCAGCATAAAAGAGAAGAGTTAAAGTAGCGAGAGCAAGAATTGTAAAAGATCTCGCTTACCCCTTCCGCCTGGCGCGAAGATAGCAGCTGCTGGGCCTCAGCCAGCTCCTTGGCCAAAGTGGCCGCCTGAGTCACCGCATCATCCCTAGCCTTGAACATATCTTGAAAATTGTGGTCTATTATGATGCTCCGGCGAGCACATATGTGCGCAAGCTCCAGCCCGCGCATCAGGGCACGAGTAGAGTCATATGCCAGCAACCGGGTCGACATCCTGTCGTAGACACTGGCATCTTCCCGGCTGTAGAGGCAGTAACCCAAGGTGAAAGCCTCGCTGGTAACCTCGTCACGCTCTGCCCAGCTTGGCAAGAGGGACGCGATCGAGACCTTGTTGGCATCGGGATCCCACTGAAGCAGCGGCTTGTTCTCCGCGTCCAGGCACCTCATGCCGTGACCGAAGTTGCGATGGCCCCGTGGCACCTCTCCAGACAGGGGCTGGCCGGAGGTCCCGACGGCGACACCCTCGCTCTCTACAGCACCAGGGGCCTGAGGGTTCTCGACAGGCGCCTCAGGGCCGCCCCTGGTGGCCGCAATCTCGCTAACAGCCTGCAAGACCTCCTCAAAGGAGCGGCCAATAGGGAGAGGTTGGGCGGGCGGCACCACGACGACCTTGCCCTTCTCGGTATCGGTTGTCTTGGGTCTCTTGATTGGTTGAGGCGCAGGGGCACCGGGCTTTCGCTTCACGGCACCACTTGAAGGAGGAGGGGATGACTCTTTCCGGCAGGCTTGCGCAGCGGCCTTCGCAAGAGCCAGCGGGTCTTTTGGAGGTTGACTCCCTCCAGCGCGAGCCTCGTCAAAAGGCTGGCGTAGGGGGATCTCGCGCTCTCCTGCGAAAATGACAACATTAAGTTCCAACATTGAAGAAGACAAGGAAAAGCAAGATAAAGGTGAGACTTTACCTTCTCCTGGAAGCACAGGGAGGAGAGAATCGACGTCTCGCCGAAGGTAGATGACGTCAAAGTCCTTGGTCCCAAAGAACTCAAGGAGGGCGCTCTCGCGCGAGCCCAAGGAGGGGGGCTTGTAGGCGGCATCCTCGTATTGGATGGGGCGAGAGGTACGTTCCCGAAGTTGCCGGAAACGAAGATGAACCTCTCGCCCCAGTGATGGTGCTTGTTGGCGAGACCGATTGTCTTGAGCAGTTGTCCAGAAAAGAATACCACCCCTCCTTTCACGCGGAAAGTAAACAACTTGCGGAAGATCGGCAAGCTGAACGCGATCCTCTCGGACCGCATGTAACATATGAAAGCCACAAGAATCGCAACTGAATTTGGGTTCAGCTGTGCGGGAACCACCCCGTAATACCGGAGGGCCTGCCGCATCTCGGGCCACAGCGGGAGGCGGAAGCCCACCTCGAAGTGCTCGATGGGGATGGCGAGATCCCCCTAACCTGCGGTGTTTACCTTGTCATGATTGCCCGGGTTCCGCGCGGTGAAGCTGGCGGGAACGTGTTGAGTCTTGATTAGGTTGAACTCATCCACGGTGAGAGTGCAGGAAGGAAAAAGATGCTTCTGAAAAGCTTCCGCGCAGTTGGATCGCCCCTCACCTCCGCCCGGCATCGCGATGAAGGGTTTGAGGGCGAGAGCTTCATGAAGAAGGCGAGAACGAGGACAGTACGAGAACGGAAGGAGAAGGCAGAGACAGGCGAAAGCTTTGGAGAGACTGCAAAAGCAACAGAAGAGGAGAGAGACTGAAATCGGAGAAATGAATGTGGTAGGTGAGCTTCCCTATTTATAGAAAACCGTGATAATGATGGCTGTTTTCAGAAAGGCGGCGGGGGTACAGCCGGCGCGTCCTAGGTCAGCGCCGCTTCGTTTTTCCCGCCCGAGTTTGATAGTGACTGATTGACTAAATGACTAGCGCAAACGTTGTGAGATGACATGCGACAGGCAAGATAGGCGGAAGCAAGGTATCTCTCGCCAACCAAGAGCCCAGGAAAATAATATATATACGCATACAATAATAAAAAGTAATAAGTGCCGAGTTATTGCTCTCGCTGAGCAAGAACAGTATAAAAAGTAAGTGATAAGCGCAGAATTATTAGTTACAGTTCTAAGCGAATAAATAAGGGTACATCTGAGAAGGGGAAGGCCTGGGGAAGAGAAGGGGAGGTCTCGCGCTTGAATAAGGCTCCCAACGCCATTTCCCTTGCCCCCACCGCCATTTTCCTCGCTCCTGCAGCTTGGTCCGGGTTGGCGCCTGCGGGTTGAAGTAGGACGACAGAACACTGCATCCCAGGTCAACCCGGTGAGACAGATCCCGAATTCGCTCGATGCACCTCTCAGGTGAGGATCCGGCAGTAGCTCCCCCCGGCCGGTCCATCTCGCCTATGAGATAATCCCGCTCCAGAGTCTCTAGCCTCTTCTCCACTAACTGGCAAAACTCTTTTGCCACAAGGTCGCGGACCCGTTCTCGCCGGATGAGCTTCGATAAGACGGCGGCGACCTTCTTCCTCCGTCTTTTAGCGCTCCCGACACCAGTCAAGATCTCCTCCATCTCGTCAGACGAAGGAAAGGGAGAGCTCTCGCCATCTTCCCCCTCTCTTTCTTCTTCTTCTTCTTCTTCTTCTTCTTCTACCTCAACTCCAAGCCGCGAGCCCATGTCCCCTGGCAAAAGAGTTCCTATTATAGCGAGAGCTAGAGGATTGCTGTGATAAAATTTCCATATACCTGTAGCATGACGAGGCCCCCCGGTCGACGGCAGGCAAGAAGGCCCAGCCCGCCCCCCCCCCCCCCCAGCTCCGAAGAGTAGGTGAATTGACTTTCCTTTTTCGGGTGGGGGGGGGGTAAACTTTGCGAATGGTGATCCCGGCTTGGTCGGGAGCGGGGGAGCGGGTCTCCTCTCTCGCAGGATGGCTGGCGTCTAGCAAGGGCGCGGAGGATTCGGCAGTATTTCCTCCTGCCGGTAGGGAGGAATCAACCGCGAGGGCAGGCTGATTCGCAGCTCTCGCCCTGCTCTCCAGGGTGGCGAGATCCGGCGGTGCGAAAACTGGCGCTGCGAGAAAATAGTTCAGCATTCAAAGATTTGAGTTAAGGGAGAGAGGCGAACAGTTACTGCGGTGTTCGGGTCAGGTGGAGGAGCCACCTCCGGAGCCCGCGGTCGATCCTCGAGATGGATGGAGGGTGGATCCAGGGGTTCTCGCGGGGACGCGGCAGCATCGAGAACCGTCTCCTGCGAGAGATATCGCGTCAACCACTGAGCAGCTGGTGTTTTCAAGAATTGGCAAACCGAGCATACCTTCCGCGGCGAGGGGCCGTCCGCGCGGCTAGGGGTTGGGGTAGGCGGGCTCCTGTTCTCGTGGGGCAGGTCCCGCTGAACCACCTTCGCCCTCTTCTTCTTCTTCTTCTTGGGCAGAGAAGGCTTCGCAACCGACGACTGTCTCGCTAGCCATGGGGCAACCAGGGCGCTGTTAGCCCTGGCTCGCACCTGTGCCGCGTTGATGCGGTCTTACAGAACCTGCGGAAGCGGTTTGTTGGCGTGCTTGGAAGGCATCGCGAGAGGAGGCGAGAGCTCAGGAGGAGAATGACGACTCGAGGGAAGGGTTATGACAGTCTATCAGCACACATATTTATAGATACCGCATGGCCCACCAAAAGATTCCCTGATGTTGACACATGTTCAGCGAATATTTTTGGGTTGGACATGTCTTTTCGAGCGCAGAGCTAGCTCAAAAAGAGCGGGGATTGTGTACAACCCCATATTCGCTGAGTCAGACCAGGAGACGCAACGGTCACAATTGGGTTAGCCGAAGGAGTTCCCGCCCTAAAGAAGATCTCGCCCAAGTGGGCGGGAGCGATCGCGCCAGATCGTCGATCTAAGATCGACGAGCGTAACCAAATCATCGAACAGAGAACAGCATGCCAAGATCGTCGAGCGCGGCCTGCGCGGGAACGCTTGCGCTTGCGCCAGGCTCCAATCTCAAAGGGCTCTCGCTTATAGGCAGACGAGAGCGTTCGCGCCAGGCTCTGGACAGGAGGACCTCGGCACAGCTCTCGCCGAGTGGGGCCCAAGACCTAGGGTTAAATGACTAGATTTCCCTCAGGTAAATTTACCCCATGTGCCCTCAGAAAAACAGTAGGATTCGGCTATTGGCAGACCAACTAGGGGCTTTTCAGTAATTTTAGGTCAGTACGATGTTATAAATAGACCCATAAGGGCTCTTTGGAAGGCAAGCTATCATTATCTCTGAAATTCCAGTGCTTTCTGAGGAGCTCCTAGCCCAGCTTTGGCTTTGGAGGGGAAGCTCTCAGAGATCTTCCGGGTGTGAGGTGGGACCTCCCTGCTGAGGCTATTGGGTCAGTCTTAGGTCCTTTGAATCCAGTCGAGGGTTGAGACTTGAGAGAAGTAGGTTTTGGCTGCACCCCTTTTTCTTCGAACTCTAGTTGAGGTCATATTTGGCTTCAACAGCTCTCGTGGGGCAGGTCCCGCTGAACCACCTTCGCCCTCTTCTTCTTCTTCTTGGGCACAAAAGGCTCCGCGACCGACGACTGTCTCGCTAGCCATGGGGCAACCAGGGCGCTGTTAGCCCTGGCTCGCGCCTGTGCCGCGTTGATGCGGTCTTGCAGATCCTGCGGAAGCGGTTTGTCGGTGCGCTTGGAAGGCATCGCGAGAGGAGGCGAGAGCTCAGGCGGAGAATGACGACTCGAGGGAAGGGTTATGGCAGTCTATCAGCACACATATTTATAGACACCGTATGGCCCACCAAAAGATTCCCTGATGTTGACACGTGCTCAGCGAATATTTTTAGGTTGGACATGTCTTTTCGAGCGCAGAGCTAGCTCAAAAAGAGCGGGGATTGTGTACAACCCCATATTCACTGAGTCACACCAGGTGATGCAACAGTCACAATTGGGTTAGCCGAAGGAGTTCCCTCCCTAAAGAAGATCTCGCCCAAGTGGGCGGGAGCGATCGCGCCAGATCGTTGATCTAAGATCGACGAGCGTAACCAAATCGTCGAACGGAGAACAGCAGGCCAAGATCGTCGAGCGCGGCCTGCGCGGGAACGCTTGCGCTTGCGCCAGGCTCCAATCTCAAAGGGCTCTCGCCTATAGGCAGGCGAGAGCATTCACGCCAGGCTCTGGACAGGAGGACCTCGGCACAGCTCTCGCCGAGTGGGGCCCAAGGCCTTGGGTTAAATGACCAGATTGCCCTCAGGTAAATTTACCCCATGTGCCCTCAAAAAAAACAGCAGGATTCGGCTATTGGCAGACCAACTATGGGCCTTTCAGTAATTTCAGGTCAGCACGATGCTATAAATAGACCCATAAGGGCTCTTTGAAAGGCAAGCTATCATTATCTCTCAAATTCCAGTGCTTTCTGAGGAGCTCCTAGCCCAGCTTTGGCTTTGGAGGGGAAGCTCTCAGAGATCTTCTGGGTGTGAGGTGGGACCTCCCTGCTGAGGCTATTGGGTCAGTCTTAGGTCTTTTGAATCCAGTCGAGGGTTGAGACTTGAGAGAAGTAGGTTTTGGCTGCACCCCTTTTTCTTCGAACTCCAGTTGAGGTCATATTTGGCTTCAACACCACTGCTTCTTCTTCAAAAACTTTTGAAACTGCCTTATAAAGGCAGCAAAATCCTCATCACTTTCACTGCTTTCTGAATTTTTACTATCTTAATTTTCTGATACTGTCTCAGCAACTATTTGTGGTGGAGATGGAGACTTGATTCTATATTTCTTAGTGGCTTCAGTCTTGAAGGCCACAGCTCTTTCCTTGTGCTCCATTCTTGTAGTCTTCTCTTCCTCCTTCCTAACCATTAGCTGCATCTCATAAGATAACAGTTTTCCAAACAATGTTGGATGAGGCATATCAGCTAGTTTGGCCATTTCCCTTATGGCACAAATCTTAGTATCCCAGTCCTTAGTTAGGGATCTCAATAACTTATCATTCAGCTCATAATTGCTGAATTCTCTTCCATAGTACATCAATCCATTGACTCTGCTATAGAATTTCTTATAACACTCAGTAATGCTATCAGACCTTCCTTGTCTGAAGCTTTCATACTCTTGATTTAACAAGGACTTCCTATCTTGTCTCACTTCTTCAGATCCCTCCATGTAAACTATTAGTGTGTCCCACATTTCTTTTGAGATTTTACAATGTATTAGGTTCTGAAATGTTGCATCATCAATTGCACTTACAATAATATTCTGGGCCCTCTTGTCCATAGTGGCCAGAATAATCTCATCTTTAGTCATTTCTGAATAGTCTTTGGGAGTTCTCTGATTTGCATCTAGAACAAATACTTTCATTGGTACATATGGCCCTTCTTTGACTGTAATGTAAATTCTTGGGTCAGAGGCTTCCATAAAAAGTCTAACCCTCTCTTTCCATATGCCAAAAATCTCTTTTCTGCAGATTGGCAATTTCATGGACCCCAGCTCTTTGTGATTCTCAGTAGATCCCATTTTCCTGATTCTTGAGTATTCTGATTCTGCCTACAGGATCTTTACTCAGACTGTTATGTCCTTTTTGAGCAACCTCGCTTTGATACCACTTGAAAGAAATAATGCCTAATCACCTAGAGGGGGGGGGTGAATAGGTGACCTATATCTTTTTAACTTTAAAGGCAGAAACACTGAACAGTAATTGCAATTTAACAAGTATCACAGCACAGTAACCATACAAGCATACATTCACAGAGTGCACACAAGATTTATAGTGGTTCCCCAAGGTCTGGGTACATCCACTTTCCCCCTTCGCCTATCTAGTAGTGTACTAGATTCGGCCTAACTTCTCAACTTCTCCTCAGATCCTCAGATCTTACAACTAAGAACCCCAAACAGGTTCCTACAACTCAGAGTGATCCCACTCCTACAACTTAGGAACAAAAGCCCTACCACTTAGTCTTCAACAAGACCTACACTCAGGCACAACATCCCTACCTCAGCCATCAACAAGGCCTACACTCGGAGAAATGATTCTCCTACACTCAGGCTCACAGGCCCTACCTCAGCCTTTATAGATTTAGGCTTACAACTCAGATCTATACAAGATCCTACAGAAATTAGAAAATACAAAGTATATAACCACAACTCTTGATAGAGAGAGATGAGTTGACTGGCTTCTTGATGAGTTCTTGGAAGAACTTGACAGAGATCAACCTCCCTTGGCTTTCTTCAAAGCTTCTTGAATTAGAACACAGTAAGGTTGAATCTCCTGAAGATGATCTTTAATCAACTTCTGTCTTGAGATTCAGATCTCAATCTGAATCTAACTTAGCAGCCCGGTTCAGCAACTGCACTTCTCAGAAGGAGCTCTCTCTCTCCTACTTCTTAGATCTTCACTTGAAGGTCTTCTTCTTGTTGTGTTGTTTTTTACTTCAATGATTGCTTCCCTTATTGAAGGAATAAGCCTTTATATAAGCTTTCTTCATGGTGACCGGCTGATCCGGTTTCTAACAACCTTCTGACAGCTCTGACAGTAGCAGTTGACTGGTTGAAATAGCAGCTGTCAAGTCATCCAGTCACTTCTTGAAATCTCTGTCACTGTCTGAAAGTGTCGAGACAGATAGTCTTTATGTGTCGACACAAATAGACTAAGTGTCAACACTAGTAGACTAAGTGTCGACACTAGCCTTCATGGTGTCGACACAACTCCTTGTATTGTTGTAATTGCTTCTCGATACTGCTTCTTCAGAATGTGTCGACACTGATCCTGTGTGTCGACACAAGTCCTTTTTCTTTAATACTTAGTTGAATTCTGCTAAGTGTCGACACAACTCCTTTGTGTCGACACATCTTCTTGTGTTGAAACTTGCTAAGTGTCGACACATCTTCTTTGTGTCGACACATGCCTTCTGTGTTGAAACTTTTGCTGAGTGTCGACACATCTCCTTTGTGTCGACACATTCTTCATGTGTTGATACTTTGCTGAGTGTCGACACATCTCCTTTGTCTCGACACATACTTCATGTGTTGAGACTTTGCTGAGTGTCGACACATCTCCTTTGTGTCGACACATTATTCATGTGTTGAGACTTTGCTGAGTGTCGACACATCTTCTTTGTGTCGACACTTGTACTTAAACTTTGTTGAAGTTTGCTGAGTGTCGACACAGCCTCCTAGTGTCGACACATTCTGCTGTCGACAAAGTTTATCTGAGTGTCGACACTGCTTCTAAGTGTCGACACTGATTATGTAGACAATTCTTCATTGTGTGTCGGCACTGCCTGTATGTGTCGACACTTTCCTTCTGGTGTCGACTCTGCCTTCCTGGTGTCGACACAATTACTCCTAGTTTCGACACTGCTTCTCTAGGTGTTGACACAAGCCTTCTTAAGTGTCGATACTTTTCTTCTAGGTGTCGACACATGGACTTAGAAACTTTTCCTGCAAACCTGCAGTTACTTAACCTGTACAAATAAACTCAAAGCACATCAAATACACCTTGATGTATATCATTGAGTAGGGTGAGGCTTCTTTAAATCAGGTACATATATTCCAATGTACCCAACAAGCCTCATTTACATTTAGTTGTCCCGTTAGTCGTATTGTATTTTACTTTTTGATCAGTATTTATTGTTGTTGTCCTTAGGTGCTGATTGCTCCTTTTGCATTGTTCCAGCTATTTCGTGTGACATTATTTTTTTATTCCCTCTTAGATGTTTTTGTTCGCACGGCTCAGATCCATGATTTTGATTGCACGGCTCTGGTCTGCGACTTAGTCTGCACGGCTCAGGTCCGTGGCTTTGTCTTGAAAGGGGGTAGGCTCCTGCTGTAATGTCCCAATTCGCACTAGGCCTCTCGTTTGCGTGTTCGAGTCAGGAGGGCTGACTCGGGTCCAGGGAAGTGCAGGAAATTGGGCTGCACTTGTGGTGGAATGGAAAAATTAGTACACACACAACAGCTGCCTGTGTCGACACAGCAGCTACCTGTGTCGACACAGCTGCCTGTGTCGACACAGCAGCTTCCCGTGTCGACACATCTGCTGCCTGTGTCGACACAGCAGCTACCTGTGTCGACACAGCTGCTATATGTGTCGACACAACAATAGGATGTGTCGACGCAGCAGCTGCCTGTGTCGACACAACAGCAGGTTGTGTCGACACAGCAACCCTGTGTCGACACAGCAGCAGGCTGTGTCGATACAGCAGCTCTGTGTTGACACAGCAGGCCTGTGTCGACACAGTCCATGTGTCGACACTCGAGTAAAAGGACTCGGCCAATTCCACAACCGTATCATATGGGAACGGGTATGGACACAGGCGTGTCCCTACCCATGTCGAGTATTGAACTCGACGAAGTGTGTTGAGATCGACAAAGAGTACCCGAGAAGGACACGGGTAGAGACACGGGCATATCCCTACCCGTGTCAGTGCATTGAATAAACGTTCTAACCGTCTGTAGCGCTTCGCATGTGTCGCTTGTTATATATATAGGGACCGTGAAACCCTAGTCGTTTCACTCTTCATTCCAGCCCTATTGCCAGAGATAACTTCGGTAGAGAAAGAAATCCTCCACCGCCATGAAGGAGGAAATGCCCCCGAGATGAGTTACGAGATCCATGGCCGGAAATGGTGGAATTGCTGGAATCGATGTGAGTTTCCTACCCTCTCCCTTGGTGCTAGATCTATAGATATGTAGGCGAGATGTCGACTCGGTGGGGTCTTGACTTTTGAGAAGATGTTTTCTCTAGGATGAGGCCGATCTAGGGCTTGAGCCCTTGGCTAGTGGTGTCTTCAAACTCTCTGATCTTCTATGTGGAGATGGGGGATGGTTTCGTGAAGTGTAAAGGCCTCATGAGGGTGAATAAGGGTGGAAGAAACTTCTGGAGGAGATTTGAGAGGATCGACTTGAGGAGGAAGATGAACCGATGTCGTTCATTCCGCCTCAAGATGCGTGCAGAATCTGTGCTCTACACTTAGCGGTTTTCATGGCCATTTTTATGTAGGATATGGCCAGATCTGGGCTTTCGACTAAACACAAAAGTTGAAGTCCTTGAAAATACCTTTCCAACGAATGGCTGCACGACTTCAGGCGACGTCTATAGCCACGGGAAAATCTGAACGAAAATGGTGTCCGATAAATCCTGCATGCAGAAATTGTGTTCTGTACACTACGGACTTCAAGTCTGATTTCTAATACGATACAGTCAAATCTGCATTGGGGGCTGAATATGAAAGTTGTAACCCATGGAAAGACCTTTCCATCGAGGGGTTACACGTCTTCACCGGATTCTTGTAGCTTCAGGGATCTCCGGTCGAAATTGCTGTCCAGACTTGTCCAACACTTAAATTATGGGTCCTTAAATATATTATGGAATTGGATTCGGTGGAACCAATGTTGCAAATCAACTCGAGATCTTTGGTGAAACATTTCTATGTTAATCACAGTAATGCTTTGAAATATGAAGTTTATTTATTTGATTTCTTATAACTAAATTGTGAAGCAAGCCTACTGTTAACGAATTGACTTGTTAGAAATTTGGTAGATCTTTATATGCGCATCATGTTTATAATATGTTGTTGTTATTTGGAAAGATTGATAGATTTTTATATGCGCATCATGTTTATAATATTTTGTTCTCATTTGGAAAGTCATGTAGAAGAATAAATTATGGTCATGAGTATGTTTGATTAATGGAATGAGTTTAGTAGTCCAATACTTAGAGCGACGTCTCCCTACGGGTAGTATTGTGGAGGGATGTAAGTGCGGTGTTGACTGTCACTAGTTTGGGTTGTGTTGAGATAAGGTATGGATGGATGGATGAGCTGAGTCCTCATGCTTTATTCCGAGGCCCCTTCCACTCTACGGTGTTGTGGAATTGCATGTGGTGTGAGTCGGCACACGATGTCGTAATCCTGGGTTAAGGATAGTATGGCAGGTCTACGGGCTCGATCGTCACAGCGACGGGAGTTGATAGTTAGACTTTGGGCGGTTAGGCTGTGTCCTCGGTGTTCATGTCCCGAGGCCCCTTCCGTGCCAAGTGAACGGTTGGGTTGTGTCCTCGTGTTTTCTTCTGAGGCCCCTTCCGGTTTACAACAGGCCAGTTCGGGCTGTGTTCTCGGTGCACATCTACCCGAGACCCCGCTGGGCCATAGTACGTGAAAGTTCACCTAGTGTCAACTACCTTCACCTATGGGGGGGGGGGGGAATAGGGGACGTGCAGCGTTCTTGCGGAATTAAAATTGTACCTGTATAGGAAAACAAAACAGCACACCACAGAAAGGACACAAGCAAATTATAGTGGTTCCCCGATTTGGGTACATCCACTTTCCCTCTTCGACCTATCTCCCAACCAGGGACGACTCGGTCACTTCACCAACAGGATTGAAATCCAATCCTTGCACTATCGGAAGGAACCCTTCCACACGTAGGAGTCATCACTCCTACAACACGAGTTGCACCCAACCCTTACAACTAGGAACCAGCGTTCCTTTTCAACAAAATGAAAATAGAATGTACAAGAAATACAAACAACTTGTGGAGACTAAGGTGTCCCTTTTCGTTCGATGGCGTTTTCTAGAAGTCAACAAAGAGTCCACAACCCTAGATCTCACTTGGAGAGAATCTCCCCGAAACCGGCGGTGGCAAGAAGTGCGGCGGCTTGGTTCTCGGGATCGGCGGCGACAACGGAGTGCTGCGGCTGTTCTTTAGAGATCCAATCTTCGTAGCAAAGCAAGCTAGGTCTTCCAACGGTCACACTAGGATCGATCGTCTCGATCGATTCGGAAAGGGAAGGTTTTCCCGATCAGCGAATCAAGAGACAAGGGATCTCTAGTTAGACACGTGAGACGCTGAGCTTGGCTGAGCTTCTGTCGCCTGAGATCTGGAAGCAACCACGATCAAAACCGGCGATCTACAGGCTCGAGCGGCGACGGCGGCGGAGCAGATTTCGCGATCTAGGTCATGTCGGCGGCTCGGCTTTTGTTTTTTTTTCAAAATCCCCGGTCTACTGTTTGAAAATACGCGAGTATTTATACAGTAGTATACCATTTTATGACCGTTATGGGTCCCACCAGAAGAAACCCTAATATCAGTTCAAAACAGAGCCTTAACATTTGATCCGGTCCAACGGGATCCAGAAAATCGCCCAAGTCAAATTCAGTGAGAATCGAAGGTGATTCTCGACGAGTCGGCGAGAATCAGCCAGTGATTCTCGACGATTCGGCGAGAATCAGCCAGTGATTCTCGACGATTCGGCGGGAATCAGCCAGTGATTCTCGACGATTGTGATTCTCGCCGAATCACTTGATGATTCTTGACGATTATGACTTAGCGCTAGAGTTGCACGCTTTGATGTAGCCGGATAGAGACGGCGAGAATCAGCCAGTGTTTCTCGACGAATCGACGAGAATCACCTAGTGATTCTCGCCGAATCGGCGAGAATCACTTGGTGATTCTCGTCGATTGTTACTTAGATGATTTTTCGTCTTTCCACCCATGAGCTGCTCTTTGACCCATCCTTGCTCCTTGTCTGCTTTTGCATTGTCACAGCCCTGTACTTGAAGATAAGTACACTCCAATAGAGAGAGTACACGTAGGCCAACACATTGATCTGCTCAACGAGGGATTACATCGCGCAGACCCGTGTATATTGACCTACTGCACCCTGACATTGGTGTGTACTTAGCGTGGAATAACTGCAAGCACAACTTGAAAGATTTTATCAAATACATTGTGAATTCATCTTAGCTTGACAGGTGGCTTCCTAAAATCCAGGTAATTGTGGAAACAATACCCAACAATCTCCCCCTATTTGACGAAGCCAAAATCCTACTAGCTAAGATGAATACCACCAACCAGATAATATATACAACATATAGAATTTAAAGATACGGCACAAGGAAATATAGGCAAACAGATCAAAGCTTGAGTCAATCATAAATTCATATATATATATATATATATATATATATATATATATATATATATATATATATATATATATATATATATATATATATATATATAATCCCAAGATTGTTCATATAATAATAAGAAAAGTTAATTCTGTTCATGAGAAAATGACAAGCTATAAATTTCTGTCTATTTCTCTTTGGCTAGGTCATCCTTGTGTTTTTGAGCAAAAAACTTCTTTCTTTGCCTCTCAACGTACTCCTTGGGCTTTGGATAGTATCTGGGAGGAGGAGCTTTATCTGCCGCAGTGTTGGTCCTAAAGAAGATGTTCCGTTTAGCTTCATATGTCTTGTGCAGCTCCCACTCATGCTGGCTGTATACGTCGTTCCGATTGATTTCCCCTTTTTCTTGTAGTCAGAACGTGTCCAAGATAATACTCTTTGATACCGGACTCCACTTTTCGTTTCTCACTTCATCCTCCTTCAATATGATTTTCTTTTCAGCTTGCGTTTCCTTAGATGTCCCTTCTTGAGTTTTTCTCTTGCCCCTAGCTTTTGCTAGGGCTTCTTGGTCAAACATGGCCATCAGTTTCGCTTTGGAGGTGGCCCTAGCAGCCCTTTGAGCATCAGCTTTACTTAAAGGAACTTCTTCAGCACTTGCTCCCTCCTCAGCCGCAGGATTACCCTCAGGATTTTCAGGGATATTGACGCCTAACGCTTGATTGAGCATCCACCAGCAACTGTCATAAACATACATGTTTGACTGTTCAAAATTTTTGATTATGATTTCCTGAAGCTCGGCCATCTTAGCTGTATATTCTTTCTCCCCCTTTTTGGCTTCGACGGCATTGGAGTTTGCATAAGAATACAGTGACTCATCAATGTGTTTTGTAGTCTTAGAGAACTCAGTGTTGAAGTATTAGACCGGGCGGCCTTGCGGTCTTGTCCAGCGATTTGTTGACCGAGCGGTCTGGCGGTATCCTCAGAAGCCTGGAGACCGGGCGGTCTATCGATCTCCTGTCGCAGGTAGTTCTATCCTGATGGAGTTGCCGAGCGGTTAACTCATTTGTCTAACCGCGCGGCCTATGCAGTCTCCTTTATTTCTAGCCGCCCAGTACTGTAAATATTTAGTCCCACATTGTTTATTTGTACTCTCCCATATCCCCTCCATTTTATAAAAGGGAGGTCATACCTTTATAAATGTTATCTTTTATGGATAATAAAATTTCAATTATTCAAAACTCAATCCGTTTTCTCTTGCTAGTTCGCTACTTTTAACATGGTATCAAAGCCCTCGATCTACTCCTCCTGATTCTGTGTCTTCCTGTCCGCGCGGCTTGTCGTAACGGTTTGCACCCTGTCCGCGCGGCCTCTTCCTCTCCTTGTTGTTGCTCTCTGTGTGCGCGACTTTTTGTCTCTTCTAAGTCGCCGCCTCTTCTCGCAGCGCCCTGCTTCTGTTCGCGCGGCCTGTCCTCTAGCCGTTCGACTTCTTCCCCTTCTTCTCACAGCGCCCTGTTTTCCTCCTGCTTGTGTGCGCTCTCTGCTTCTCGCGGCTTGTTTTCTGCCTTACGCGACCTGTCTTCGCGGCTTGTCTCCTCCTCTGTCCACTGCCCTGTTCGCGCGGCTTACAACTTCTTCTAGTCGCTGCTTCTTGCTTCCTCTTCTCTTCTGTTCGCTCGGATATTTCAGTCCGCGCGACCTCTTTCCCGTTGTGCCTTTGTTTGCTTTCTAGTCGCTTGTGTTCGCACGGCTTCTTCCTTTTAAACCGCTGTGGCTTCTTGCTGTGTTCGATGACTACTTCCGGTCTCACCACCCCCGTTCTCTCCACCACTCCTGCAGCTCCTTCTCCACCTCCTCCTTCTGGCAACCTTGACACCCTTTCTAAGCTGGTTGGCTCCAACTATCCCGATTGGAGCGTTTCTTTCACCTTCCTCCTTCGCTCTCAGCGCAAACGTCATCACCTCACCGATGACCCTCCTCCTCGTACCTCTCTTGAGTTTGATGACTGGGATGCGAGTGATGCTCTTGTTCGCACGTGGCTAGCCAACAGCCTCTCTGATGAGTGCCTTCCCATCATTCGTCATGATGAGACGGTCAAGGCCGCCTGGCTTCACCTTGCTGCTCTCTATTCCAAGGGGGGCCAAACGTCCCGCATTTATACTCTCTATGCGGACCTCTTTGCCCGGCCTTCTATGTCTCCTGCTGCGGCTTATCAGCAGGTTCAGGCTCTTGGTGCTGAAATCCTCCAGAATCGCCCCTTCTCGGCGGACTTGGCCGACCAACACAAACACTTCCAGGAACTCCTGGTTGTTTGTTATCTTCTCCGTCTTCCAGATTCCTATGATATGATCCGCCAACAGATCCTGGGTGAGGCGGAATCTCCTACCTTGGATGCCACTGCAGCTCGCATTGCCGCTGTTACTTCGCTGCTTCAGCGGCCTCTGTTGACCTCCCCACCTTCCCAGGACTCCTTTGCTCATCAAGCTCAGAAGGGGGGTCCTAGTGGTCGTGGTTACTCCGACGGCCGGGGGTCGTCCCGGTTCCTCTGCACTCACTGTGGCCGCACCGGCCATTCTGTTGACCGCTGCTGGCAGAAACGTCCTCATCTTCGCCCTTCCGGTGATGCTCCTTCTTTGGCCTCCGCCTCTTCTCAGCTGTCTGCTTCTGTAGCCATGACATCAGGTAGTGCCCACGTCGTTACCCAAGGTAAATGGCTGATTGACTCTGGTGCTACGAATCATATGACGGGCAACCCTCATTGCTTCTCCCGTCTTGAGACACATGATCGCTTACCCCCGGTTCGTGTGGCGGATGGTTCACCGTCCCCGGTTCATGGGACGGGCATGGTTCAACTCACCCCATCGCTTTGCTTGGAGGACACTCTCTATGTCCCAAAGTTCCCGTACAATTTATTATCTGTTACTACTTTATGCCGCCAACTTCAGTTCTCTGTCTTGTTCACTCCAACTACTTGTTCTTTTCAGGACCCGAGGACCCAGCGGATGATTGCTACTGGGACTGAGAGTGGCGGCCTCTACTTCCTCGACGATGTTTCCGCTCTGTCCGCCTACTCCTCCTCCACCGATCTCCTTCAGTGGCATCTTCGCCTTGGACATCCTCCTCCTCGGATTCTTCGCCAGCTTCTGCCTCACTTACCTCCTGCCAGTTCTCCGCTCAACTGTGATGCGTGTCAGCTTGGCAAACATCATCGCTCCTCCTTCCCTCGGAAGCAAGACCGTGGCTCCTCTCGCCCGTTTGATCTTATTCATTCTGATGTATGTGGTCCGGCCCCTACCCTCACTATTGGTCGATGTAGTTCCTATTTTGTCACTTTTATAGATGATTTTTCATGATGTACCTGAGTGTATCTATTAAAAGATCGCTCAGAACTCTTTTCTGTGTGGCAATCATTTTATTTTATGATTCAGACTCAGTTTGACCTGTCTATTAAAGTTTTACGTTCTGATAATGCCAAAGAATAACTTAATCATGAGTTCTCCTCTTTTTTCACCAATATGGTCTTCTTCATCAAACTACTTGTGTTTACACCTCCCAGCAAAATGGGGTGGCGGAGCGCAAAAACCGTCACCTCCTTGATGTTGCTCGAACTCTCATGACGCAGATGCACGTACCTCGCTCCTACTGGGGCTATGCTGTCCTCATCGCCTGCTACCTCATCAATCGCCTTCCCTCCACAGTTCTCCACGGCCAGACCCCCTTCTCCATTCTCTACCCGCACAAGGAACCTTTTCCTCTCCCTCTCCGTGTCTTTGGCTGTACGGCCTTTGTTCACTCTCCCTCCGCTACCCGCGACAAACTTTCCCCCCGTTCCACTAAGTGTGTCTTTCTGGAGTACTCTACCACTCAGAAAGGCTATTGCTGTTTTGACCACCTTCTCCGCAAGCAATTTGTCTCCGCGGATGTGACATTTTTCGAGAATGCTTCCTACTTCTCTCCTAACTCCTCTCTTCCTTCTGATCTCTCTGTTCCCTCCATGCCTCTCGACGTCTCCCCACCTCCGTCTCCTCCTCCACCATCTCCTTCCCTGTCTGTCTCTCCACCCACCCCTCCTCCCTCCTCTCCGCCGCCGTCTCTCTCTAGTCTCGGGCCAGCCTTCTCCGCCACGGACGCTCCGGTCGCTGACGCACCCATCGACTTGGATCTTCCCATTGCTCTTCGCAAAGGGGTGCGAGCGTGTACTCAACACCCGCTTGCGACAGTTGTTTCCTATGATCGGCTCTCTCCTTCTCGCAGGTGTTTTGCTTTGGCTATCTCCGCTACTTCTACTCCCCGCACCTACCAGGAGGCTCTTACTATCCCTCATTGGAAGTCTGCCATGGATGAAGAGATGGCTACTCTTACTGAACGGGGTACCTGGACCCTTGTTCCTCCTCCTGTGGGGACGGATGTGGTTGGCTGTCGCTGGGTCTTCGTTGTGAACTTTCGGCCCGACGGCACTGTGGATCGCTACAAGGCCCGGCTGGTGGCCAAAGGCTTCACTCAGACTTATGACATTGATTACTTTGACACTTTTTCTCTGGTTGCTCGCCTCAGCACCATCCGGGTTCTTCTTTCTGTGGCTGTTAACCGGGATTGGGCTATTTCCCAGCTGGATGTGAAGAATGCTTTTCTTTATGGCGATCTTCAGGAGGACGTTTACATGAAGCAACCTCCTGGGTATGTTGCTCAGGGGGAGACACGCGTATGCCATTTGAAGGCCATTTATGGCCTAAAGCAGAGCCCTCGAGCGTGGTTCGACAAATTTAGTGGTATTGTGGCTACCATTGGCTTTATAAGGAGTTCGGCCGATCACTCCTTATTTATTCGCAAAACGGCCTCGGGACTGGTGGTTTTGGCAGTATATGTGGATGATATTGTTCTTACTGGCGATGATCGAGATGGGGTGGACTTGACAAAGAAGCACCTCCGTCAACACTTGGTCATGAAGGATATGGGCTCCCCGAAATACTTCTTGGGGATAGAAATCTCTCGGAAACCTGACTCGTTGGTCCTCTCCCAACGGAAGTATGCCCTTGATCTTCTACAAGAAGCCAGATTGACAGGTGCCAAACCGGCTCGGTTTCCCATGGCTATTGGAGAAGACAAAACGTGGACCGATGATTCGCCTCTTCTATCTGATGTCACCAGGTACAGACATTTGGTTGGCAAACTCATCTATCTCACCGTGACTAGACCCGACATCGCCTATGCTGTAGGCAAGGTCAGTCAGTTTATGCAAGCTCCCAGGGAGTGCCACCTTCAGTCTGCCCTGAAGATTTTAGAGTATATCAAAGCAGCTCTAGGCAAAGAGATCATCTTTCAGAAGAATGGTCATCTGAGGGTTGAGGCCTACTCAGATTCTAGTTACGCGGATGACAAAGGAGATCGTAAATCCACATCAGGTTTTTGTATCTTTGTTGGAGGAAATCTGGTGAGTTGGAAGAGCAAGAAATAGTCCGTTGTCTCCAGATCCAGTGCAGAAGCCGAATACCGGAGTATGGCGTCAACCACGTGTGAGTTAAAGTGGTCGCGGGCTCTCATGCTTGACCTAGGGGAGGTCTATGACTATCCGCTTCCTATGTTTTGTGATAACAAGGCCGCCATATACATATCCAGAAATCCAGTCTTCCATGAGAGAATAAAGCATATAGAGGTTGACTGTCACTTCATTCGGGAATAGATTTTGAAGAAACAGATCTGTACACCGTTTGTCACCTCTGACAAAGAATTGGCAGATATCTTCACAAAGCCGGTCTCTACTTCCTTCTTCCACGTTTGTGACAAGCTGGGCATGATTGATATATATGCTCCAGCTTGAGGGGGAGTGTTGAAGTATTAGACCGGGCGGCCTTGCGGTCTTGTCCAGCAGTTTGTTGACCGAGCGGTCTGGCGGTCTCCTCAGAAGCCTGGAGACCGGGAGGTCTATCGATCTCCTGTCGCGGGTAGTTCTATCCTGATAGAGTTGCCGAGCGGTTAACTCATTTGTCTAACCGCGCGGCCTATGCGGTCTCCTTTATTTCTAGCCGCCCAGTACTGTAAATATTTAGTCCCACATTGTTTATTTGTACTCTCCCATATCCCCTCCATTCTATAAAAGGGAGGTCATACCTTTGTAAATGTTATCTTTTTTGGATAATAAAATTTCAATTATTCAAAACTCAATCTGTTTTCTCTTGCTAGTTCGCTACTTTTAACACTCAGTAATCAAGGCTTGTTGATTGTTGTTAAGAGTCACCATGTTGGCATCAAATTTCTGGATGTTATTTGCCACGACATGAGCATTCTGATTTACGACTGCGAGTGTATCAGTGTTCTTTTTCAATCCGTCCATAAAAAGAGTTACAGCTTTGCCGGCTACTGTATACTTGTCTTCAAACTTCTTTTCCATCAAATCCAGTTTGTGATTGATTTCCACAACGTTCTTGAGCATTAGATTCTCCGATTTCTTAATTCTTCTTAACATTTTATTGTGAGCTTGCTCAAAAGACGCTTTGAGCTCATCCACGATACCTTGAATAACATTCACCGTGTGATTAGCTAGATCAGCTCATAGTGGATGATCCTGAGGCATTCCTTGGCCTTGCTCTTCAGCAGATTCACTTGTAGAGCTGGATACTAGCACAGTCTCTAAAGGGGGAATACTTGCTGCCTCAGTGGATTTCTCGGAAGTACTTAGCAGTCTCTGCTGAGAGGGCTCCCCCTCCACTGTTGCGCTAATTTTCTCAGGAACTATCTCAGGAGCTTGCTTTTCCGATGGAACTTCAGTGTTGTCCTGAGGCTCCATTACGTCTTGTCTCTCATTTTCTTCTTCCTCATCCTCATCATCCATGAGATCATTCTCAGCTGCATCATCTTCCAAACCTCCCTCATCATGCTCCTCTACATTACTTCCGGCTCCTAGAGCATTCACGTTCAGGGTCGCCTCAGTTTCCATCACGTCTTCACTTCCTCCTTGCAGATCTGCAACTGCATCTCTAGCTATCTGAGAGATGCCAGATATGACATTAGTAGAAGCGGGTAGAGGCTCCCCCTCAATTCCTGCAGTCAGTGCATCTGGAACTTCACTGGGGATAGCCACGGAATCAGCTACAGTTCTGTCCTCGACAGGAGATTCTTCTTGTTCTTCTACCATGGCAGCCTGCCCGATGCGTCGCTCCCATCTGTCAAATACGCTGGAGTCCATTTTCTTCAAATAATGCAATGGAACTCCTTTACTCATGTCGAACCTATCTCCGTTTAACTGATTGAGATATAGGCTGATGATTCTTCCAAAACTTAGAGATCTGAGAGTGTCCTTAATCTTCTCAAAAATCAACCCCCCCCCCCCAGTTGAATCTCTTTCTGCAGACAATCGCCACAAGGATCTTGAACATGTCAGCTGAGATGTGGTCATGTGAGCCGGGTTTGCATATCAGTACTTTCCCAATGATGTCGGACAGAAGTTTCCCCTCCTCATTCATTTCCTTTCGCTTTATCGATCTAGTTCCTCGAGCTAGTCCACAGAATAATAATGTCCTGGTTTTATCTTGTTCCTCCAGATAATCCTCGTGCTCAGAACTAGTGAGCTGCAAGTATTGGGTCAGCTTGCTTGTAGACATCTTGATCCTTGCACCTGCAACCTTACTCTTGATGAGAGAGTCTTCATTCCGGAGTTTGGCAGTTGTGAAGAACTCCATCACTTCCTTGTCCAAGATTTTGCAGGGGTGCTCCAGTATAAAAGAGAGTCCAGCTTCTTCAAGCATGATGATGATGTTTCTGAATTCATCTGAGGCATGTGAGAACCCTGTTCGAACCAACTCACATCCAGTGACCAGGCCGACGGTTGTCCTTGGAGCCATTGCAAACCGAGGGAGGGAATCCCAATTCTATGCCTAATCAGAAATCAAGAGGGAAGCTACACTAACATTAAAGTCCCTGTAGGGGTGAGGATGTGGTTACCCAAAAGCGTAGAAGGTGTGAATCGACGGAGACGACAAAAAACCGGGAGGCGCTCGCGACTTTGGTTGATCGAAACCGTCGAGACCTGGACGAGGGCCCTGGACGCGAGAGGAGTGATCTACGGAAGGAAGAATCGGTGAGTTTCCTACGGGATATCGACAGAAGAGGAACTTCGTCGGAAATGAAGGGCGAGTTTCCTGCGGGATATCGACAGAAGAGGAAGAATCGGCGAGTTTCCTGCGGAATATGAAGGGTCTGCGAGATTCCTGCGCGATATCGACAGGTTTAACAGGGTTTTAACGGGGTTTCCGTGCGAAGAGCAAAATACTAGGGATCGGCGGGAGTTTGTCTAAGTCGAAATCGAAGGGATTCTTTAATAGGAATCTACGGGTTAAGAGGCATGTCGGATTCTCGAAATCTTCTGATATTAAGACGGTTTAAAAATCTTCTAAATATATATATTTCTTAATACCAATCTATTTAGGGTTTGAACGGGGTTTTTCCATACATTTCTTAATGTCAATTGTAAGTTTTAGTGATTTCCAATGACGTATCTTCTTGAATTTTCAGTAAGCTGATTTATGCCTGTAGATGTTAGTTCTCGAATCTACCAGTGAATTTACAGATAAATCTTTATTAATGTATCTAAGGTTTATTTTTACAGTGTTATCCTTTCCTTAGGTGTACACACATATATGAGTATATATATATATATATATATATATATATATATATATATATATATATATATATATATATATATATATGTCGATACAATATGCCTCAAGTATTGGAGCTGATCAAAAATACCTGGGGTTATGAGATTTATCATTTAGCCCCTCTGGTTAAAGCATACCAGGTGTTCAATGTGAGTATCCCATTGTAAATAGTACTTCTGTTATTCCAGATATTTGTTCCAATTCAGTCTTGAAACATCTTCTGTCTAGTTCCCATCATATTTACGGGAACCTAGACTACCCTGTAAAAGAGAGTTACCTTACCTTAGGAACCCAATACGTATTGGGTCCTAGGTTCTTGTTAGCATGAAAACACGAATGCCTTCCCTCAGAAATCCTGTCAGGAAGACTACCTCTGCCTAGAAGATGTGGATAGGCCCTAGCCCTTGACACAGAGGGGTTGTGCCAACAATCTATGTCAAAGTGTCCCACCTTGCCACAGCATCAACACGTGTGAATGTTGTACCTCCGTTTCTGACCTGATCCAGTGACTGAGGTAGTCATGGTCCTAGGTCCAAACGGGATAGATCCGGATTTGCTCCCAAAATTGCCTCTTCCACCGTGACACTTGGAAGGGTGGAAGGAATGCATGTAGCGAGCGTCATGAGGCCTGGGAGGTGGTGCCTTCCGTTCAGTCAGCACCCTTCCAGAGGCCCCATGAGAGCTTACTGCATGACTTCTAACCTCCCTTTCCTGTGTCCTCGGGTGGTGAGAAGCGTTCTGAGAGCTGATACCAGCAGATTCATGCCGAGTTGGGGCAGTGGCCGAGAATACAAAGGGCTCAGAATGAGCCTTAGGTATTCTCTCATGAGTGGTCATGACAGCCCTTGCACTATGGGTGTCTCCACATGAGGACAGATCACCCTTGCAGTGACCACGATTGTTCCTGTGATCATACCTGAAGGCATGATGAGTACCCTTCCTGCCTGGAGTGGGGGGGGGGGGGGTCTGAATACCGTTTCTCCATTTCTCCATGAAGTGATAATTCGGGAGATCCACCCATTTTCTTCCTTTCTCTTCATAGCATCAACCTTGGAAAAGTTGGATACTATACTTTTCTCATTCTCTAGACTACTCTCTAGATCTGAGATTTTAGAGTCCTTGACCTTGTTGGATGCCAATTGGAGAACCAACATGATCTTCAGCCGAGCAATCTCCTGAGCTTTCTCCTCAACAAGTAGGTTGCTTTTCTGAAGGGCTCTCTTCAGGGAATCAGGATTTTCTGAAGGGTAACAATTCCTGTCTTCAGGAACTTCAAGAGAGAAGGGGCAGGATGAAGAAGTTACCTGCTCTTCAGAGTTATTGTCACTAGCGCCAGAGACCGTTGTGTCAGCCTCATCAGAACTGCTTTCCTCAGTTTCTTCTTCAGTCTCTGACAAGGACACCGGAGCCCTGATGCTGTCCGATTGATCCTTGACTTCATCTTCAGAGGCGAGGACCCCCACATAGGCTTCATCCTCTTGCTGGCAGCAGATCCCTGCTTTCTTTGATCCCCCCATGAGATCTGAGATGGTTACCCACATAGATTTGGCCGTCCCACATTTTTCCAATCTAGATCGAGAAGGTCCAGACCAGACATCCATGAGGATGTGACGAATCATCTTGTCCAGATTAAATAATGAGAGTTCAGTCTCCGACATCTCAGAAATACACTTGGGGATTTGGATATCCTTTCTAGAGCCGGAGGTCTTCATAGGAATGAATGGACCCTCTTCTAAGATGAGAGATGCTCGAGGATCGATGGCCTCCAGGTGATAGGACACTCTCATCTTCCAGACGGGATAATACTCCTTAGTGCACGTGGGAAGTCTTAGTGGAGAGATCCCATGATTCAGCTTCATGCTTTTGACACTGGTGGCAGGATTCTACTCAAGGTGTTAACCTATTTGATGAGCAACCTCGCTCTGATATCACT
Source organism: Platanthera guangdongensis (assembly GCA_039583875.1). Taxonomy (NCBI): domain Eukaryota; kingdom Viridiplantae; phylum Streptophyta; class Magnoliopsida; order Asparagales; family Orchidaceae; genus Platanthera; species Platanthera guangdongensis. Next base: position 200,066,564 of record CM077158.1, on the reverse strand, counting down.
TGAAAGTCCACCTAGTGTCAACTACCTTCACCTATGGGGGGGGGGGGAATAGGGGATGTGCAGCGTTCTTGCAGAATTAAAATTGTACCTGCACAGGAAAACAAAACAGCACACCACAGAAAGGACACAAGCAAATTATAGTGGTTCCCCGATTTGGGTACATCCACTTTCCCTCTTTGACCTATCTCCCGACCAGGGACGACTCGGTCACTTCACCAACAGGATTGAAATCCAATCCTTGCACTAACGGAAGGAACCCTTCCACACGTAGGAGTCACCACTCACACAACACGGGTTGCACCCAACCCTTACAACTAGGAACCAACGTTCCTTTTCAACAAAATGAAAATAGAATGTACAAGAAATACAAACAACTTGTGGAGACTAAGGTGTCCCTCTTCGTTCGATGACGTGTTCTAGAAGTCAACGAATAGTCCACAACCCTAGATCTCACTTGGAGAGAATCTCCCTGAAACCGGCGGCGGCAAGAAGGGCGGCGGATTGGTTCTCGGGATCGGCGGCGACAACGGAGTGTTGCGGCTGTTCTTTAGAGATCCAATCTTCGTAGCAAAGCAAGCTAGGTCTTCCAACGGTCACACTAGGATCGATCGTCTCGATCGATTCGGAAAGGGAAGGTTTTCCCGATCAGCGAATCAAGAGACAAGGGATCTCTGGTTAGACGCGTGAGACGCTGAGCTTGGCTGAGATTCTGTCGCCTGAGATCTGGAAGCAACCACGATCAAAACCGGCGATCTACAGGCTCGAGCGGCGACGGCGGCGGAGCAGATTTCGCGATCTAGGTCACGTCGGCGGCTCGGCTTTTGTTTTTTTTTTTTCAAAATCCCCGGTCTACTGTTTGAAAATACGCGAGTATTTATACAGTAGTATACCATTTTATGACCGTTGTGGGTCCCACCAGAAGAAACCCTAATATCGGTTCAAAACAGAGCCTTAACATTTGATCTGGTCCAGCGGGATCCAGAAAATCGCCCAAGTCAAATTCGGTGAGAATCGAAGGTGATTCTCGACGAGTCGGCGAGAATCAGCCAGTGATTCTCGACGATTCGGCGAGAATCACTAGTGATTCTCGCCGAATCACTTGATGATTCTCGACGATTATGACTTAGCGCCAGAGTTGCACGCTTTGATGTAGTCGGATAGAGACGACGAGAATCAGCCAGTGTTTCTCGATGAATCGACGAGAATCACCTAGTGATTCTCGCCGAATCGGCGAGAATCACTTGGTGATTCTCGTCGATTGTTACTTAGACGATTTTTCGTCTTTCCACCCATGAGCTGCTCTTTGACCCATCCTTGCTCCTTGTCTGCTTTTGCATTGTCACGGCCGTGTACTTGAAGATAAGTACACTCCAATAGAGAGAGTACACGTAGGCCAACACATTGATCTGCTCAACAAGGGATTACGTCGCGCAGACCCGTGTATATTGACCTACTGCACCCTGACATTAGTGTGTACTTAGTGTGGAATAACTGTAAGCACAACTTGAAATATTTTATCAAATACATTGTGAATTCATCTTAGCTTGACAGGTGGCTTCCTCAAATCCAGGTAATTGTGGATACAATACCCAACAGTACGCATGGCCTCCGCTGTTGTATTCTTAGCATCGAGGCGTACGGAGGCCTAGGTGAAGTAGTGTAGAGACCCACCTAGTAGTAGAAGTGCCCGTTCTACTGTCACCGCCTGGCCACGGCGGCTCATACCTGAGAGGTTAGCTACCTGCTTGAAAAGTGGGAACTATAGTCATTGTCGAAATGGCAGTTGCATGTATGTGAGCATGGATGAGTCATTGCATAACATACATTCCATTTCATATCATTGCACATCAAGATTCTCATCGTATAAGTTTGTATGGGCACTCCTATATTATGAGTTACTTTATGTAACCTGACCCTTAACTTATAAGTTTGTATGGACATCCTTATAAGTTAAGTTACTTTCCTGCTACTGATACCTTATTTGTTAGTTTACTATAGCTCTTAAATAACTGCTAGATTATGATACTGTTACTCTTACACTATTGCCACCTACTTGAACTTCTTTTATTACTTGCATATATATATTATCCTTGTTCCTTCTCCCCGCCCGGTGTCGAGGAGTCGCCGGGGGAGCGGATGTGAAGCCACTTAGTCGCTTCGACTAACGGTTGCTACGTCTTCCTTTTTAGGAGGTCACGCCGCAGGTAGAGCAACCGCAGACTATGCAGCAGGACAGCCAGGCCAGGACGACAGGGACTGAAGTGATGGTGTCGTCGCTACCGTCGGTTACAGATGTGGGTGTTGCGAGATTTTGTTGTAGCCCCATTTTTTGGGCAATTTCTATAGCTGTACTCTGAATTGTAGAAGCATGTTTTAGCTTCTATATTTTGATGTACTATTTGGACACTATCACATAGTGTGGATTTAGCTTCTTTTGCATTGTTTTGGTTGGGTTGGCATGTTCTATTGATATTGGTTGTAGCCGACGGAGTAGGCATCTTGTGGTACAGGTTAACCCGTGTGCTAATGCTACCGCAAGGCGGTTGTTCCGGGCATAAGACCCCACTTCGTGCCGTGTTTTGGGATCCGGGAGGGGGGGTCTTACAAATGGTATCAGAGTTCCACGATCCTCAACTAAAGAAGTCATTCAACAATGCCCCCCCATTCGATTAGTCAGTTTGGGGACAAACTAACTTTGCGGAAGCAGTGGTGTGCCCATATGTAATTCACACTAAGTTTGTCCAACTTTGACCTTTAGATTAGCCATCTTTACCATGAGTTTGTGTTCTATGTGTAGATTCCAGTTCATGATGAGCCGATGGGGGCACTCTTACCCCTTCCATACCCACTCAGTTCCAACAATCTGAGTTGGGGCAGACGCTCACTGCCATCCTCGATGCTTTTAGGGCGCAGCAGCCTCCGGTGCAACAACAGACTCAGTGTTCTAACTGGCTGAGCACCTTTCGGGCTCTCTCCTCTCCTGCCTACCTTGGGATGGAGTCAGTCGTACGCACGAAGGAATGTCTTAACACGGTTCAAGAGCTATTGGCGGGGATCCGTTGCCCGGCCAACATGGCTGTATCGTTGACGGTGTCTGTCTTGGATCTACATGCTAAGAGATGGTGAAAGTCACTCATAGGCTCCACGTTCCAAGGACGAGTGTATACCGAGATAAGTTGGAGCGAGTTCTCGGGTGTCTTCTTGGAGAACTTCATTCCTACATCGGCTCGAGATGAGCTCGAGCAGAGGTTTCTACTACTGAAGCAGGGATCAAAATCGGTTACGTAATACCAGCGAGAGTTCCAGCATCTCGCAAGGTTCGCGGACTCATATGACCTGGATGATAGAGGATATGCCAAACGCTTATACAAAGGGCTGCGAGATCCCCTAAGGCAGGCCCTTTTGTTTATGGAGGATGCTAGTTTGGCGGAGATTATCGATATGGCAAAGAGATTGGAGGCGGATCACATGAGTAGTGGTAAGAGGCCGACGGAAGATGTGATGGAAGCTGGTCCAAGCAATAGAAGAAGACAGGACTTCAGGAGAGGAAGGGGACATCAAATAGGTGGATGACGTTTCCACCGAAATTATAGGGTGGAGCATCCGGTTCCGCAGCCGCCTGCGTTGCCTCCACCGCCTCAGCCTCAACAGTTTCAGCAACAGGAAGGGCGTCGTGGGTTGGTGTGCTTTGAATGCAACCAGCCGGGACACATTCAATGTTTCTGCCCGCGGTTGTATGGGAATGTTCCTCCTGCTCTCCCTCCGGCAGCCCCTCGAGGACGGGGTCACATGCGTGGTCGAGGACGAGGACCACGAGGAGGAAACCTCGGTCCTGCCCGGGATCAAGTGTACGCGCTGGACATTGCGCAAGAACGGAACCCCCAAGATGTGATTGCAGGTATGATTTAATTGATTATCACATTTTCATTACTTAACTTAACTTGCTTATAACATACTGGACACATACTGTTGAGTTTTGGTTTTTGGTACTTAGGCACCGTGATAGTTGGCGGGAAGACGGCCTATGCGCTGTTTGATACCGGTGCCTCACACTCCTTTGTGTCTGAGGACTTCATTAAGGATATGGAGGGCGTACAATACTTTACTGGTATAGCCCGACGAGTGCGCCTACTGGATGTCTCGGAGATGATCGCGACCGCTAAGTGAGAGTTCGAGATACTCATTGAAGGAAGGGCCTTTGATACACCTGCCACGGTCTTGAGAATGTCGTAGTTCGACATCATTTTGGGCATGGCGTGGTTGGACTGGCACTTTGCAAGTATTGACTATGCGGAGAAACGAATCTACTTGAGACATGGAGACTCCGATGTCATCTTCCATGGTATTGGCTTCGCGTCTCGTATGTTGTTATCTTCAGTTCAGACTGTGAAAGCTCGTATGAAGGGGCATGAAGTCTTCATGATCTATTTCGAGTTGAAGGAGTTGGCACTGGACATGAAAGATGTACAGGTAGTGCGGGACTTTCCCGAGGTATTTCCTGAGAAACTCCCAGGATTACCCCCGCATAGAGAGATTGACTTCCAGATTAATCTAGTACTGGTTGCCAAGCCGGTATCCAATGCCCCTTACCGAATGGGCCCGAAGGAACTTGCAGAGTTTAGAATTCAACTTCAAGAACTGGTGGAGTTAGGGTTCCTTCGTCCCAGTTTGTCACCCTGGGGAGCCCCTGTATTGTTCGTGAAGAAGAAGGATGGAACCCTGCGTTTGTGCATAGACTATCGGGAACTCAATCGGCTGACGGTGCGGAACACTTACCCACTACCTCGGATCGACGAGTTGTTCGATCAACTAGTGGGAGCGCATTGGTTTTCTAAGCTGGACTTGCGCTCAGGTTATAATCAGTTGAGAATACAAGAAGGGGACATCCAAAAAAAGGTCTTTAGTTCAAGATATGGGTTGTACGAGTTCACTGTAATGCCGTTTGGGCTCACAAATGCCCCTTCAGCTTTCATGAACCTGATGAACAAGGTGTTTGAACCTTATTTGGATATCTTCGTCATTGTGTTCATCGACGACATCTTGGTCTACTCAAAGACGGAGGAGGAGCATATTGAGCACTTGACCTTGGTTTTGAAGAAATTGAAGGATCACGCTTTGTATGCCAAATTCAGCAAATGAGAATTCTGGCTTAAGGAGGTTGCTTTCTTGGGGAATGTGATCAGTGGAGCAGGACTAGCGGTGGATCCGGCCAAGGTCCAGGCCGTGAAAGAGTGGTCGCCCTTGAAGGCGGCGGCCGATGTGAGGAGTTTCCTTGGACTTGCCGGGTACTACCGCAAGTTCGTGAAAGGGTTTTCAAAGATTGCTCTTCCTCTTACTTCATTGACGAAGAAAGGTGTGTCATTTGAGTCGACACCCCAAAGTGAAGCGGCGTTCCAAGAGATGAAGGATAGACTTACCTCCGCCCCCATCCTTGCACTTCTGTCTGGGAAGGAAGGATTTCAAGTTTACACTGACGCGTCATATCAAGGGATGGGAGCAGTGTTGATGCAGCACGGACACATGATTGCCTATGCTTCAAGACAGTTGAAGAAGCATGAAATCAATTATCCGGTTCATGATTTGGAATTGGAAGCAGTGGTGTTCGCCTTGAAGGTTTGGAGGCATTATCTATATGGCGTCCATTGCGAGATATTTTCAGATCACAAAAACTTGAAGTACGTCCATACTCAGAAGGTGTTGAACCTGAGGCAATGACGGTGGTTAGAATTTCTATGCGACTATGAGTTCACCATAAACTACCACCCCAGAAAGGCGAACTCGGTGGCCGATGCATTGAGTAGAAAAGTACCAGGCTCTAGCCCAGAGCCTCGGTTTATGAGTATGGAGTTGGCTCGTATGATTGAGGAGATGGATATTACAGTAGTATTCAAGGCTCCTTTGGCAGAGTATACGGAGTATTTGACAATCATGAGCATAGTCTGTGATATTCGGGACCAGATTCGAGTGGAGCAAGGAGTGGATGCGGCTCTGGCCCCGGCAATCAAGGCAATTGAAGATGGGACTACTGATGAGTACACACTAAAAGACGGCCTCGTTTATTTCCAAGGCCGGCTCTATATTCCCAAGGGCGGCAAAATCCTGGAGGATATCTTGAGAGAGGCACACAGTTCTCAATATTCAGTACACCCGGGTATTGCTAAGATGTACGCCGGTTTACGGAAGACCATGTGTTGGCCGGGAATGAAAAAGGATGTCCGATATTTTGTTACACATTGCGAAGCTTGTCAAAGGGTGAAGGCGGAATACAAGAGTCCCGATGGTTTGTTGCAGTCGTTACCCATCCCCGAGTAGAAGTTCGAGGATATCTCCATGGACTTCGTCCATGGGCTACCTCGCTCTTGCTCCGGGAATGATTCGGTGTGGGTTATTGTCGATCGACTGACAAAGGTAGCCCGTTTCATCCCAATGAAGAAAGAAGCACACGTGGACATTTTGGTACGCCTCTTTGTGGAGAAGTCCGTACGGTATCATGGCGTGCCCAAGATAATTGTTTCGGATCGGGATGGTCAGTTTTCTTCTAAGGAGTGGAAGGCAGTACATGCGTATTTGGGCTCGCGCCTAACATTTAGCACGACGTTTCACCCTCAGACGGACGGGCAGTCTGAGCGGACCATCAGAACACTTAAGGATTTATTGAGGTTATGTGTACTGGACAGAGGAGATCCATGGGAAAGTCTCTTGCCTTTAGTGGAATTCTCCTACAATAATAGCCATCAGGCGAGCATCAGTATGGCACCCCATGAAGCCCTTTACGGAAGAAGGTGCAGGACTCCCTTGTCTTGGGTGCAGGATGAAGATCCGAAGGCATTGGGAAATGAATATATAGATGATACTGATGCGGCGGTCAGATTGATACGGGATCGAATGTTGGAGGCTCAAAGTCGGCAGACGAAGTATTATAATGCAAAGCACCGGATGGTGGAGTTTCAAGTGGGTGATAAGGTGTTCCTGAAGATTTGGCTGATGCATGGAGTGTCACGGGTGCGTGGAGTCAAAAAGCTCAGCCCAAGGTATGTTGGGCCTTATACTATACTGGAAAGGGTTGGCCCGTTGGCCTATCGGTTGGAGTTACTGTCAGAGCTGGAGAACCTCCACGATGTGTTCCATATGTCGTCGCTTCGAAAGGCGTTGATGCGGCCTGATCAATATACCCCCACTACTGATGGTGTTGTGGCGTCCGATAGGTCTGTGTGACTAAAGCCGGTGCGGATCGTAGATAACAAGACAAGAATATTGCACCGCAAAAGTGTTCCCTTGGTAAAGGTGCTTATGGTTTAATCAAGGGAAGGAGGAGTACACATGAGAGCCAATGGATTTGATGCAACAACGCTACCCGGAGATGTTTGTTCAAGGTAATTTTATTTAAAAGCATGTTTTATTTTTTGTTATGCTTTTCTTCCCATAGCCCTGGCCTGATTTCGGGGACGAAATCTTTTATCTTGTTTATAGGATTTGTAACGTCCCGATTCGCACTAGGCCCCTCGTTTGCGTGTTCGAGTCAGGAGGGCTGACTCGGGTCCAGGGAAGTGCAGGAAATTGGGCTGCACTTGTGGTGGATGAAAGAAACAGTGTATAATCACCTAGAGGGGGGGGGGTGAATAGGTGACCTATATCTTTTTAACTTTAAAGGCAGAAACACTGAATAGTAATTGCAATTTAACAAGTATCACAGCACATCAACCATACAAGCATACATTCACAGAGTGCACACAGGATTTATAGTGGTTCCGCAAGGTCTGGGTACATCCACTTTCCCCCTTCGCCTATCTAGTAGTGTACTAGATTCGGCCTAACTTCTCCACTTCTCCTCAGATCCTCAGATCTTACAACTCAGAATCCCAAACAGGTTCCTACAACTCAGAGTGATCCCACTCCTACAACTCAGGCACAAAAGTCCTACCACTCAGTATTCAACAAGACCTACACTACGGCACAACAACCCTACCTCAGCCTTCACCAAGTCCTACACTCAGAGGAATGATTCTCCTACACTCAGGCTCACAGGCCCTACCTCAGCCTTTATAGATTTAGACTTACAACTCAGATCTATACAAGATCCTACAGAAATTAGAAAATACAAAGTATATAACCACAACTCTTGATAGAGAGAGATGAGTTGACTGGCTTCTTGATGAGTTCTTGGAAGAACTTGGCAGAGATCAACCTCCCTTGGCTTTCTTCAAAGCTTCTTGAATTAGTACATAGCAGGGTTGAATCTCCTGAAGATGATCTTTAATCAACTTCTGTCTTGAGATTCAGATCTCAATCTGAATCTAACTTAGCAGCCTGGTTCAGTAACTGCACTTCTTAGAAGGAGCTCTCTCTCTCCAACTTCTTAGATCTTCACTTGAAGGTCTTCTTCTTGTTGTGTTGTTTTTCACTTCAATGATTGCTTCTTTTCTGTTGAAGGAATTAGTCTTTATATAAGCTTTCTTCATGGTGACCGGCTGATCCGGTTTCTAACAACCTTCTGACAGCTCTGACAGTAGCAGTTGAACGGTTGAAATGGTAGCTGTCAAGTCATTCAGTCACTTCTTGAAATCTCTGTCACTGTCTGAAAGTGTCGAGACAGATAGTCTTTATGTGTCGACACAAATAGACTAAGTGTCGACACAAGTAGACTAAGTGTCGACACTAGCCTTCATGGTGTCGACACAACTCCTTGTGTTGTTGTAACTGCTTCTCGACACTGCTTCTTCAAAATGTGTCGACACTGATCCTGTGTGTCGACACAAGTCCTTCTTCTTTAATACTTAGTTGAATTCTGCTAAGTGTCGACACAACTCCTTTGTGTCGACACATCTTCTTGTGTTGAAACTTGCTAAGTGTCGACACATCTTCTTTGTGTCGACACATGCCTTCTGTGTTGAAACTTTTGCTGAGTGTCGACACATCTCCTTTGTGTTGACACATTCTTCATGTGTTGAGACTTTGCTGAGTGTCGACACATCTCCTTTGTGTCGACACATTCTTCATGTGTTGAGACTTTGCTGAGTGTCGACACATCTCCTTTGTGTCGACACTTGTACTTAAACTTTGTTGAAGTTTGCTGAGTGTCGACACCGCCTCCCAGGGTCGACACATTCTGCTGTCGACAAAGTTTCTCTGAGTGTCGACACTGCTTCTAAGTGTCGACACTGATTATGTAGACAATTCTTCATTGTGTGTCGACACTGCCTGTATGTGTCGACACTTTCCTTCTGGTGTCGACTCTGCCTTCCTGGTGTCGAGACAATTACTCCCAGTGTCGACACTGCTTCTCTAGGTGTCGACACAAGCATTATTAAGTGTCGACACTTTTCTTCTAGGTGTCGACACATGGACTTAGAAACTTTTCCTGCAAACCTGCAGTTACTTAACCTGCACAAATAAACTCAAAGCACATCATATACACCTTGATGTATATCATTGAGTAGGGTGAGCCTTCTTCAAATCAGGTACATATATTCCAATGTACCCAACAATCTCCCCCTATTTGGAGAAGTCATAACCCTTAGTCAATGATATACACCATACATAACAAATTTTCAGTATGATGTAAAACAGTATTATATGACAGGGAAAATACTTAAACATGCATGAACAGAACATGTATAAACAATTATCTAAGAACAATTAATGTATTAGATTTGAACCATGACACAATGTCCCTACAAATTCCAACATTTTCATTAATCAAAAGTTTACATAGAATTTAATGCAAATGGTTACAATTTGTAAACTTAAGAAAATGTTATCCTATGGCTGCTCTGGTTCCTTGATTATAATCTCCTTTCCAGATTGAATCTTTTCTTGAACTGGAGCTTCATTGTCATCAGCAGCAGCAGGCTTCTTCCCTTTAGATCTTTCTTTTTCAGCTCTTCAGCCTTTATCTTCTGCCTTTCAAAATAGTGATAAGGCTTGGGGAAATACTTGCTAGGCTCCTGTGCATTAGGAGGTAGCTTTCCCAGTTTAGCATTCCTTCTATATTGTACAATGGCCTCTTGCCTATTCTCATGTTTTCTCCACTCCAGGTCAGAATACCACTTGCCTTTATCCAGGACATTGTCCTTAGCAGCCTTCCAAGCAGTCAAAATGATATTCCTGGATGTGGGGCTTCATTGTTCAAAATCTTGCCTTAATTCAGCTTGCTCTCTGAATCTTTTCTTAGATAATTGGGCCTCTTGTTCTTTTAACAAAGCCTCTTGCTCTTTTAAGATTGCCTCTGGCACAGGCTGGACAACTTTCTCAAGAATGATATTCTGATTACCCTCAGGAGGACTATACATAGACTGTACCTCCTGATGTATCATGTCAAAATCTGCAGGAGGATATATCACTTGAGCCACTTCAGCTTGCTCTCCTCCTAAGTATGCAGGATTTATTCCAGACTCTGCCACATTATCATCATCACATAAAGGTGGATATCCAAGAGTGGCTCTGATGGAGTTTGAAATCCATTTGGCATGATCAGAGCCAACTTTGACTAATATCCTCTCCCCCTTTATGACTTCTCTCTCTATGTGATCCCTAAGATCATCTTTTTGGAATCTTATTTGAGCATTCAGATAGTTTACTCCATTCTTATAAAAAGGTTTGAACTTCTGAAGCTGGGCAGAAATAGCCTTCTAAGAATCGTCAATGGCATTTTTCACAGCAGTGAGACTCTCCTGTAATTTCTTATCAAATTCTTCTTTGGCAGTGGCACTTACTGTAGGCTGTGCAGTAGCTAAATTCTTCATTTCAGTGACTATGACATTATGTGAAGCAGTGAGATTATCATTCATCCTTATTTGGTTTTCCAGGATATAGCCTTGCTTCACTACAATTTCATCAACCTGTTTCTTAATGTTCTCTTGATGAGTGGCCAGATAGACTACTGCATTTCCTCCTTTATGGAAGCAGTCAGTCATTTCCTTTTTGTTTTGATTCACTTCAAATCTTATAGATTTGATGTCTTGTGCCAGATCAAATTGCAGGGATTTATGCCCTTCATCCATATATTTTTCCAAAGCTTTTCTTTGCTCATCTAGCTTAATTTGTAAAGCCACCATCAGTGAACTGTAATCAGTAGATGGGGCAGGCTGTGGAGCAATTGTCTGTAGGGCTTTCTTATAGTTCTTGCTTCTTCTCTTGAAGACCTGGAACTTCCTTTACTTGGCCCTAGCAGCCTCCTCATCCTCTGAAGCAGAAGTACTGACTATGTCTACTCTATCCTTAGAACTAGGATGTGAATCCTTCTCAGGTCTTGGTAGCCCTTCAGCATCTCTTGGCTCCTCAGTCTCCTTGCTTGTAGTTTCCTCTACAATCTCCACATGCTCTCCCTCAATATTTGCCTTCTCCCCCTCAACAGCAGCTATTTCTCTCTCAAGATCTGTCTGTACAAGATCAGGGAATAGCTCCTCTAAGGTGAATTCCTGTTGAGAATGGGCTGGAGAATCTCTGATCTCATCAACCACTTTATCAGCAACAGATGTGTCCTCCATGACAACATCTTGTGGTTGAGGTTGTATCTGTGTTTGCTGATGAACATTAGGTAATGAATCAGTCAAAACTTTATCCTCAATAGTGAAATCTAATTGACTAATTTTAGTGATTACCTCTAGAATGGTTTGGGTAGCCCTTTCACTCTCTAGTGGAGTTGGCTCTTCCACAAGTAGAGGCTCCCCCTGGAGTGGATCCAGGTGAATTGGGCTTGCTGAGGGTAGCTCCCCATGCCTCTGAGCATCTTTTTGTCTTGCTAGAGACTGTCCAGCATTTCGAGTCTCTTCATCATCAGGAGTAAAGACCACTTGCTCTTCAGAGCTGCTGGAGGATTCTTGAGCCACAATGGCTGTCTTCTTCTTCTTCTGAGGTGTGTCCTTTTCTGGAGTAGGCATTTATTTTGTCAATACTCTATCCCACCTAGAGAAAATTCTCAAATCCATTCTCCTCATGTGGTTTATCTTGGAACCTGCAGCTTGGTTCATCACCTCAGGAATACTTCCAGCTAGGTATAGACTCAGAATTCTACCCAGATTGGGCTTCTTCAGGCTCTCTTTTATCTTATCAAACAAAACTACTGACCAGTCAGTCTTAAGTTTGAAGATAATCTTTGTCATCAAACTGAACATATGAGCTGAAATTCTGTCATGTCCTTTAGGCTTGCTCATGATGACCTTGCCAACTATTTCAGACAGAAACTTTCCTTGGATGTTCATCCCTTTTCTATTGAAAACTGATCCAATTTTCAGGTTTGAATCCAGTCCACACCATCTCAATGCCTCTCTAGTCTTAGAAGCAGATACATCTTCTTCCTCTTTTGTTCTTGGTAGTTGAAGTACCTTCCTTAGACTTTTCTGTGTGACCTTGACTTTGGTCCCATGAACTCTGGACTTAATCTTGAGTCCAGTATCTTCAAGTGAAGCCGCACTCAAAAATTCAAGGACCTCCTTCTTCCAGATCTTGATTGGTTCTGATACAAGGTATTCCAATCCAGTCTCAGCAATTAGGGTTACCACACCTTTGATTTCGGGTTCCGCGTCATCAAAGGCGTGTCGCACGAGCTCATATCCTTCATTAACGTTCTCTTCTAGCTTGGGCACCATTAGGGTTTCAAGAAAGTTTGAATTTAGAGAAGAGAGATGTCGACACACAAGTTTGGTCTCGAGACTAAGGTGAGCGTGTCGACAAACAATGGGAAAAACTTATTTATACCTTTCTAAAATTGAAGGTGAAAAGGCGCGTCAAAATACTTAAATTGTGTCGACACTGTTGAAAAGTGTCGACACTTACAGCTAATGTCTCGACAACTATGTGTCGACACAAGTATAGTCGACAGAATATATGTGTCGACACTTATATATGTGTCGACACCACTCAGCTCGACACTTAGTCGAGTCTCTATTAGACTAATTCTGTGTAAATCCTAAGTGTCGACACCACCCTGGATGTGTCGACACCTACACTGCATGTGTCGACACTAATTCTCTGAAGTGTGTACACAGACTTCCTAGATGTGTCGACACCATTTCTCTGAAATGTCGACACCACTTCTATGTGTCGACACAGACAACTCTGTGTGTCGACACCATTTTACTTAGCCAATTTTTGTAAACTATTCCAAGTTTATCATCCCTAATTCAATTTTAAATTTATTGAATTTGGTTTCATCTAAGGGCTTAGTATACATATCAGTTAACTGATTATCTGTATTTATATACTCTAAAGAAATGTCTCCTTTTTCTACATGTTCTCTTAGAAAATGATATTTTATTTCTATGTGTTTAGTCCTACTATGGGAGACAAGATTGTTTGCAATAGAAATGACACTAGTAGAATCACAAAATAAAGGTGTTTTACTTACTTGAATACCATAATCTTCTAGCTGGTGTTGTATCCATAGTAGTTGTGCACAACAGCTTCCTACAACAACATACTCTGACTCAGCTGTGGAGATAGCCATACTGGTCTACTTCTTGCTACTCCATGATATCAGCCTTCCACCTAGAAATTGACAGGTTCCTGTTGTACTTTTCCTATCTTCCTCGCAGCCTGCAAAATCTGCATCTGAATAACCTGTCGGTTCAAAATCTCCATTCCTAGGGTACCAAAGGCATAGATAAGGTGTGCCCTTAAGATATCTCAAAATTCTTTTGACTGCTGTCAAATGAGATTCTTTAGGGCAAGCTTGGTACCTAGCACAGACATATGTAGCATACATGATATCTGGTCTACTAGCAGTCAAATACAGTAGGGAGCCAACTATCCATCTATACATTGTTTCATCTACAGGTTTCCCTGCATCATCTTTGCTTAGAGACATTGTTGACCCCATAGGAGTTTTCATGGTAGTGGATGATTCCATACCATACTTCCTTATCAATTCTAGGGTGAACTTAGACTGGCATATGGATAAACCATCCTCAGTCTGTCTAACTTGGAGACCCAAGAAGAAATTAAGTTCCCCCATACTGATCATTTCAAATTGTCCTTGCATGAGTTTTGCAAACTTTCTGCAAAGACTACTCTCTGTAGACCCAAATATGATGTCATCTACATATATTTGGACTAAGATAATCTTACCTCTGGATTCCCTAAGGAATAGAGTCTTATCTATTTTCCCCTTGAGAATTTGTTCTCAATGAGGAAACTAGACAGGGTTTCATACCAAGCCCTAGGGGCTTGTTTTAACCCATACAAAGCCTTCCTAAGTCTATATACATAATCAGGTTTAAGAGAATCTACAAAACCTGATGACTGCTCTACATAGACTTCTTCCTTCAGGTTTCCATTCAGAAAAGCTGACTTAACATCCATTTGATAAACCTTAAATCCTTGAAATGTTGTATAGGCAAGGAACATCCTTATTGCTTCCAGTCTGGCTACTGGAGCAAAGGTTTGATTAAAATCAATACCTTCTTCCTGCCTATATCCTTTTGCAACTAGTCTAGCTTTATTCTTTATAACAATTCCATTCTCATACAACTTGTTCCTAAAGATCCACTTAGTTCCAATAATGTTGTGGTCTTTTGGTTTAGGAACTAGCTCCCAGACTTTGCATCTTTTGAACTGGTTCAGCTCCTCTTGCATGGACTCAATCCAATGATGGTCTAGGATTGCTTCTTCAAATTTCTTTGGCTCTATTTGGGATAGAAAGCTGGAGTGGAGAACTGAACTTAGATTCCTGCTCCTTGTTTGTACCCCTTGTCTGAGATCTCCAATAATTTGATTGGCTGGATGATCTTTTAAATGCCTATTTGCTGGAGGCAGCCTGTCTTCTGGTTGTACACCTTCAACTTCTTCATTCAGTTGCTCCTCTTGATCTTGTTTAGCAACAGGAGTATCTTGTACTCCCCCTGGACAGCAGCTACCATCTACTACTTACTGACTTGCTGTAGAGCTTTCTGCAATAGTAAGCTTGTCCATCTTCTCAGTTACACCTGTGGAGCTGCAAACACTTCTAGGCAATTCATTGTTAATGAGTCTTGCTTCATCAAAAACTACATGAACTGACTCTTCTACAACTTGAGTAATCAAGTTGTAGATCCTATAAGCCTTACTGTTGTTGTTGTACTCAACAAAGATTCTCTCTTGGGATTTGGCAGCAAACTTGGTTAGATAAGACTTACCATTATTAAGGATATATCACTTGCAACCAAAGATCCTGAAATAGGATAGATTTGGTTTTCTGCCCTTCACAATCTTATAGGGGGTCTTCTTGTGGCTCTTGGTGATAGTAGCCCTATTGATTACATGACATGCAATATTAACTGCCTCAGCCCAGAAATATTCTGGGAGAGAAGTGTCACTCAATAGGGTTCTACCAGCCTCTATCAAGGTTCTATTTTTTCCTTTCAGCAATACCATTTTGCTGAGGTGTTCTTGGTGAGGAAAATTCCTGAAAAATTCCAAACTCTTCAAATAGTTTTGTCATACTTTCAGACTGAAATTCAGTACCATGGTCACTTCTGATTTTGACCACTGTACTGTTCAATTCATTCTGAATTTGTTTAACAAAATTATACAAGATACTTGGTGTTTCAGATTTTTGCCTTAGGAAGAACACCCAGGAATACCTTGAGTAGTCATCAACTACCACAAATGTATAGACCTTCCTACCTAGGCTGTGAACAGGCATAAGACCAAAAAGATCCATATGCAAGAGGTATAAACACATCACAGTATCTTTGTTCTCAAGGCTATGAAAGGTGGATTTGGTCTGATTGCCCTTTTGACAAGCTGAGCATATCCCAACCTTTATACACTTAACCTGAGGACCATTCCTCACTAACTCGTTGCTAAAGAGTTGACCAATTGTCTTATAGTTAAGATGAGCCAGCCTCTTGTGCCACTTAACAAAATGTGAGACTTTTTCATCAGCTACAAGACAAATAAGAGAAATAATGTTGTCACACATAATGTCTAGACAATAGACATTTCTCTTCCTATATCCTGTCAGAATGATCTTTTGATCACTTGACCTACTGATATGACAACCATCCTTGACAAATGAGATGTCATATCCTAAATCACTCAGCTGACTTATGCTAATGAGGTTATGTTTCAAACCCTTTACATAAGCCACTTGAGTAATTGTAATTAGGTTGCTAGAAATATTACTAAAGCCTTTGATGATTCCTTTTTCTGAACCACCAAAGGTAACTTTAGGACCATCCTTGATTGGTGTATAGTCCTTCAACATTCCCCTAGTTCCAGTCATGGGCCTGGAACATCCACTATCCAAGTACCATATAGGGGCATGGCAACTTGGACTCACCTGCAAAACAGATTACTTAACCTTAGAACCCAAATAATTCTTAGGTCCTTAGTGCAGGTTAGTCTGACTTTTAACAAAACTACCTGTAGATCTTTTAGGAGGCAGTTTGCTACTCTCCTTGACACTTAAATTGTGCCAACAGTCTATGGCAAGTGGCCTATCTTGCCACAACACCAGCACTCAAACATGTTGTACCTTTGTTTAGGTACAACCCTGGCTGTTTTATCTACAGCAGGCTTCTTGTTGAGTACTGGGGCTTTTTCCTTAGACTTGGACCTAACTATCCTGGCAGGTTTTGTAAACCCCAATCCAGTCTTACCCTTTTGAGGAATAAACTCATCTATCAAAGGTAAAACTGATTTTAGTTTAGAAAAACTTGCAACAATCTCTCTCTCCTTCTGAAGTCTAACCTCCAGATTCCTAATTTGATCATTCTTAAATGTAATAGTTCCCATCTGAATAACTGTAATGTTCTTCATCCTGGCTATTTCATTTAGTTTTTGATCTTGCACTTTATCTGAATCAGCAGCTGCCAACTTAAGATTAGCAATTTCCTTAGTCAGTATTCTGACCAGATTTTTGCTCTTCTTAAGTGCCTGCAATACATCTCTATACTCATCCATCAACTGATGAATATCACCCTCAGATTCAGACCCACCCACATCACTTGATGCAGATGTATCTGATTCTGAATGAGTACTATAATCTGAAAGACATTGTACCTTACTTGGTCCAGGCTGATCCTGGATCTTGTCTCCTTCTGTTAAGGCCATCAGTCCATTACACTGATTGTCCTCATGCTCATAAATTGAGTTCATTAACTGCATGAACTTATCTTCCTCTTCTTCAGCAAATAGTCTAATATAGGCTTCGGCTTTTGAATCTGTTTCTGAAGATGACTGATCAGTCAAACTCTTATCCTTCGTGGCAACAAAGGACCTTTCCTTTTTGCCCTTGAACTGAGTCTTCTTCTTGTCAGTTGACTCTTTCCTCTTTTCTGGACAATCAGCTACTATATGTCCTTGTCTATTACAACAATAGCATACTATCTTTTATGATGTATTTTTACTTGGCTTGGACTTTTTTTTGTCATTCCTTGAGGACTTCCTGTTCTGATAGTAGTCATCTTTAGACTGTGAAGTGGATGGCTTAGACCTCCACTGCTTCTCCTTCAGAAACTTTTGAAACTACCTTGTAAAGGCAGCAAAATCCTCATCACTTTCACTGCTTTCTGAATTTTTACTATCTGAATTTTCTGATACTGTCTCAGCAACTATTTGTGGTGGAGATGGAGACTTGATTCTATATTTATTAGTGGCTTTAGTCTTGAAGGCCACAGCTCTTTCCTTGTGCTCCATTCTTATAGTCTTCTCTTCCTCCTTCCTAACCATTAGCTGCATCTCATAAGATAATAGTTTTCCAAACAATGTTGGAGGAGGTATATCAGCTAGTTTGGCCATTTCCCTTATGACACAAATCTTAGTATCCCAGTCCTTAGTTAGGGATCTCAAGAACTTATCATTCAGCTCATAATTGCTGAATTCTCTTCCATAGGACATCAATTCATTGGCTATCCTATAGAATTTCTTATAACACTCAGTAATGCTATCAGACCTTCCTTGTCTGAAGCTTTCATACTCTTGATTTAACAAGGACTTCCTATCTTGTCTCACTTCTTCAGATCACTCCATGTAAACTATTAGTGTGTCCCACATTTCTTTTGAGGTTTTACAATGTATTAAGTTCGGAAATGTGGCATCATCAATTGCACTTACAAGAATATTCTGGGCCCTCTTGTCCATAGTGGACAGAATAATCTCATCTTTAGTCATTTCTGAATAGTCTTTGGGAGTTCTCTGATTTGCATCTAGAACAGATACTTTCATTGGAACATATGACCCTTGTTTGACTGTAATGTAAATTCTTGGGTCAGAGGCTTCCATAAAAGGTCTAACCCTCTCTTTCCATATGCCAAAAATCTCTTTTCTGCAGATTGGAAATTTCATGGATCCTAGCTCTTTGTGATTCTCAGTTGAACTCATTTTCTTGATTCTTGGTTATTCTGATTCTGCCTACAGGATCTTTACTCAGACTGTTATGTCCTTTTTGAGTAACCTCGCTTTGATACCACTTGAAAGAAACAGTGCCTAATCACCTAGAGGGGGGGGTGAATAGGTGACCTATATCTTTTTAACTTTAAAGGCAGAAACACTGAACAGTAATTGCAATTTAACAAGTATCACAACACAGCAACCATACAAGCATACATTCACAGAGTGCACACAGGATTTATAGTGGTTCCCCAATGTTTGGGTACATCCACTTTCCCCCCTTCGCCCATCTAGTAGTGTACTAGATTCGGCCTAACTTCTCCACTTCTCCTCAGATCCTCAGATCTTACAACTCAGAACCCCAAACAGGTTCCTACAACTCAGAGTGATCCCACTCCTACAACTCAGGTACAAAAGCCCTACCACTCAGTGAAAGAAAACGGTTGTCACCCTAAATCACCTAGAGGGGGGGGGGGGTGAATAGGTGAGTTGTGCGTCTTTTGCGGAATAAAAACATAATTAGAGCACAGCACAGAGATATCTACCAATATCACAGACGACACAAGATTTATAGTGGTTCCCCAACCTTGAGTACATCCACTTTCGCTCACCGATCTAGCAATCAACTAGACTCGGCTACTCCACTATCTCGGATCAAAAATCGATCCTACCCTCGGAACAAAGTTCCTACAAACTCGATCCAAACAACGGGATCTACACCTCGGAAGATAGCTCTTCCTACAAACTCAGAGTGAAAAACTCCTACACTCGGAGAAACTTTCTCCTACAAGATTAATAAAGTGGGAAAAATTATACAACCAATATATCCAATCAGATCTGAAGAGTTGGCCAGAAAAACTCCTTGTGAACTTTGCAGCACTATCAGAAATCGGTGAAGAGAGTCTCGGCCCAGATCTGGATCTTCTTGCCTTTACAGAATCAGAGAGAGAAGATAAACGGTGAAGTCGATCTCGATCTGTAACATTCTTCAGAACGAATCCTCTGACTTTAGAAGCAGTGGCCGGAGAAGATGGTGGCGGTGGCGGCTTCCGTTACGCGAAAATAGAGAGGAGTCGAGTCAGAGAACTTTCTCAAAATAGAATGACAAGAAAGCTTGTTGATAATACTTAGGGTTTGTTATTTTCTGATAAGACCTTATATAGAAGAGACTAACGGTCATAATCGGTCATAATGATGTACACGTGGACCAATCATGTCGCGTGATTTGAAAAATCCCGTCAGAAAAAGGACTTAGCAGAATTTCGGAAAGATCAGCCAACTACACGAGTAAGTCAATAGCTACTCGAGTAGTTGAATAACTACTCGAGTATATGATGGAGAACATACTCGGGCATATATAGATAGACTACTCGAGTATATAGAAATCAACTACTCGAGTAAGCAGACAGAACTACTCGAGTATGTGTAGAGACCTACTCGAGTACATAGAGGATCTACTCGAGTATATTACATAAACTACTCGAGTACAAGAAGTACTACTCGAGTGGAATACTTAGAAAAATTTTGAAAAGGTCAGCTGACAACTACTCGAGTAGTTGAACTAAACTACTCGAGAGGAAGTAATCTACTCGAGTAGGTGAAAGTTCTACTCGAGTAAAAGACTTAGAAAATTTCTGGAGTAGGGAAATATCAAGGTACACGAGTGACATATGATCTACTCGAGTAGGTATAATGAACTACTCGAGTATGTTTCTATCTACTCGAGTAAGTGAGTATTCTTACTCGAGTATATGAGTATACTTACTCGAGTATATGACTTTGAAAAATTTAGATGAGGAAACCCTTTAATACTCGGGTATAAAGAGTAATCTACTCGAGTATATAAGCATGCTACTCGAGTATATGACTTTGTCTACTCGAGTAGGTGACTTAGCTACTCGAGTATATGACTATGTCTACTCGAGTACAAGGTTCCTTTACTCGAGTAAATTATACTCAGACTACTCGAGTAGGTGAAAGCTCTACTTGAGTAAAACACTTAGAAAATTTCTGATGTAGGAATAACTGATTCTTCTAGAGTAGTCAACTCCCAATTCATTTCCCATAGTCCAATAGCTTGAATATGAAGTGTATCCCAATTGAGAGACCACACATGGGTCAACACCTTGGAATATTCAATGAGGGATTACATTGCATAGTTCCTGTGTTTGGTGACCCACTGTGGACTGACAATGGTCTACACTTCCAGTGAAATTCCTGCAAACATATAACTCAAACCAAGCATTAAATACAACTTAATTCATCTTAGTTCCAGGGTGACTTCATCAAATCTGGGTTCATGTGGATGAAATACCCAACAATCTCTCCCTATTTGTTGAAGTCAGAACCCTTTACACTAAGGTGAATTATGGACATAAAAGAAACTAAGTAGAAAAATATGAGCAGGTAAGCAAGGGATAATGAAAGAGATAATTAGACAGTAATGAAGAATTGTATATATATGTAAGTTTCCAAAAATATCAAGTCTACAATTTTTCATTTCAATCTCTCATCATCTTTTAGGTTTAGGCTTGGGATTGCTGCTTATACATCTTTTCCTGCTGTCTTCTTAGATAGCTGAATGACTTAGGGAAATATTTAGGAGGCCTTGGAGGAGCAGCAAGGTTATTTCTCCCAAACTCTCTGTCATGGATCTTCATTTTCAGCATTGACTTCTCATATAACTCCCATTCCTGGGAACTGTAGTTAATGCTCCTGTTCTTATTGTCATCCATGACCAGCCTGAGTGTGTCCAAAATGAGAGACTTTGAGGTTGGATACCAAGCTTCAGCATATTCAGGGGCCTTAGAAGGAGCAGTCCTGCTAGCAGAGGGACCTTCACCATATTTCCTTTTCTTCTTGTGGATTATGATCTCTGGAGGGGCTTGAAGTAATATATCAGCAAGATCGTCTTCTTCCCAGCCTGGAACATAAGTATCTGGAGGGGCAACTGAGTCTCTAGGCCTAAGAGAGAAGGTAGGTTGCATAGGAACAGCTGGGGCATTGACATCTGTAGCTAGAGGGTTGAGATGATGGGGAATGATGTTTGGGTCAACTGCAAGATCTGGCAAGATATGATTGTGTATCCAGACAGCAATATCATATGTGTGAAATTTGACACTCTGTATTTGGGCTAGCACATCAGCATAAATGGTGTTCACATGAGCTTGTCATTCAACTGTTTTCTGAGCAGCATATTTTTCTACCTGTTCTTTGAGTTCTTTTATCAAACCCTCCCCCTTTCTGATTTCAACAGAGAGCTGGGATATGGCATCATCTTTGAAAATACCCACTTCTTCACAGATCTTCATCTTGTTGGCTTCATTCCTCTTGTCTAGCTCAATCTGATTGTTGGCCAGGGTGATACCTTGTTCCATGACATTGCCAATACTAGTGATAGTATGGTCAAGAGCTTTGCCACCAAGTTGGAATAGGTACTTGAGCTTGTCAGTGTTATGCTGAATTTCAGCAAAACCTCTGCTCATTTCAGACTCAAGAGCAGTTACCTTGTCAGTGACCACCTTTAGAGAGGTGTCAAAATAGGTTCTCTGTTCTTGAAGAAGAATTGCAATACATTGCAGCAGATCTGAGGAGGCGGAAATTGTAGCAGCAGCAGAGGGAGCAGTAGTAGGGATAGGAGGAATTACCCAAGGAGCTATTTATTCAATTATCACAGAGCTGTGAGCTTTGGTGGTAGGGGAGAGCAACTCCTTCTTCTGTATCCTGAGGAAGGGAGAAGTCTAGATTTCTGAGAGGGGCCTCAGCTGGCTCAGGAGAAAGCTCATCAGAAATGAGAATGGTGTCTGGCTGGACTGTTGGAGGAGCTAGAGATGGTATGGGAGTCCTGGCTGGAGAATGGGCAGGAGTCTGTGCTGGAGATAAGTCCTTGTTACCTTCAGAGGTTGGAGCTGGACGAGAGAGAGGAGGAAGGGGAAGCACTTCTTCAGATAGCTCTGCAATCATGGCATCTATAGCATCAGCTGTTGATAGAAGAGTGTCTTGAGGTAGGTGATCTGAGGGAGTGGCTGGACTCTGTGGAGTATGAGGTAGGGATGGAATTTTTGGCTGAGGAGAGGGCTACCTGACTGGGATAGAGGGTACAAGCTCCCCCTCACTGAGTGCACCAGAGGAGCTGGCTACATGATGAGGAGAGGGAGATGGAGTCCTTTCCTCTATAGCTGGAACTTCTGGAATTTCTGAGAGCTTTGCAGCTTGGGCAGAGTTCTTTAACCTGAGATCCCATCTCTGAATGGAAGAGATGGAGACCTTCTTCATGTGGTGAAGTGGAGTTCCTTTAGAGAAGTTGAAAACTGTAGGATCTGTTTCATGGAGAAGCAGAGAGATGATTCTGGCATAGTTGGGGGATTTCAAGCTGTCCTTGATTTTGTCCAGAATCAGCATACCAAACTGAAATTTCTTGCGACAGACAATTGCTTGCATTATGTCGAAGAAATAGGATGGGATGTCTCTGATGGAGTGTGCCTTGTAGAGAAGAATTTTGCCAATAATGTCTACCAGAAATTTTCCTTCAGCATTCATGTCTGACCGTTTAAGATACTGAGCTTCAGGAGAGATATCACAGAAGAGTGCTATTCGGTCAGAATCTTCATCATCCAGATCATCTTCTTCATCAACAATCGGTAAACGGAGAAGTTGAGAGACAGAGGTCTTGGTGAACTTGAGTTTCAATCCCTTTACTGTAGATTTTAGGACTTTTCCATTTCGTCGAACCTTGAGATTTGAGAAGAATTCTGCAACTTCGGGGAAGAGAATGCGACATGGTTCTTGGAGAGTGAAGGAGAGGCTGGCGGTGTCGAGAAGGATGAGGAGGTTTCGGAAATCATCGGAAAGCACTGCGATACCTGCAGTGACCAGTTCGGAGCCAACGCCGATCTTGGAGGAAGTCGTCATGGATGCGAATGCCTGGATGAATTGAGAGAGGCAGCTCTGCAACAGCAGCGGAGGCGAGTCGGCAGGGTAGGCGAAGAGACATAGGGTACTCGAGAGACAGAAATGATGTCGAGTAGGTTTGATGTTTCGGAATTTCATATATATATAACTCTTAAATTACTGCTAATTAATTTAAAGAAGGAGGCGGCAAATAGCCTTGGGTGGCGAATAGAGCAATTTTCAAAATCTGGGAAACAGGACACGAGAAAGAGATAGACTACTCGAGTAGGTAAGAGAGTTACTCGAGTAGGTCATCAGAAGTTACTCGAGTAGGTATACAAGAGTTACTCGAGTAGGTGGAGAAAACTACTCGAGTAGATAGGTGACTTACGCGAGTAGGTCTGTAGATACTCGAGTAGGCACATCCTCATACTCGAGTAGGTCAGTACACATACTCGAGTAGGTGAATTCTTATACTCGAGTAGGTCAGTATACATACTCGAGTAGGTAGAGAAGAGAACTCGAGTATGTCTCATGCCTCTCGAGTTGAATTTTGAAAAAGTTGAGAAAGAGTAGATTTTGACTAACCCCTTGCAATTACGTGCTTCTTAGTCATCTAGCCTTCTTTAGTCCTCTTTGTCGAGCATCCCAAGCTCTGTCTTGAAGAACGAGAACTTGGTCTCGTCCAGCGGCTTTGTGAAGATATCTGCAACTTGCCTATCTGTAGGCACATATTGGAGATCTATGTCTCCATGCTCCAGATGTTCCCGGATGAAGTGATACCTTAGCTCGATATGCTTTGTCCGGCTGTGGGAGATTGGATTGTTGGCTATTGCAATTGCGTTGGAGGAGTCACAGTATAAGGGAATATCTTTGAACTGCAGGTTGTAGTCCTCGAACTGATTCTTTATCCATAGCAACTGTGTGTAACAGCTGCCTGCAGAGATATACTCTGACTCGGCTGTTGAGATTGCGACACAGTTCTGCTTCTTGCTACTCCAGGAGATTAGCCTTCTTCCGAAGAATTGGCAAGTCCCTGAGGTGCTTTTCCGGTCATCTTTGCTACCTGCAAAATCTGCATCTAAAAATCCAATTAGTTCGTTGTCATTACTTCTTGGGTACCATAAGCCAAGATTTGGTGTGCCTTTAAGGTATCTCAGGATCCGCTTTGCAGCAGCGTAATGAGATTCCTTAGAGTTCACCTGAAATCTAGCACAGACACATGTTGAGAACATTATGTCAGGCCTACTAGCAGTAAGGTAGAGCAAGGATCCAATTATGCTTCTGTACTTGGTTTCATCAAAAGGTTTCCCTTTTTCATCCTTGTCCAGAGACATAGTTGAGCCCATTGGAGTCCTCATAGAGGTTGCGTTCTCCATTCCGAATTTCTTAATTAGCTCTTTGGTGAATTTGGTCTGTGAGATGGAAATTCCATCTTCAGATTGTTTCACCTGAAGCCCTAAGAAATACTTCAGCTCGCTCATACTGCTCATTTCAAACTTCCCTTGCATAAGTTTTGAGAACTTTTTGCAGAGGTTGTTATCTGTAGAGCCAAAGATAATGTCGTCGACATAGATTTGCACTAGTAAAATCTTGTCTTTTATTTCCCTAAGAAATAATGTCTTGTGTATCTTTCCCCTTGTGAACTTGTTCTCAAGTAGAAAGGTAGACAGCGTTTCATACCAAGCTCTAGGAGCTTGTTTCAGACCATATAGGGCCTTGTGCAGAAAATAGACATGATCGGGAAAGTTAGGATCAACGAAACCTGGAGGTTGTTCCACATACACTTCCTCCTTTATGTTACCATTTAGGAAGGCCGACTTCACGTCCATCTGATAGACGGTAAAGCCTTTGAAAGAAGCATATGCAAGGAACAACCTTATGGCCTCCAGCCTCGCCACTGGAGCATATGTCTGGTCGAAGTCGATTCCTTCTTCTTGACGATAGCCTTTAGCGATAAGTCTGGCCTTGTTCTTTATGATAGTTCTGTCTTCATCCATCTTGTTCCTGTAGACCCATTTTGTTCTAATGATGTTCTTTCCTTTGGGTCTTGGAACCAGCATCCATATATTGCAGCGCTTGAACTGATTTGGCTCTTCTTCCATTGCCATTATCCATGATGCGTCTGAGTTTGCTTCCTCAAATTTCTTTGGTTCAACCTATGAGAGAAAACTCAAATGAAGATTCTCATTAGTTGAGCCTCTCTGAGTTCTGACACCATCCCGGGGATCTCCTATGATCTGGTCCATGGGGTGATCCTTCAGATGTCTGAGCTCTAGAATTCTTGCATCTGGATTATCTTCAAGCACCGGAGTGATTTCTTCATCCTGGATGACTTCTTCATTTTGATCATCAGCCTCTCCAATAGGAGTTGGAGTGGTGATCTTAATGAACTTCTCGCCTTTGTCTTCGGACGAATCATCCAAGCTAGTTTCTTTCAGCTTTTCACCAGCATCTTCAATGAGCACACTAGACAGATTGCTTTGCAGCAAGCTCGTCTCATCAAATACAACATGTATCGATTCTTCCACCACCATGGTTTTTCTATTAAATATCCTATATGCCTTACTATGGCTACTATATCCTACAAAAATACCTTCAAAGCTCTTTTCGCTGAACTTGGTGGTATGATACTTACCATTGTTAAGTACGAAGCATTTACAGCCAAAGATTCTAAAGTAAGAGACTGTTGGTTTCCTGCCTTTCAGAAGTTCGTAAGGTGTATTATTGTGGTCTTTGTTTATGAGTGCTCGATTTTGCACGTGGCATGCAGTGTTGACGGCCTCAGCCCAGAGGTACTCTGGTAGTGAAGCATCACTCAACATGGTCATGCAGGTCTCTATGAGTGTTCTGTTCCTTATCTCAGCCACTCCATTTTGTTGTGAAGTACGAGGAGAGGAAAACTCATGAAAGATACCTAAGCTTTCACAGAATTCTGTCATGGCCCCAGATTTGAACTCTGTTCCTTTGTCACTTTTGATTTTGACTATGGAGCAGTTGTATTCATTCTGGACTTGCCTGACAAAATTGGTAAAGATGTCGAAGGTATCTGACTTGTGTTTCAGAAAGAACACCCACGCAAAGCACGAGTAGTCATCAACAACTACCAATGCATAGTCCTTACCTCCAAAACTTCTAATCTGCAGTAGACCAACCAAGTCCATGTGCAATAGATGAAGACATCTGTTAGAGTCTTTGCCAATAATGCTTTTAAAGGTAGCCCTTGTTTGCTTGCCTTTTACGCATGAATGACAAGGTCTGTCTTTGACGTATTTGACATTTGTGGCATCATGTAGTAAGTTCATTGAAAATAGTTTATTAATGGTTTTGGAATTAATATGTGTTAGTCTCTTGTGTCATTGGTCACCAAGAGACGCACTATCTTTTGCCAAAAGACACACTGGTGTAGATGAATCTATACAGATGAAATTTAAACAGAAAATATTCCTGCTTCGAGTGCCGGATAGAATCGTTTCCATATTGTCAACGGATTTTATCAAGCACTTATCAGCATGGAACTCAACTATGTATCCTTTATCGCAGAGTTGGCTTATGCTAATGAGATTATGTTCCAATCCTTCAACATAGGTCACATCCGAGAAGGATACATTGCCCTTAGTAATCATACCATAGCCTCTAGTAATTCCACGGTCTGAACCTCCAAAGATGACTTTTGGTCCGTTCACGACTGGAGTAAAGTTCTGAATGAGGCTTCTAGTCCCGGTCATATGCCGAGAGCATCCGCTGTCCAAGTACCAGATAGGCATTTTGTTGGCCTTTGGACATCCCTGCAATCATAATCAATTTGCCTTAGGAACCCAAACACGTTTGGGTCCTTGGTCTCGGGTTAGAGTGCTCCCCCTACGAGTATTATCATTATGAGCGGTCTTTCTCATATTCCTGACATGAGGGGTTGCAGCGTTTCTGGAATTGAACCAGCAATCTATGGAGAAGTGACCAACCTTGCCACAGCACCAACAGTCAAATCTGTTGTACCTTTGCCTCAGGATCTCCTGTTTGACCTTTTGGAACTTTGGTCTAGCAGTGGTAGCATTCTTGGAGGAAGATGCCTCATGATGATGGCAATCACATGGCTTCTTCTCCTTTATGGGCTTCTCTACAACAGGCTTTGTCTTTGGTGCGTTCTTGAAGTTATGCCCATGATTGAAAGGGTCATAGCTGTGAAGAATAACTTCTTCATAAGGTGCCTTAAAGACACTTTCGCCAAAGTTTCGGGGTCAAGCCCATCCTTGATAGCGGGACTTTGGCTCTACATAAGTAGGCCTGGCAAAGTGCCTGTATGATGAGTCAAAATCAAACTCATTTGTTGGAAAGATGACCTTTCTTAATGTGGTTTGATTTTGAGGGGCTTTTCCCTTTTCTTCGGCTGAGGCCTTTTTGGCGGCCTTATTTTTCCGTTGATTCTTGTTTCTCCTAGAGGATTTAGTAGGAGCTTCTTCATGGCCTAGTCCAGCTCCCTTGGCCTTTGCTGAGAATTCAGCAACGAATGGAAGAACCGTCTTGGGCTTAGAGAAACTCTCAACAAGTTTCCTTTCAGCTGCAAGTTCGGCTTCCAAACCTTTGATGATCTTCTCCTTCAAGTCAAGGTGCTCAAGAGCCTTGTTATATTCTTCAATAGTATTATTGAAGTTTTCCTCGAGGGAGTCAGTCTTGGCGACTTTCTCTCTCAAGTTGCTCTCTTCGGCTTTTAGAGATTTGATCTCTTTAGCCCGAGTCTTCACGACTCGACAACATTTGTCGTAAGCCATGATTAACTCCTTATACTGGGCCATCAATTCTGACTCATCGTCAGAGAAGCTACTCTCACAATCATGTTCAGAGACTTCAGACTCTGAGAGAGGGGTATGAGAGTTTACCTTCCCAATGAACTGGGCTATAGTTCATCATCTGTTTGAGCCATTAGCCCAAAGTAAGCTTCTTCTTCTTCGCTTGACTCAGATGAGTCAGAGTCGCTAAGAGTCTTGCTCCTTTTGGCTATGAAGCTCTTCTCTTTCCTCTTCTTGTTGTATGAGAATTTCTTTTCTTCTCTTCTACCACCCTCCTTCTTTTTGTGAGGGCAGTCAGCAATGACATGGCCTGGCTTATTACAGCAATAACAAATGATGTCATTTGAAATGTATTTGTTCTGTTTAGTGTTATACCTATCGTGGCTGCTTGAGCCTTTTCTTTGTCGATCGTCATCGCGCCGCGATCTTCTATATGAGGCATCCTTGCCTTTCCATTGTTTCTTTTTATTTAGAAACTTCTTGAATTGCCTTGAGAGTAAGGAGAACTCTCCTTCAGATAGTTCAGAGCCTGAGGTGCTAGGCTCTGATGATTCTTCTTCTTCATCAACTTCTGGAGCTGGAGCGGGGGAGGCAGCCTTAGTCTTTCTGGAGGTGTGTTCCTTCAGAGCAATAGATTTCTCCTTTAGGGCAGACCTGACCTTCTCTTCTTAAGCTTTTCTTGTATTGATTTGGAGTTCATAAGACATAAGCTTTCCAAAGAGATTTTGCGGATCCGTTTCAGCTAGCTTCCCGAACTCCCTGATGGTGCATACCTTGTTATCCCATTCCTTGGTTAGGGATCTCAAGAATTTGTCGTTCAGTTCTCCGTTGGTGAAGACACGGCCGTACACCCTTAGGCCATTTACAATTTTGAAGAAGTTCTCAAAGGTGTCGGCAATGGTTTCCTTGTTCCTTGTCGGAACACTTCATATTTTTGATTGAGAAGGGATCTCCGATCATCCCTTACTTCTTCAGTTCCTTCCATCAAAGTGACTAAGGAATGCCACATCTCCTTAGCTGATTGACAGTGAATCAAATTCTGCAGCATCGAGTCATCGACTGCACTTGCTATAATGTTCTTAACTTTCTTCTCGAGAGAGACAAGTGCAATCTCGTCTTTGTCGAGATCCATTAGCTTTTTGGGAGCTCTCTTGGTAGGGTTGATAGTGGACATAGTCATGGGAACGTAAGGACCTTCTTCAATGATAATGAAGATCCTTGGATCCACAGCTTCCATGAAAACTTTTATCCTTTCTTTCCACATGGGAAAGTTATTTTTGTTGCACAGTGGAAGCTTGGCGAAATCTTTGCCCTTGTCCATTCTATGGCAGAATCTTTCAGACAACAGATCTGGATCTGATCAAGGTGTTAACCTTTTGACGATCAACCTCCCTCTGATACCAATTGAAAGAAAACGGTTGTCACCATAAATCACCTAGAGGGGGGGGGGTGAATAGGTGAGTTGTGCGTCTTTTGCGGAATAAAAAAAATAATTAGAGCACAGCACAGAGATATCTACCAATATCACAGACGACACAAGATTTATAGTGGTTCCCCAACCTTGGGTACATCCACTTTCCCTCACCGATCTAGCAATCAACTAGACTCGGCTACTCCACTATCTCAGATCAAAAATCGATCCTACCCTCGGAACAAAGTTCCTACAAACTCGATCCAAACAACGGGATCTACACCTCGGAAGATAGCTCTTCCTACAAACTCGGAGTGAAAAACTCCTACACTCGGAGAAACTTTCTCCTACAAGATTAATAAAGTGGGAAAATTATACAACCAATATATCCAATCAGATCTGAAGAGATGGCCAGAAAAACTCCTTCTTGTGAACTTTGCAGCACTATCAGAAATCAGTGAAGAGAGTCTCGGCCCAGATCTGGATCTTCTTTCCTTTACAGAATCAGAGAGAGAAGATGAACGGTGAAGTCGATCTCGATCTGTAACGTTCTTCAGAATGAATCCTTTGACTTTAGAAGCAGTGGTCGGAGAAGATGGTGGCGGCGGCGGTTTCTGTTACGCGAAAACAGAGAGGAGTCGAGTCAGAGAACTTTCTCAAAATAGAATGACAAGAAAGATTTTTGATAATACTTAGGGTTTGTCATTTTCTGATAAGACCTTATATAGAAGAGACTAACAGTCATAATCGGTCATAATGATGTACACGTGGACCAATCAAGTCGCGTGATTTGAAAAATCCCGTCAGAAAAAGGACTTAGCAGAATTTCGGAAAGATCAGCCAACTACACGAGTAAGTCAATAACTACTCGAGTAGTTGAATAACTACTCGAGTATATGATGGAGAACATACTCTGGCATATATAGATAGACTACTCGAGTATATAGAAATCAACTACTCGAGTAAGCAGACAGAACTACTCGAGTATATGTAGAGACCTACTCGAGTACATAGAGGATCTACTCGAGTACTGGAAAAGCTACTCGAGTATATTACATAAACTACTCGAGTACAAGAAGTACTACTCGAGTGGAATACTTAGAAATTTTTTGAAGAGGTCAGCTGGCAACTACTCGAGTAGTTGAACTAAACTACTCGAGAGGAAGTAATCTACTCGAGTAGGTGAAAGTTCTACTCGAGTAAAAGACTTAGAAAATTTCTGGAGTAGGGAAATATCAAGGTACACGAGTGACACATGATCTACTCGAGTAGGTATAATGAACAACTCGAGTATGTTTCTATCTACTCGAGTAAGTGAGTATACTTACTCGAGTATATGAGTATACTTACTCGAGTATATGACTTAGAAAAATTTAGATGAGGAAACCCTTTAATACTCGGGTATAAAGAGTAATCTACTTGAGTATATAAGCATGCTACTCGAGTATATGACTTTGTCTACTTGAGTAGGTGACTTAGCTACTCGAGTATATGACTATGTCTACTCGAGTACAAGGTTCCTTTACTCGAGTAAATTATACTCAGACTACTCGAGCAGGTGACAGCTCTACTCGAGCAAAACACTTGGAAAATTTCTGATGTAGGAATAACTGATTCTTCTAGAGTAGTCAACTCCCAATTCCTTTCCCATAGTCCAATAGCTTGAATATGAAGTGTATCCCAATTGAGAGACCACACATGGGTCAACACCTTGGAATATGCAATGAGGGATTACATTGCACAGTTCCTATGTTTGGTGACCCACTGTGGACTGACAATGGTCTACACTTCCAGTGAAATTCATGCAAACATATAACTCAAACCAAGCATCAAATACAACTTAATTCATCTTAGTTCCAGGGTGAATTCATCAAATCTGGGTTCATGTGGATGAAATACCCAACACTCAGTCTTCAACAAGACCTACACTCAGGCACAACAGCCCTACCTCAGCCTTCAACAAGGCCTACACTCAGAGAAAAGATTCTCCTACACTCAGGCTCACAGGCCCTACCTCAGCCTTTATAGATTTAGGCTTACAACTCAGATCTATACAAGATCCTACAGAAATTAGAAAATACAAAGTATATAACCACAACTCTTGATAGAGAGAGATGAGTTGACTGGCTTCTTAATGAGTTCTTGGAAGAACTTGGCAGAGATCAACCTCCCTTGGCTTTCTTCAAAGCTT
Organism: Platanthera guangdongensis; assembly: GCA_039583875.1. Taxonomy (NCBI): domain Eukaryota; kingdom Viridiplantae; phylum Streptophyta; class Magnoliopsida; order Asparagales; family Orchidaceae; genus Platanthera; species Platanthera guangdongensis. Next base: position 200,034,976 of record CM077158.1, on the reverse strand, counting down.
CTTGAATTAGTACACAGTAGGGTTGAATCTCCTGAAGATGATCTTTAATCAACTTCTGTCTTGAGATTCAGATCTCAATCTGAATCTAACTTAGCAGCCCGGTTCAGCAACTGCACTTCTTAGAAGGAGCTCTCTCTCTCTCTCCAACTTCTTAGATCTTCACTTGAAGGTCTTCTTCTTGTTGTGTTGTTTTTCACTTCAATGATTGCTTCTTTTCTGTTGAAGGAATAAGCCTTTATATAAGCTTTCTTCATGGTGACCGGCTGATCCGGTTCCTAACAACCTTCTAACAGCTCTGACAGTAGAAGTTGACTGGTTGAAATGGCAGCTATCAAGTCATCCAGTCACTTCTTGAAATCTCTGTCACTGTCTGAAAGTGTCGAGACAGATAGTCTTTATGTGTCGACACAAATAGACTATGTGTCGACACAAGTAGACTAAGTGTCGACACTAGCCTTCATGGTATCGACACAACTCCTTGTGTTGTTGTAACTGCTTCTCGACACTGCTTCTTCAGAATGTGTCGACACTGATCCTGTGTGTCGACACAAGTCCTTCTTCTTTAATACTTAGTTGAATTCTGCTAAGTGTCGACACAACTCCTTTGTGTCGACACATCTTCTTGTGTTGAAACTTGCTAAGTGTCGACACATCTTCTTTGTGTCGACACATGCCTTCTATGTTGAAACTTTTGCTGAGTGTTGACACATCTCCTTTGTGCCGACACATTCTTCATGTGTTGAGACTTTGCTGAGTGTCGACACATCTCCTTTGTGTCGACACATTCTTCATGTGTTGAGACTTTGCTGAGTGTCGACACATCTCCTTTGTGTCGACACTTGTACTTAAACTTTGTTGAAGTTAGCTGAGTGTCGACACAGCCTCCTAGTATCGACATATTCTGTTGTCGACAAAGTTTCTCTGAGTGTCGACACTGCTTCTAAGTGTCGACACTGATTATGTAGACAATTCTTCATTGTGTGTCGACACTGCCTATATGTGTCGACACTTTCCTTCTGGTGTCGACTCTGCCTTCCTAGTGTCGACACAATTACTCCCAGTGTCAACACTGCTTCTCTAGGTGTCGACACAAGCCTTCTTAAGTGTCGACACTTTTCTTCTAGGTGTCGACACATGGACTTAGAAACTTTTCCTGCAAACCTGCAGTTACTTAACCTGCACAAATAAACTCAAAGCACATCAAATACACCTTGATGTATATGATTGAGTAGGGTGAGACTTCTTCAAATCAGGTACATATATTCCAATGTACCCAACAGTGGAATGGACAAATTACATCCCTGTGTTGACACATCAGCTGCCTGTGTCGACACAGCAGCTGCCTGTGTCGACACAGCTGCTACATGTATCGACACAGTAGCAGGTTGTGTCGACACAGCAACCCTGTGTCGACACAACAGCAGGCTGTGTCGACACAGCAGCTCTGTGTTGACACAGCAGGCCTGTGTCGACACAGTCCATGTGTCGACACTCGAGTAGATGGACTCGACCAAGTGCACGGCCGTGTCATGTGGGCATGGGTATGGACACTGGCGTGTCCCTACCCGTGTCGAGTATTGAACTCGATGAAGTGTGTTGAGATCGACAAAGAGTACCCGAGAAGGACACGGGTAGAGACACTGGAGTGTCCCTACCCGTGTCAGTGCATTGTATAGACGCTGTAACCGTCTGTAACGCTTCGCCCGTGTCGCTTGTTATATATATATGGACCGTGAAACCCTAGCCGTTTCACTCTTCATTCCAGCCCTATTGCCATAGAGAACTTCGGTAGAGAAAGAAATCCTCCACCGCCGTGAAGGAGGAAATGCCCCCGAGACGAGTTACGAGATCCATGACCGGAAATGGTGGAATCTCTGGAATCGATGTGAGTTTCCTACCCTCTTCCTTGGTGCTAGATCTGTAGATATGTAGGCGAGATGTCGACTCGGTGGGGTCTTGACTTGTGAGAAGATGTTTTTCTCTAGGATGAGGCCGATCTAGGGCTTGAGCCCTTGGCTAGTCGTGTCTTCAACCTCTCTGATCTTATATGTGGAGATGGGGGATGGTTTTGTGAAGAGTAAAGGCCTTATGAGGGTGAATAAGGGTGGAGGAAACTTCTGGAGGAGATTTGAGAGGATCGACTTGAGGAGGAAGATGAAACGATGTCGTTCATTCCGCCTCAAGATGCGTGCAGAATCTGTGCTCTGCGCAGCGGTCTTCGTGGCCATGTTTATGTAGGATATGGCCAGATCTGGGCTTTCGACTTAACACGAACATTGAAGTCCTTGAAAATACCTTTCCAACGAATGGCTGCACGACTTCAGGAGACGTATGTAGCCACGGGAAAATCTGAACGAAAATTGTGTCGATAAATCCTGCATGCAGAAATTGTGTTCTGTACACAACGGACTTCAAGTCTGATTTCTAATAGGATACAGTCAAAGCTGGGTTGTGGGCTGAATATGAAAGTTGTAACCCATGGAAAGACCTTTCCATCGATGGGTTACACGTCTTCACCGGATTCCTGTAGCTTCAGGGATCTCCGGTCGAAGTTGCTGTCCAGACTTGTCCAGCACTTAAATTCTGGGTCCTTAAATATATTATGGAATTGGATTCGGTGGAACCAATGTTGCAAATCAACTCGAGATCTTTGGTGAAACATTTCTATGTTAATCACAGTAGTGCTTTGAAAGATGAAGTGTAAGACCCCCCTTTTTTTTTTCTTTTGGACACCGGGGTCTTAGGCCCAGAACCGCCGTTTTGCGGTGACCCCTTCACGCCCTGAAGAGTCATCACCACAAAGCGCCAATTCTGCCGGCCATCTCGATCACATAAAAGTAGCAAAATAATGAAGTAAATGTAAAGTATCTATCCACAGTGAATCACATGACATAATAAATATAACTCCACGAAGGGAGTGTCCACAGAAAATAACATCAGAGTAGCAAAACGGGCTTATGCCCGGTACATCAAATCCTCACTACAAGATCTCTCATATGGAAACAAAAGTAGAAAACTGCTCAGGGTCGAGACTCACGGTCCCGGCTGTGTGTACTCCGGAGCTAGACTGCCCCACCTCCAAGCGCACCGGCCTCTGGGGCTGCTCCTCCATGCTGGTCTCCGCGATCCCCTAAATGGTGCGGTTCGAAAACCGTTAGTCTAAAAGACTAAGTCCTATCATCCCCCACCCCTTCCCCCACGGCTCCTAGGCACCGAGCGGAGAGGAAGAAAGGGGAGGACTTGAAGGTGGAGAATATCAAATGCAGATGGCAGCGGTCCTATTCTAGCAAGTTCTATAGTATATAAAGACAATAAGCTGTAATATGAAATGTAACCTTCACTTATGTGAAAAACACATAAGCCAAGGGGTCTTTTGCAAGGCTCCCATCGTATAAAAAGTCCCATACCGATTTATACGCTGGGGTGTCGGTGGTCAAACAGTAGCAACTAAATATATCAAAATTAACCTTAATTTATAAACTTGCCCACAGAAGTTTATAGACTAAGGGGTCGTTTAGCAGGTCCTAAGGTATAAGCGTCCCATTCCACTTATACTTTAGGTGTCAAGTTAAAGGTAACGATTATGCCATGACATGCAAGTGGGTATGATGGACATGCAAGTGCAACACACACACCCGACTCTGTGCACACAGACCTTTAGTTCCCCCTTTCTGGAGCCGTAACCTCCCAGGATACCTCCGTAGTGGCAGACGGAAGCGGTGGGTTGGGCCTCGCCCACCTCTAAACCAGTAAGGCACTACCAGTCAGACCTATCGTACGCCTCAACGCTTGGTGCACGAAGCGGACTCCTGCGTACTCTTGCCGGCTGGCGCACCGGACTTCTGTTGGCGAAGTGCTAACCACACTTGCCGAGTCAACGTATTGGCGTCGGTGCATCGACCCTCCAATGCCGAAGACCCACCACCTTAATTTACTTTCCTTTTATGCACATGCAAATTTAGCGTGATCAAAGCCCGAGCCGAAGCTCCCCGGACCAACACGTCCGTCACAAACAATCGAGCCGAAGCTCCCCGGACTCAAGTCCGTCTTTAACCATCCGAGCCGAAGCTCCCAGCTAACATCCCGTGCCATCAGTGTTGTGGATTGTGCAACCCTAATTACTAAGTTACTCTTTTCAGCTTGTTAAACAGTTTACGTTAACCCAGGACTGCCCCCGGTATTCCCTGTGAAGGGCTCTCAAGGGGCACTAGGAACTATGTTGGGATTACGCCCAACGTTCCCTTTCGCAAGGTACTTATTTTATTATTGGTTGATTCCCTTACCCTTTATTTTCTCATATTTCGATATGCTAATCCTAGGGTAACTTGACTCCACTCTCCTTGGGTAGGACGATCTTTCGTCGGACCCAAACATCTATAACCCTAGACAGATCCACACCTTACTCACTCATCTTCCGAAAACGCAGCCCATTCCACTTGTCCTTGTAACAATCCATCAGGACCCATCATACTTGCCCTAATTCACATCCAAATAAAATCCTGCAGTTTTGCTATATGCAGACCACTTAAGCTACATGACCCGTAAAAAGGGAAGTACATGAAATACTCATCCAGTACCCTTATGATAATTATTAGAGGTCTATTATGATAAATATAGACTAAATTCAGAAAATCATATTTTTCCCAATTAATCTACTATTTATTGAATTTTTCCTCAAAAACTAGGCCATAGTCAATTTGAACATGAACCATAAGATTTTCTCAGGTAATGGCCTCCTAAAATTTGTATTCACTAAATAACAGAGAAATACTATTGGTTGCCAATTTTCATAATTTTCCAGATAGTTCTTGACCTCTAAAGGATTTATTTAAATAATTCCTAAAATCAAATATAATGAAGGAAGTGCCACAAATATGTCTCCAATAATTATGTAAAATTTACTAGGGCTTCATATGGAACTAGAAACATCATGATGAAGAAATTAAAATTTTTCAGACAATCTAAATGTCATTAATAAATTTTCCAAAGTTTCATAGAATTAAATAATTAAAGAAGCAGCTACCACATATCATTCTTCAAAAATTCCATAAACATTTACAGAGATGGGTATCATGACTACAAGCCCCTTTGCTAAGTTTCATCAGGTTTAATCAAGTATATCTTTCTCCAAAAATTCCTAAGTGAAAATTGTAAAACATGACTTTGTGAATAAAGTACCAAAAATATTCATCCAAAATTTATTATAAAATTTCCAGAGATATGTATACCCTAAGCAACTACCCATTCAAAAACTCAGGCCTTTTCAGAAAGTTTTGGTATTAGATCTTATGGTTTCAAAGCTAGTGCCCTAAACTAGGGTTATGGATTTAAGGGGTCTTAAGTCTTCCAAATGCCCTAAAATTTTAACCACAGGACCATAGCAACCCTATGGACATCATTCCCAAGTTTCAAGTCCACCCAAGGTCTTTTGACCCCAGTTTCTTCAAACCCTAGAAATTTACCCTAAAGGGCCTACCCTAACATTCTAGGGATACCCTAGTCCAATCCACTCCAAACTCCATAAGTGAGTGTAAAAAGTCAAATTATATCAGTGGCCAAAATTTCAGCCTCTGTTGAGGTGATTTGGTCACTCAAAACCAAAAGTGCCACTTTTGACCAAAATGCCCTTCATAGGGTATAAATAGGGTTGGGTCAAAACCTATTCAACACACATCCAAATCAAATGAAATTTTATACAGGTACCTAATTGGAGCCCAGGGACCACTCACCAAAATTTGGGAGGGTTTGGATGTGTTTAGGGCACCTATTTAATTTATCTAATAATTATTAAATATTTACCAAAACTATAGAAATATTTTCCCCAAAAATTCCCATTTTGGGCAGGCCCTAGGTATGTCTAGGATAGACTCTCTGCCAAACTTTCAGCTAATTTGGGCTTGGGGTGAAGAGTGGGCACTCAATTTAGTGACTGCCTAGCCCTAAGGGTATGTCCCACCAAAATGGGTGCCCTGGTCTAACCATTGACCCAAAAGGGGCCAAACAATTTTTGCTGCAAACTAGACACCCTAAGCTACAATGTTCATGTTGGGCAAATTTCCAATCAGGGTTCCTAAGTATTTTTAAAAATTAAATACATTAAATACATCCAGTGTGACAGAAATGAAATGATTCTTATTTAATTCCTATAGTATTTGATCTGATGCCGCGCGAATCTTGGCGCAGATCGACGGCATCTGGTCATCGTCCCCACTGAGCCAACGGCTGAGATTTGTTCTGCCTGGAGCGATTTCCAAGCCCTGCCGCCGGCGATCCAGCCCCTTCCCCGGCCGGCCACCGCCACCAACACCTCCGTTGAGGTGGTGGCTATCGTCAGGCGGCGGCTCCGCCGCCGGAGAGGCGTTTTCCGGCGGATTAAGCAAGAAATTTTCTTGCCGAAACCAGGAGAAATCCCGGATTGAATCGGGCTCAATTGAGCCTGAAACTCAAGCCTAACGATTCCTAGGATCTACTCGCGAGTTAAGGAGAGGAGGAGGACCTTCCTGGCGGCCTGGATGCGAGAGGAGCGGCGGGATGCCATTGGCGACGGCGGCGGCGCTCGGCTTCTGCAACTGCACAGTGGAATGGCTCGTCTCCTCCAGGTAAGTGCTCCAAAATGATCCCCTCGGCTCCCTGAAGGTGTTTAAATGGCAATTGGGGGAGGGGAGAGGCTGGTTCTTCAATGGCCATTATCACCATTAATGGAGTGGCTCGGGTTGTGTGGAGGGGGGCTGAACCCACCCCTTGGTGGCCGGGAAACGGCTGGAATCAACTCCTCTCCCCTAGAGGAGTTGATTACAGCCATCACTGGTGGCTGTTGGCCTTCCTTGGCCGGCTTCTCTCTTCCCTTTCCTCTTCCCCATTTTCTCTCTCCTCCATTATCATGGAGAGGAGCTCTTTTCTCTCTCCTAGTCACCTCTGGTTGACTAGTCAACCCCACAAGCTAAAGGCAGCCCACTGGATTATGATGATCATGGGAATGGGCTTAGCCTAAGGGAGAAGTGGCTTGAGCTTGGGTTAGCCCTTTTTGGGCTAAGTTGACTTGACCCTCAATGAGGGTTGACTTGGTCAGTTTGACCATCTAGGTTGACCCCATTGGGTCCTGGGTGATTCATTGGCCTCCCCTAAGGTCTATGTAGGGTTGGGTAGGGTTGACTTGGCACCTTAAAGGTCACTTGACCCTTGGTAAGGTCACTTTGACCATTTTAGAGCTAGAGTTGACTTGGGTCAACATGACCATTAGGGTCCACCCTATGGATCCTTGGTGACCCATTGACTTCCCTTAGGGTCTAGGTAGGGTTATGTGGGGTTACCCTGCACTTTGGAGGTCACATACCCTTAGTAAGGGTACTTTGACCAGATTAGGGCTTGAGTTGACTTGGGTCAACCTGGCCTCTAGGGCTGACCCCAATGTGTCCTTAGTGACCCATTGACCTCACTTTAGGGTTAGGAGGGCATAGGTGGGGTCCTCTAGACTAGGAGTGGGTCTATTGGCCCTAAGTGGGCTAGGTTGACCTATTCAGGGCTAGGGTTGACCTTGGTCAACTGGGCCTCTTGGGTTGGCCCTAATGGGTCCTTTTGGCTCTAATGGGTCTCCCAAAATGTTTGGGAGTGTTGTGGTAGGGTCTTGGGGTCATGGTGAAGCCCCATTGTCATCCTAAACTATTGTTCAGAATTCTACTATCTGCAGACCATGGTGATCCCTACCTTGGCCTCCTATCTCTTGGCCCATTTCTGGCTTCCCAGGGTTTTGTCATGACCTAGTCATGGCCAAAACCACTCTTAGGGGTCTAGTTGGAAATGGGATGTTACAAATCCCAATAAACAAAACAAAGATTTCGTCCCCGAAATCAAGGTTGGACCTACGGGTCCTATTACCGAAGGAAAGAGTCTTGTAACATCCCATTATGACGCCTTGTTTGTTAAATTTGATTTATGGGAAAACTTAGATCTAAGACCCCTTTCGCCCAAACGGCGAACCAAAATCCCAATAAACAAGGTTAAGCCCCCAATAAACAAAAGATAAGCCCCTATCTACCTAGAGCAGCCCTTAGTATACTTAAAGCAGGAAAAATAAATTAACATCTTGAGGGGTCTGAGAGGTATACCTGACTGAATAGCTCGGGGTATCTCTGTCGCATCAGGTCCTGTGGCTCCCAGGTATGCTCCTCCTGGCCGTGGTTCCTCCACAGGACCTTGACTAGTGGGACCTTCTTGCGTCGCAAGACCCGCACCCCTCGGTCGTCGATCCTCACAGGCTCCAAATGGACCGACCGGTCTGAAGCTACCGGCCCTTCGGTAGTCAGAATCTGCTGCTCCGGGCGTAGCAGAGCCCTCCTCAAAGAAGAAATGTGGAAGACGTCGTGCAGCGCTTCCAGCTCTGGTGGTAACTCCAGCCGGTAGGCTAGGGGTCCGATCCGCTCCAGGATCCTGTAAGGACCCATGTACCTAGGGCTGAGCTTCTTCCTCCGACCACGCACCCGTGAAACTCCATGCATGGGCCGGATCTTCAGAAACACCCGGTCCCCCACCTGGAACTCCACCTGCCGATGTCGGGCGTCATAATACTTGGCCTGTCTACTCTGCGCCTCGAGCATCCTGTCTCTGATCAGCCTCACTTGTGCCTCGGTGTCTTCAACAAACTCTGACCCCAATACCTTCGGATCTTCGTTCTGCACCCATGAGAGTGGGGTCCGGCATCTCCTCCCGTACAAGGCTTCGTAAGGCGCCATCCTGATGCTGGACTGGTGGCTGTTGTTATAGGAGAACTCGACAAGGGGTAAGAGTTTCTCCCACGGTTCCCCGCGGTCCAAGATGCATAGCCTCAAAAGGTCCTCCAGCGTCCGGTTGGTGCGTTCTGTCTGCCCGTCTGTCTGGGGGTGGAATGCAGTGCTGAAAGTCAATCGCGTGCCTAAGTAAGCTTGCACGGATCTCCACTCCCTGGAGGTGAACCTGCCATCCCGATCCGACACTATCGTCCTGGGCACGCCGTGATAACGAACGAACTGCTCCACAAACTTCCGCACCAGTACTCCTACTGAATCATCCTTCCTGATCGGTATAAATCGAGCCACCTTGGTCAACCGATCGACGATTACCCAGATCGAGTCATTCCCTGTCCGAGACCGGGGAAGCCCATGTATGAAGTCCATGGCTATGTCATCAAACTTCCACTCCGGCACCGGGAGTGGCTGCAATAATCCTGCGGGGTTTCTGCACTCCGCCTTCACTAGCTGACATGCCTCACAATGGGTCACGAAGTGTGAGACATCCTTCTTCATGCCCGGCCAGTACATCGTCTTCTTCAAATCAGCCGTCATCTTTGTGATCCCCGGGTGTACAGAATACCGGCTGCAGTGCGCCTCCATCATAATATCCTCCCGGATCTGGCCTCCCTCCGGTATATACACCCGTCCTCTGAAGCACACCAGGTCGTCCCTCAGTGTGTAGTCTCCTGCAGTGCCTGCCTCCAGAGCTTGGAAGATGGGCTCTAACTTGGCATCCTGCCTCTGCCCTTCTCTGACTCGGTCTCTGATGTCATCGGTAACGCCTATCGCGGCCAAGTACTCCTCATAGAGCTCAGGATCATCGGACGATACCAGGGTAATGTGCATGTCCTCTAGTCTCTGCAGCAGCTCCATAGACATCAACTGAGGCTCTGCTCCTGCTGTGGCAGCTCTCCTACTCAGTGCATCCGCTACCACGTTCGCCTTTCCCGGGTGGTAATGCATCTCATACTGATAGTCAGAAAGGAATTCCACCCACCGCCTCTGCCTGATGTTTAGTTCCTTCTGCGTGTCCACGTACTTAAGGTTCTTATGATCGGAGTATATGTCACAGTGGACTCCATATAGGTAGTGCCGCCATATCTTTAGTGCGAATACGACTGCTCCCATCTCCAGGTCGTGCACTGGGTAGTTCTTCTCATGGGTCTTCAGCTGGCGGGAAGCATAAGCTATGACGTGTCCATTCTGCATCAGTACCGCTCCCATCCCCTGATATGATGCGTCGGTGTAGACCTGGAATCCCTCCCTCCCCGAGGGAAGAGTAAGAATGGGAGCCGAGGTCAGCCGATCCTTCAGCTCCTGGAAAGCTGTCTGGCACTGCGGGGTCCACACGAACGGTACCTCCTTCTTTGTCAAGGATGTGAGCGGGAGGGCGATTCGAGAGAATCCCTCCACGAACTTCCGATAGTAACCGGCAAGTCCTAGAAAACTCCGTACGTCAGTGGCTGTTTTCAGCTGCGGCCACTCTGAAATAGCTCGAATCTTTGCCGGATCCACTGCCAGCCCGGCTCCGCTGATAATGTGACCTAAGAAAGCCACCTCCTTCAGCCAGAACTGACACTTACTGAACTTCGCATAAAGATGATGCTCCCGCAGTCTCTCCAGGGTCAATGCTAGATGTCGCGTGTGCTCCTCCTCCGTCTTAGAATAGATAAGGATGTCGTCTATGAACACTATGACGAACACATCCAAATAAGCCTCGAAGACCCGGTTCATGAGGCTCATAAACGCTGACGGAGCATTCGTGAGCCCGAAGGGCATCACAATGAACTCATACAATCCATACCGGCTACTAAAGGCCGTTTTCGGGATATCCTCCTCCTGGATCCGCAGCTGGTAATAGCCTGATCTCAAGTCCAGCTTCGAAAAGTAATCGGCTCCCTCCAGCTGATCGAACAACTCGTCTATCCTGGGGAGCGGATAGGTATTTCGGACGGTCAGCCTGTTTAGTGCTCGATAGTCGATGCACAGGCGTAAGGTGCCGTCCTTCTTCTTTACGAATAGGACAGGAGCTCCCCATGATGAGGAACTCGGCCTAACAAATCCTGCTTCCACCAGCTCCTGCAACTGTGTCCGAAACTCCGCCAACTCCTTCGGGGCCATCCGATAAGGGGCCTTGGATACCGGCTTAGCCCCTGGTACCAACTGAATCTGGAAGTCCTTTTCCCTATGCGGAGGTAGTCCTGGCAGCTTATCCGAAAAAATGTCGGCGTAGTCACGAACCACCGGAATGTTTGCAATCAGGTCCTTCTCCTCAGTCATCTCGAACAATACTTGATATACCTCGTCCCCTTGCATATGAGCCTTAACGGCCTGTATAGATGAAAGCAAGCGACGGGAGACCGGTGTAGTACCTTCGAATGTTGCATAAGTATCGTCCGTGGCTGAGCACGACCCTCCTTGCCGGGCAATCAATCTGGGCATGGTTCCAGACAAGCCATGTCATGCCCAAGACGAGGTCGAAGTCCGGCATCCTCAGGATCGTCGCCGGGGCCTCGAGTGTCAACCCGTCTATGGTAACCTCCAGGAGGCACTTTTCTGTGGACTGGATCTCCATCCCATTGGGGAGGCGTACCCTCCTGGGTAGTCCCGTATAACATCGAATCTGATCCAGATCCTTGACGAAATCCTCCGACACAAAGTTGTGCGATGCCCCCGTGTCGAACAGGGTGTGGGCAGGCTTGCCGCACACCATCACCATTCCTAAATCAGTTTGAAAGAAATTCTGGTGTAAGGTTTTCTAACCTAGGTCGTTTAGTAGTTCTACTAACACTTAATATGAGTAATGAATGAATCCAAAATTAAGATTACTCTCATACCTGCAATAACCCTGTCCGGGTTCCGGGGCTGTGCTAAGTCCAAAGCGTAAATCTGCTCCCCATTCTGCCTGCGGTCGCCTCCCTGGTAACCACGTCCTCGGCCGCGTCCTCGGCCTCCGAAATGCTGGGCCGGTGGGCCACCCCGTGGTGCTGGAGGTGGTGCCCCCCTCATAGGCAGTCTCTCCGGAGGTGTCCCACCTGGTGACAGTGGAAGCACTCCGGCGGGGGATACGCCATACCCCGGGGTCTCTGCATCTCCTGGATCCGGAGAGGTTGAGGGGCCAAGACCACCTGCTCTCTCGGCTCCTGCCTCAACTCCTGACGAGGCTGCTCCTCTGCCCTTCTTCCATCTGGTACGGTGCCTCGCCGCTGATCATTTCGGGCCCTCCGGCCCTGGTCCTCCGCTTGCCGTTTCCGGCCCCGAGTGGTGTGCCAGTCGGCCTCAATCCTCTTCGCCATCTCCAAAATCCGGGAGATGGGCCCGTCAGAGACAAAAAGCAGGGCCTTCCCTCAACTCCTCTTTTAGGCCCTTATAAAACCTCTTGACGTAACCTGCTTCATCCAGCTGATAGGAGCCCGCATATCGGGCCAAATGATCGAACTCTCGGTGGTACTCCACCACTGTCCTGGTGCCCTGCCTCAGCTGCAAGAACCGCTCCTCCAACTCGTCCCTGGCCGACTGAGGAACAAAGTGCTCCAGCAGCGTGGCCCTGAACTCTTCCCAAGTGATTTCTGCAATCTCTCTATCAGCAAAAGTCGTGTCCAACAGCGTCTTCCACCACCGCTTGGCATGTGACTCCAAGCAAGATACCACTAGGGCCACCCTCTCCTCCCAAGGGCATCGTATCCCAATCAACATCTCGTACATCACATCCAGCCACTCCTCTGTCCGTACTGCCGACTCTGTCCCTAAGTAAGATGGGGGAGAGAGTCCTCGGAAGGTGCTCATCCAGTTGGCCCCTGGGTTTGGCTGCTGGGCTGGGGCTTGCTGAGCCCGGAAGGCCTCAAGGATAGCTGTAAGGGTCTGCCCCATGTCTGACTGGAGGAAAGGTGTGGGGGCCATGGGAGGTGGTGCAATGTCTGGAGTCTGCTGAGCTCCACCTTGTGGGGTGGGCTGAGCTGAGGGCTGCAAAACGAACTACATCAGTAGGTAATCGACTCAATGCCTAATGATAGTGGACAATTTACATGTGATTCCCCCCATATGGGCACACCACCGCTTCCGCTGCTTTGATACCACTTGTAAGACCCCCCTTTTTTTTCTTTTGGACACCGGGGTCTTAGGCCCAGAACCGCCGTTTTGCGGTGACCCCTTCACGCCCTGAAGAGTCATCACCACAAAGCGCCGATTCTGCCGGCCATCTCGATCACATAAAAGTAGCAAAATAATGAAGTAAATGTAAAGTATCTGTCCACAGTGAATCACATGACATAATAAATATAACTCTACGAAGGGAGTGTCCACAGAAAATAACATCAGAGTAGCAAAACGGGCTTATGCCCGGTACATCAAATCCTCACTACAAGATCTCTCATATGGAAACAAAAGTAGAAAACTGCTCAGGGTCGAGACTCACGGTCCCGGCTGTGTGTACTCCGGAGCTAGACTGCCCCACCTCCAAGCGCACCGGCCTCTGGGGCTGCTCCTCCATGCTGGTCTCCGCGATCCCCTAAATGGTGCGGTTCGAAAACCGTTAGTCTAAAAGACTAAGTCCTATCATCCCCCACCCCTTCCCCCACGGCTCCTAGGCACCGAGCGGAGAGGAATAAAGGGGAGGACTTGAAGGTGGAGAATATCAAATGCAGATGGCAGCGGTCCTATTCTAGCAAGTTCTATAGTATATAAAGACAATAAGCTGTAATATGAAATGTAACCTTCACTTATGTGAAAAACACATAAGCCAAGGGGTCTTTTGCAAGGCTCCCATCGTATAAAAAGTCCCATACCGATTTATACGCTGGGGTGTCGGTGGTCAAACAGTAGCAACTAAATATATCAAAATTAACCTTAATTTATAAACTTGCCCACACAAGCTTATAGACTAAGGGGTCGTTTAGCAGGTCCTAAGGTATAAGCGTCTCATTCCACTTATACTTTAGGTGTCAAGTTAAAGGTAACGATTATGCCATGACATGCAAGTGGGTATGATGGACATGCAAGTGCAACACACACACCCGACTCTGTGCACACAGACCTTTAGTTCCCCCTTTTTGGAGCCGTAACCTCCCAGGATACCTCCGTAGTGGCAGACGGAAGCGGTGGGTTGGGCCTCGCCCACCTCTAAACCAGTAAGGCACTACCGGTCAGACCTATCGTACGCCTCAACGCTTGGTGCACGAAGTGGACTCCGGCGTACTCTTGCCGGCTGGCGCACCGGACTTTTGTTGGCGAAGTGCTAACCACACTTGCCGAGTCAACGTATTGGCGTCGGTGCATCGACCCTCCAATGCCGAAGACCCACCACCTTAATTTACTTTCCTTTTATGCACATGCAAATTTAGCGTGATCAAAGCCCGAGCCGAAGCTCCCCGGACCAACACGTCCGTCACAAACAATCGAGCCGAAGCTCCCCGGACTCAAGTCCGTCTTTAACCATCCGAGCCGAAGCTCCCAGCTAACATCCCGTGCCATCAGTGTTGTGGATTGTGCAACCCTAATTACTAAGTTACTCTTTTCAGCTTGTTAAACAGTTTACGTTAACCCAGGACTGACCCCGGTATTCCCTGTGAAGGGCTCTCAAGGGGCACTAGGAACTATGTTGGGATTACGCCCAACGTTCCCTTTCGCAAGGTACTTATTTTATTATTGGTTGATTCCCTTACCCTTTATTTTCTCATATTTCGATATGCTAATCCTAGGGTAACTTGACTCCACTCTCCTTGGGTAGGACGATCTTTCGTCGGACCCAAACATCTATAACCCTAGACAGATCCACACCTTACTCACTCATCTTCCGAAGACGCAGCCCATTCCACTTGTCCTTGTAACAATCCATCAGGACCCATCATACTTGCCCTAATTCACATCCAAATAAAATCCTGCAGTTTTGCTATATGCAGACCACTTAAGCTACATGACCCGTAAAAAGGGAAGTACATGAAATACTCATCCAGTACCCTTATGATAATTATTAGAGGTCTATTATGATAAATATAGACTAAATTCAGAAAATCATATTTTTCCCAATTAATCTACTATTTATTGAATTTTTCCTCAAAAACTAGGCCATAGTCAATTTGAACATGAACCATAAGATTTTCTCAGGTAATGGCCTCCTAAAATTTGTATTCACTAAATAACAGAGAAATATTATTGGTTGCCAATTTTCATAATTTTCCAGATAGTTCTTGACCTCTAAAGGATTTATTTAATTAATTCCTAAAATCAAATATAATGAAGGAAGTGCCACAAATATGTCTCCAATAATTATGTAAAAATTACTAGGGCTTCATAAGGAACTAGAAACATCATGATGAAGAAATTAAAATTTTTCAGACAATCTAAATGTCATTAATAAATTTTCCAATGTTTCATAGAATTAAATAATTAAAGAAGCAGCTACCACATATCATTCTTCAAAAATTCCATAAACATTTACAGAGATGGGTATCATGACTACAATACCCTTTGCTAAGTTTCATCAGGTTTAATCAAGTATATTTTTCTCCAAAAATTCCTAAGTGAAAATTGTAAAACATGACTTTGTGAATAAAGTACCAAAACTATTCATCCAAAATTTATTATAAAATTTCCAGAGATATGTATACCCTAAGCAACTACCCATTCAAAAACTCAGGCCTTTTCAGAAAGTTTTGGTATTAGATCTTATGGTTTCAAAGCTAGTGCCCTAAACTAGGGTTATGGATTTAAGGGGTCTTAAGTCTTCCAAATGCCCTAAAATTTTAACCACAAGACCATAGCAACCCTATGGACATCATTCCCAAGTTTCAAGTCCACCCAAGGTCTTTTGACCCCAGTTTCTTCAAACCCTAGAAATTTACCCTAAAGGGCCTACCCTAACATTCTAGGGCTACCCTAGTCCAATCCACTCCAAACTCCATAAGTGAGTGTAAAAAGTCAAATTATATCAGTGGCCAAAATTTCAGCCTCTGCTGAGGTGATTTGGTCACTCAAAACCAAAAGTGCCACTTTTGACCAAAATGCCCTTCATAGGGTATAAATAGGGTTGGGTCAAAACCTATTCAACACACATCCAAATCAAATGAAATTTTATACAGGTACCTAATTGGAGCCCAGGGACCACTCACCAAAATTTGGGAGGGTTTGGATGTGTTTAGGGCACCTATTTAATTTATCTAATAATTATTAAATATTTACCAAAACTATAGAAATATTTTCCCCAAAAATTCCCATTTTTGGGCAGGCCCTAGGTATGTCTAGGATAGACTCTCTGCCAAAATTTCAGCTAATTTGGGCTTGGGGTGAAGAGTGGGCACTCAATTTAGTGACTGCCTAGCCCTAAGGGTATGTCCCACCAAAATGTGTGCCCTGGTCTATCCAGTGACCCAAAAGGGGCCAAACAATTTTTGCTGCAAACTAGACACCATAAGCTACAATGTTCATGTTGGGCAAATTTCCAATCAGGGTCCCTAAGTATTTTTAAAAATTAAATACATTAAATACATCCAGTGTGACAGAAATGAAATGATTCTTATTTAATTCCTATAGTATTTGATCTGATGCCGCGCGAATCTTGGCGCAGATCGACGGCATCTGGTCATCGTCCCCACTGAGCCAACGGCTGAAATTTGTTCTGCCTGGAGCGATTTCCAAGCCCTGCCGCCGGCGATCCAGCCCCTTCCCCGGCCGGCCACCGCCACCAACACCTCCGTTGAGGTGGTGGCTATCGTCAGGCGGCGGCTCCGCCGCCGGAGAGGCGTTTTCCGGCGGATTAAGCAAGAAATTTTCTTGCCGAAACCAGGAGAAATCTCGGATTGAATCGGGCTCAATTGAGCCCAAAACTCAAGCCTAACGATTCCTAGGATCTACTCGCGAGTTAAGGAGAGGAGGAGGACCTTCCTGGCGGCCTGGATGCGAGAGGAGCGGCGGGATGCCATTGGCGACGGCGGCGGCGCTCGGCTTCTGCAACTACACAGTGGAATGGCTCGTCTCCTCCAGGTAAGTGCTCCAAAATTATCCCCTCGGCTCCCTGAAGGTGTTTAAATGGCAATTGGGGGAGGGGAGAGGCTGATTCTTCAATGACCATTATCACCATTAATGGAGTGGCTCGGGTTGTGTGGAGGGGGGCTGAACCCACCCCTTGGTGGCCGGGAAACGGCTGGAATCAACTCCTCTCCCCTAGAGGAGTTGATTACAGCCATCACTGGTGGTTGTTGGCCTTCCTTGGCCGGCTTCTCTCTTCCCTTTCCTCTTCCCCATTTTCTCTCTCCTCCATTATCATGGAGAGGAGCTCTTTTCTCTCTCCTAGTCACCTCTGGTTGACTAGTCAACCCCACAAGCTAAAGGCAGCCCACTGGATTATGATGATCATGGGAATGGGCTTAGCCTCAGGGAGAAGTGGCTTGAGCTTGGGTTAGCCCTTTTTGGGCTAAGTTGACTTGACCCTCAATGAGGGTTGACTTGGTCAGTTTGACCATCTAGGTTGACCCCATTGGGTCCTGGGTGATTCATTGGCTTCCCCTAAGGTCTATGTAGGGTTGGGTAGGGTTGACTTGGCACCTTAAAGGTCACTTGACCCTTGGTAAGGTCACTTTGACCATTTTAGAGCTAGAGTTGACTTGGGTCAACATGACCCTTAGGGTCCACCCCTATGGATCCTTGGTGACCCATTGACTTCCCTTAGGGTCTAGGTAGGGTTATGTGGGGTTACCCTGCACTTTGGAGGTCACATACCCTTAGTAAGGGTACTTTGACCAGATTAGGGCTTGAGTTGACTTGGGTCAACCTGGCCTCTAAGGCTGACCCCAATGTGTCCTTAGTGACCCATTGACCTCACTTTAGGGT
Source organism: Platanthera guangdongensis (assembly GCA_039583875.1). Lineage (NCBI taxonomy): Eukaryota > Viridiplantae > Streptophyta > Magnoliopsida > Asparagales > Orchidaceae > Platanthera > Platanthera guangdongensis. The sequence goes on along the minus strand of CM077158.1, from coordinate 200,017,388 downwards.
TAGGAGGGCATAGGTGGGGTCCTCTAGACTAGGAGTGGGTCTATTGGCCCTAAGTGGGCTAGGTTGACCTATTCAGGGCTAGGGTTGACCTTGGTCAACTGGGCCTCTTGGGTTGGCCCTAATGGGTCCTTTTGGCTCTAATGGGTCTCCCAAAATGTTTGGGAGTGTTGTGGTAGGGTCTTGGGGTCATGGTGAAGCCCCATTGTCATCCTAAACTATTGTTCAGAATTCTACTATCTGCAGACCATGGTGATCCCTACCTTGGCCTCCTATCTCTTGGCCCATTTCTGGCTTCCCAGGGTTTTGTCATGACCTAGTCATGGCCAAAACCACTCTTAGGGGTCTAGTTGGAAATGGGATGTTACATGAAGTTTATTTATTTGATTTCTCATAACTGAATTGTGAAGCAAACCTACTATTAACGAATTGACTTGTTAGAAATTTGGTAGATCTTTATATGTGCATCATGTTTATAATATGTTGTTGTTATTTAGAAAGATTGATAGATCTTTATATGCGCATCATGTTTATAATATTTTGTTATCATTTGGAAAGTCATGTAGAAGAATAAACTATGGCCATGAGTATGTTTGATTAATGAAATGAGTTTAGTAGTCCAATACTTAGAGCATCGTCTCCCTACGGGTAGTATTGTAGAAGGATGTAAGTGTGGTGTTGACCGTCACTAGTTTGGGTTGTGTTGAGATAAGGTATGGATGGATGAGCTGAGTCCTCATGCTTTCTTCCTAGGCCCCTTCCACGCCACGGTGTTGTGGAATTGCATGTGGTGTGAGTCGACACGCGGTGTCGTAATCCTGGGTTAAGGATAGTGTGGCAGGTCTATGGGCTCGCCAATCGTCACACCGACGGGAGTTGACAGTTAGACTTTGGGCAGTTGGGCTGTGTCCTCGGTGTTCACGTCCCAAGGCCCCTTCCGTTCCAAGTGAACGGTTGTGTTGTGTCCTCGTGCTTTCTTCTGAGGCCCCTTCCGGGTCACACCAGGCCAGTTCGGGTTGTGTTCTAGGTGCACATCTACCTGAGACCCCGCTGGGCCATAGTACGCATGTGCTCCGCTGTTGTGTTCTTAGCGTCGAGACGCACTGAGGCCTACGTGAAGTAGTGTGGAGACCCACCTAGTATTAGAAGTGCCCGTTCTACTGTCACCGCCTGGCCACGACAGCTGATGCTTAAGAGGTTAGCTACCTGCTCGAAAAGTGGGAACTACAGTCATTGTCGATACGGCAGTTGCATGTGTGTGAGCATGGGTGAGTCATTGCATAACATACATTCCATTTCATATCATTGCACATTAAGATCCTCATCGTATAAGTTTGTATGTGCACTCCTATATGATGAGTTACTTTATGTAACCCGATCCTTAACTTATAAGCTTGTATGGGCATCCTTATAAGTTAAGTTACTTTCCTGCTACTGATACCTTATTTTTTAGTTTACTATAGCTCTTAAATAACTGCTAGATTATGATATTGTTACTCTTACACTATTGCCACCTGCTTGAACTTCTTTTATTACTTGCATATATATATATATTATCCTTGTTCCTTCTCCCCGCCAGCTGTCGAGGAGTCGCCGGGGGGAGCGGATGTGAAGCCACTTAGTCGCTTCGACTAACGGTTGCTACGTCTTCCTTTTTAGGAGGTCACGCCGCAGGTAGAGCAGCCGCAGACTATGCAGCAGGACAGCCAGGCCAGGACAACAGGGCCTGAAGTGACGGTGCCATCGCTACCGTCGGTTACAGATGTGGGTGTTGCGAGATTTTGTTGTAGCCCCTTTTTTTGGGCAATTTTTATAGCTGTACTCTGATTTGTAGAAGCATGTTTTAGCTTCTATATTTTGATGTACTATTTGGACACTATCATATAGTGTGGATTTGTCTTCTTTTGCATTGTTTTTGTTGGGTTGGCATGTTCTATTGATATTGGTTGTAGCCGGCAGAGTAGGCGTCTTGTGGTACAGGTTAGCCCGTGTGCTAATGGTACTGCAAGGCGGCTGTTCCGGGCATAAGACCCCCCTTCGTGTCGTGTTTTGGGATCCGGGAGGGGGGGGGGTCTTACACCTGCGAGGTTACGCAAGTCAGAGTCATGGCTTAGTTTGCATGACTCAGGTCCGCGGCTTTGTTTGCACAGCTCAGGTCCGCGGCTTGTTTGCACGAGGGCTGCTTGCGGCTTCTTCGTGAGGGGGGTAGGCCCCCATGGGGTTGCACGAGTGAGGCTCGTGGCTTAGTTTGCACGAAGTCTGCTCGCGGCTTCTTCGTGAGGGGGTCAGGACCCCACGGGATTGCGCGAGTCAGGCTCGCGGCTTAGTTTGCACGAGGCCTACTCGCAGCTTCTTCGTGAGGGGGGCAGGCCCCCACGGGTTGCACGAGTCAGGCTTGCGGCTTAGTTTGCGTGAGGGCTGCACGCGGCTTCTTCGTGAGGGGGCAGGCCCCCACGGGGTTGCACGCGTCAGGCTCGTGGTTTAGTTTGCATGATGGCTGCTCGCGACTTCTTCGTGAGGGGGGCAGGCCCCCACGAGCTTGCACGAGTCAAACTCGCGGCTTAGTTTGCGTGAGGGTTGCTCGCGGCTTCTTCGTGAGGGGGGAAGGCACCCACGGGGTTGCACGAGTCAGGCTCGCGGATTAGTTTTCACGAGGGCTGCTCGCAGCTTCTTCGTGAGTGGGGCAAACCCCCATGGGGTTGCACGAGTCAGGCTCACGACTTAGTTTGCACAAAGGCTACTTGCGGCTTCTTCGTGAGGGGGGAAGGCCCCCACGGGGTTGCAAGAGTCAGGCTCGCGACTTAGTTTGCACGAGGGCTTCTCCCAGTTTCTTCGTGAGGGGGGCAAGCCCCCACGGGATTAAACGAGTCAGGCTCACGGCTTGGTTTGCATGTGTGGTGCTCGCGGCTTCTTCGTGAGGGGGGCAGGACCCCACGGGGTTACGCGAGTCAGGATCGCGGCTTTGTTTGCATGAGGGCTGCTCGCGGCTTCTTCGTGAGGGTGGCAGGCCCCCACGGGGTTGCACGAGTCAGGCTCGTGGCTTAGTTTGCGTGAGAGCTTCTCGCGGCTTCTTCGTGAGGGGGGGCAAGCCCCCACGGGTTGCACGAGTCAGGCTCGCAGCTTAGTTTGCATGAGGGTTGCTCGCGGATTCTTCGTGAGGGGAGCAGACTCCCACAGGGTTGCACGAGTCAGGTTCGCGGATTAGTTTGCACGAGGGTTACACACGGCGTTTTCGTGAGGGCACAGGCCCCCAAGGGGTTGCGCAAGACAGGCTCGCAGCTCAGTTTGCACGAGGGCCGCTCGTGGCTTGGCCATGAGGTGGGCAAGCCCCCGTCGAGGGATTTGAGAGTGTCACCCTTCCTATTTGAATATACAAGATTTCCTGCAACATAATGTAACACTTAAATAAAGATAACTTGTGTGGGACCAGACCCGCAGCTCACACACATCGTAAAGTCTTTTGTTAAAAAATGCACTACACAACTAGAAAAACATAAAGCAGGAAGTCATTGATAAAATCGGCGCAAGTTTTGCGCATTCCAAGTGCGGTGAAGAGTCTTTCTTTCGGCATTGCATAGCCTCTATGTTCATGGTTTCACCATAGCCGTGACGATGAAGGGGCCTTCCCAAGTTGGAGATAGCTTGTTGCCATGCGTTTCTTTCCTAGCCGCTTCCAGAGTGCGGAGGACCAAGTATCCCACGTTGATCGGTCAGGGCTTCACCTTACAGTTGTAATAGCTGGCTGTGTGTTGCTAGTAGGCTGTAGTACGGAGAGAGGCTTCTTTACAGATCTCGGAAATCAAATCAAGATTGTACTAGAGAGCGCCGTCGTTTGTATGGAGGTTGAAGTTGGAGACCCCGGGGCTGGGAACGCCGATGTCGACCGGGATAATAATCTTAGTACCGTAACAGAGATTGTATGACGTTTCTCCTGTAGGGGTCCTCTCCGTTGTCTGGTATGCCCATAGCACGTTGGGGAGTGCGTCGACCCACTTACCCCCCCCCCCTAGTGTCTTCAAGTCGCGCCTTTAGTCCCTTCAGAATGGTTTGGTTGGTCACCTAGACCTGCCCATTGGATTGGGGGTGCAACACAGCCGTATGCCGCAACTCGATCTTTAAGTCCTCGCACAGCTTGGTAAAAGAATTTCCCGTAAATTGAGTGTCATTGTCGGTGATGATAACTGCTGGGATGCCAAAGTAGCAGACGATGTTCTTCCAAACAAATTGCTTCGCGTTCTCCTCAGTAATCTTGGCAAGAGGCTCCACTTCTACGCACTTGGTGAAGTAGTCGATGGCTATGATGATGAATTTCCTCTATCCCGAGGCTTGCGGTAGAGGGTCGAGGAGGTCTATCCCCCACTGAGCGAATGGCTAATCTCCTTGCAACATGTGAAGGGCAACGAGAGGTTGTCTGGGAATGTTTTCGTGTAGCTGACAACTTTTGCACTTCTGGACAAAGTCTGTCGCTTCCTTTTTCATGGTTGGCCAGTAAAAACCTTGGCGTAGGATTTTTCGAGTCAAGGCCTTTCCGCCCAAATGCTCTCCGCAGACTCCTCCATGAACCTCGCGGAGGGTATACTCAGCGTTAGTTTCTATTAAACACTTCATGTAGGGCCCTGCGAAGGACCGTTTATACAGTTCTCCACCAATAAGTGTGAAGGTGGCCACCCTCATCCTCAGGCGATGGGCCTCCTTTTGGTCTTCCGGCAGCTGTTGGCTCTCTAAGTAGTCTACCAACGAAATTATCCATGATTCCTTAGATTCTTCGATCTCCACCACCTCCCATGACCCCCGGATGCTGGGAAAGGCAATTTCTTCAACACAACATCTTCTTGACTGATAGCAAGAGGGAGATGTGGCCAGCTTGACAGGGCGCCTGCTCGGCTGTTCTGCTCTCTAGGGATGTGGAGAATTTGGGCTTGCGGTACTCGAAGCATGAGAGATTTCACAAGTTAGAGGTACTGGACAAGCTGCTCACTTTTTGCCTCAAAATCTCCTTCCACTTGGGAGACGATGAGATGGGAGTCGGAGTAGATTATTAACCTCTTGACGTGACAATCGATGGCGAGCCCGAGTCCTACGATTAAGGCTTCATATTCTGCTATGTTATTAGTGGCAGGAAACTTCAACCGGAGCCCGTACTCTAAAGTGACGAGCTATGGGCTTATGAGAAGCAGCCCGACCCCGACGCCTTCTATTCCGGAAGCTCCATCAACGTACATAGTCCACCCTTGTGTTGGCTCTATTGGTGCGATTCCTGGCTCCGTTGGCATGGTATTTTCAACGATGAAGTCTGCTAAGACCTGAGGTTTAATGACGTGGCGCAACAAGAAGTGGATGTCAAATTCACCTAGCTCGACCGCCCATTTAACCAGCCGGCCAGATGCCTCAGGCTTTTGAAGAATAGCATAGAGAGGTAGCTCGGTCAATACTTTGATGGTGTGGGCCTGGAAGTAGGGACGAAGTTTCCTTGCTGAGAAAACGAGTGCCAGAGCTGTCTTATCCGCCACCGGATACCGGGTTTCAGTGTCCTAGAGGATCTTACTAAGGTAGTAGATGGGTCATTGAATCCCTCCTTCGTCTTTTACCAACAAGGAGCTTAGTGCGGCTGGTGTGATAGCGAGGTACAGAAAAAGAGTCTATCCTAGGGCCAGTTTTTGTAGAAGCGGAGGGGAGGCTAGGTACTGCTTCAGTGACTCGAAAGTTGAATGACATTCGTCTGTCCACTGGAAACCTGTTGTTCTGGCTCCCCGGAGAATCTTGAAGAAGGGAAGGTATTTATCCCGGGTACGTGCTAAGAATCGAGAGAGCATTGTGATTCTCCTGTTTAATCGTTCCACTTCTTTAAGAGATCAAGATGGTGACATGTCTTCCCGGGCCTTAATCTTCTCAGGGTTGGCCTCTATCCCCGCTGGGTTACCATGAACCCTAGGAATTTCCCTGAAGTTACCCCGAAGGCACACTTAGTGTGGTTAAGCCACATTCCGTACTGTCGAAGGATCATAAAACACTTCTCGAAATCTTCCAAGTGACCTTCCCGATGGATGCTCTTAACCAGCATATCGTCAACATATACCTCCATCGTCTTGCCGATAAGGTCTTTAAAAGCCTTTTTTATGAGTCGTTGATGGGTAGCTCCTGCGTTCTTGAGCCCAAAGGGAATTACTTTGTAACAGTAAACCCCTTGTCAGTTCGGAAGGCGGTATGCCCCTCGTCCGCAAGATTCATTCGAATCTGGTTGTACCCGGAGTATGCATCCATGAAGCTGAGGAGTTGGTGCCCGGTGGTCGAATCAACTAACTGATCAATTCTAGGGAGCGGGAAGCTATCTTTGGGGCAAGCTTGATTGAGGTTGGTGTAATCCATGCATATCCTCCACTTTCCTGAAGACTTCTTTACTAGGACAACATTAGCTACCCAGAAAGGGTATTTTACTTCTCAGATGAAATGGGCGCTGAGGAGCTTCTCTACTTCTTCTTCAATTGCCTGGAGACGTCCTGGAGCAAAATTTCTCCTTTTTTTGGATGATAGTTTGCATGTCGTGTTGATGTTGAGAGAGTGCTCGATGATGTGAGGATATATGCCAGGCATATCTTCTGGAGCCCAGGCAAAGATATCCTTGTTCTTCTAGAGATAGGCTGTCAATTCCTCTTTCTCTCGCCGTGGCAAGAGCGACCAGAGCTGGACGGTGCGAGTCGTGTTTGTTGGAGAAAGCGGGACTTCAATTAGCCCTTCCATAGGCATCCCCCGCTGCAATATCTGTAACGCCCCGAAACTCAAAAGAGCGACAGGTGGCGTTTTGAGCCAAGTTTGGAACTTGGTAGGGGTCACACGGCCTGGGACACGGGCGTGTCGCCGGGGCGTGTCGTGCTCGGGTTCGACGATGGCTGTGTGGTCGACGAATTTCAGTGGACGATCGTCGAGCAGCGAATACAACCTGAAATACGGGCGTGTCCCAGGCCGTGTCCTACTCATATAGTTGGCCGAGTTGAGTTGGGGGAGAAATACGTCCTGGAGCCCAGGCGTATTCGGGAATAACACGGGCGTGTCATTTGGGACACGGGCATGTCCAATACCTGTGTCCTTCACGGGTTGGTGTTGGTCCTATGTCGATGGAGGAACACGGCCCGCTACACAACCGTGTACTGGATGACACGGGCGTGTCAGGTCAGACACGGGCATGTCGAGAGCCCGTGTACTTTTAGGGACGCAACGGTTTCAGAGTCGGATGGGGTACAAGGCCTTGGACACGGGCGTGTCACAAGCCGTGTTCATCCCAGGTTTTGGATTTCAAGCCCGAATCGTGGCCGTCCATTTCCTTATTTTGGGATCCGACGGTTCAGGGCTGCTCAGGCTGGGTTATACCCGGGAATAGGGTTTGGATGCCTTCATTTCATCCAATAAATCTCTTTCTAAAGTTCTAGAGAGAGGCGAGAGCAAGGAAGAAGAAGGAAGAGAGATTCGGCCACCGGTGGAGCTTCTGAGACCTGAATCGCGAGCCGACTTCGGATCTATGGAGGAGAGGACATTGCGGTGCTTTTCATCCACATAGATTTCCATGGCGCCAAAGAGGAATGCTAGGGTAACGATTCTCATCCTAGAACATGTGAAATCCTCTTTTCCTTTACATAGGAAGCCCGCACTTGCGAGTTTGCGGTGAGTGTGAGGCGTTCCTTCGGGTAGACATGAATAGTCCCCGTTGTTTAGCATGTAGAGTCCGTAATCGAGAAACGAACATAGGCATGATGTGTGAAGCCTACCCGAACAAGTTGGTCCGGATCGGTGATGTTGCATTGCATGAATGTCCAGAGAAGACTCTGTGCAATTGTTTGGTTTTCGGGTTTTCTACGCGGCAGATTGCAATAGGGAGCCTTGGGGACTAACTCCAAGGTGCACCCGGAAAACTGGGCAGATGTGTAATTCTGCCAACTTGGTGGCCTGGAAGCCAACTTGTACATAACCGGGTTATGTAAAGTGTGTGATCGATTTGGGACTCGGGGAAGCTTGACCCGCGCAAACGGCTTAAGTTGACGTTGCGGTGTGAGAAACGGGTTAGGCGGAACCGTACCTGCTCTATATGGTTCGGTTGGAGAGACCTAAGGTACGTGGTACTCACCGTTGGCATAGATGGCGGGTCTTAGGCAGTGGCCAGAAAGACCAAAATGCTCACGAGAATTTGTCGTCCAAGGGGCGGTGGTGAGTCAGCGTACTTTGACCGTGTTGACCGAGAATGTGCCCTGAGAGCACTGGGTTTGTGGTCGTGCGTGCCCACGCCGTTGATGGAGTGTTTTTACACTATACTACTTGGTTATGCTAACAAAGTGTAGGGAAGGAGCATCGCCACCCCAAGTTTGGGGGCGGTGTCATTATAATTTGGTCAGCATAGCTGACCGTTGCTTTTCTTTGCCACCGTTGCGGTGGATTGTTGCTTGCAGGTGCTGCGGAGCCAAGTGGTAAATAGCGGGCAAAAGCCCATGTTGCTGAGCCGGCCCTCGAAGGCCTAATTATTGAATGTTTACTTGTATTATTCATGTGTGACCGGCCTACACCGAGGTTTGGAAAACACTTTAATTTGAGTAAACTATTATAAGGCCATAAGGCCGTGTACTGGTGTATTGTACATTCATTCCTTCTGGTTTGGTTTAGTGGACATTCATGTTGTTGGCAGGGTTCTTTATTTATTGCAACTTTTAAATTGCTTCCGCTAGAATATACTCTGTCTAGGACGTTGGATATTGGTTGGATGGTTTTCTTTGAGTAACCTTCCGGTCTGTCTGTGGTATATAGCGTCGGGCCCCGGCCGGACCTACTTGAAAGTCCACCTAATGTCAACTATGCGCACCTATGGGGGGGATAGGTGACGTGTAGCGCTTTTGCGGAATTTACGAAAGTACCTGCACAATAAAGATAAACAGCACAGCACACAGAAAACACAGGAAATTTATAGTGGTTCTCCGACTTGGGTACATCCACTTTCCCCCTTCGACCTATCTCCCCAACAAGGGACGACTCGGTCACTTCTCCAACGGGATTGAAATCCAATCCCTGCACTAACGGAAGGAGCCCTTCCACACGTGAGAGTCAACACTCCCACAAAACGGGTTGCACCCAACCCTTACAACACGGAACAAAAGTTCCTTTACAACAAAATTAAATATAGAATGTACACGTGATACAAACTTCTTTTGGAGACTACGGTGTTCCTCTTCGTTCGACGACGTGTTCGTGAAGTCAACGAAAAGTCTACAACCTTGGTCTCTCTTGGAGAGGATCTCCCCGGAACCGGCGGCGGCAACACGAGCGGCGGCTAGGTTTGGGATCGGCGGCTACGATGATGAGCGGCTGCTGAACTTGGAGATCCAAACTTCGTAGCGAAGCAAACTAGGTCTACCAACGGTCACTCTAGGATCGGTCGTCTCGATCGATTCGGACGGGGGAGTTTTTCCCGGTCAACAAATCGAGAGACAAGAGATCTCTGGATAGACACGTGAGACTCAAGCTTTGCTAAGCTTCTGTCGCCGGAGATCACGAAGGAATCTCGATTGTTGACGGCGACCAACTTGCCCGAGCGCAACGGCGGCGGCGGAGAGGAATCGCGAAATTAGGGTTACGTGGCGGCTAAGTTTCTTTCTCTTTCTCCGTGCTTTTACTGTTCAACATACTGGAATATATATACTGTAGATAACTCCAATATGACCGTTTGTGGGACCCACACTAGAAATCCCTAAGTCCGGTTCAAGCTAGTCTAGAGGCAGAATCCGGTCCAGCAGCGTCCTGAGAAAACGCTAAGTGAAAATCGGCGAGAATCGCAGACGATTCTCGACGAATCGGCGAGAATCACCAAGTGATTCTCGACGATTCGTCGAGAATCGTTAGTGATTCTCGCCGAATCACTTATTAATTCTGAACGAATTTCACTTTGTATACATGAGCTGCTTAACCGCTGGTTCGGCGAGAATCACTAGTGATTCTCGCCGAATCTTACTTGGCACCGTTTGAGGTAGCCAGAAGGAGTCGGCGAGAATCACTAATGATTCTCGTCGATTTGGCGAGAATCACTAGTGATTCTCGCCGAATCGGCGAGAATCACTTGGTGATTCTCGTCGAATTTTCCTTAGACGAATTTTCGTCTTCCACCCAGGAGCTGCTTCTTGATCCATCCATGCTCCTTGTCTTCTCTTGCATATGAACGGCCATGTACTTGAAAGTAAGTGCACTCCAATAGAGAGAGTACACGTAGGCCAACACACTGATCTGCTCAACGAGGGATTACGTCGTGCAGACCCGCGTATATTGACCTACTGCACCCTGACATTGGTGTGCACTTAGCGTGGAGGAGCTGCAAGTACAACTTAAGATGTTTCATCAAATACATTATGAATTCATCTTAGCTTGATAGGTGGCTTCCTCAAATCTAGGTAATCGTGGATACAATACCCAACAATCTCCCCCTATTTGACGAAGCCAAAAACCCTACTAGCTAAGATGAATAACACCTATCAAATAATAAACATAGCATTCAGAAATTAAACATGCAGCACAAGAGAATATATGCAATCAGATCAGGACTTGAGTCATTCACAAATTCAATTATATATACCAATATAAATATATACACATATAATCCAGAATTGTTTATATGACAATAATAATCATTAAATGTTCTTAAGACAAAGTGACAAGCTATAAATTATTGACTATTTGTCCTTAGCTAAGTCACCCTTAAGATTTTGAGCCAAGTACTTCTTGCTTTGCCTCTCCATGTATTCTTTGGGCTTCGGGTAATACCTAGGAGGAGGAACTTTATCTGCATCCTTGTTATTTCTGAAAAAGATGTTGCGTTTCGCTTCAAACGTTTTGTGCGTTTCCCACTCATACTGGCTATATACTTCATTTCGATTGATCTCTCCTTTTTCTTGCAGCCAGAAGGTGTCTAAGATGATGTTCCTTGAAACTGGACTCCACCTTTCGTTTCGTACATCCTCCTCACTCATTCGAGTTCTCTTTGCAGCCTGTGTCTCCTTGGAGGTCCCTTCCTGAACTTTTCTCTTTCCCCTGGCTTTTGCTAAGGCCTCTTGGTCAAACATGCTCCTCAGTTTAGCTTTGGAGAGAGCCCTAGTATCAGCGTCATTTGTGGGAATATCTGCAGCACTTGCACTTACATCCTCAGCAACACTTACTTCCTCAGCGGCCTTAGATGTCTCAGGGACAGGAATACCGGCAGGATTGTCAAGCAGAATGACGCCTAACGTACCTAGCGCCTGTTGGAGCATCCACCAGCAGCTCTCATAGACATATTTGCTTGATTGTGCGAAGTGTGTGCTCATGCTTTCTTGAAGCTCGGCCAACATAGCTATATACTCTTTCTCCCCCTTTTTGGCTTCGATAGCGATGCAGTTTGCATATGAGTGTAGGGAGTCATCAATATGCGTCGTGGTCTTGGAGAATTCAGTAATCAGGGCCTGCTGATTTGCGTTTAGAGTGACCATATTACCATCAAACTTCTGAATATTGTTGGCTACAACATGTGCATTCTGATTGACGACGGCAAGAGTATCAGTATTCTTTTTCAAACCGGCCATTAGAAGTGTGACAGCTTGTCCGGCCTCGGTGTACTTTTCTTCAAATTTCTTCTCCATTACGTCCAATTTATGGTTGATCTCCACCATATTCTTAAGCATGAGATTTTCAGAAGTCTTAATCCTTTTCAGCAGTGTGCTCTGAGCGTTATCAAAAGAAGCTTTAAGTTCATTCACTATACCTTGAATGATATTGACAGTGTGAGTGGCTAGCTCATCTCGTAACGGTATAGTCGGAGGCACTTCTTGGCCTTGCTCTTGCTCTTCAGCAGACGCATCGGTAGAGCTGGATACAATCACAGGCTCTAAAGGAGGAATGTTGGCGGCCTCTGTAGATTTATCTAACTCCCCCTCCACTGGTGCAGACTTGTCAGATGGAGGTTCAACAGGATCCGGAGTCTCAAGTACTTCATGTCCCTCATTCTCATCTTCCTCTCCGTCCTCATCCAAGAAATCATCTATATCAGCAGCTTCTTCCAATTCTTGGTAACCAGTCTCCAACACAGTGTCCCTTTCTTCTTGAGTGTCGGCCACAGCATCCCTGGCCACCTGGGCGATTTCAGATACTACATCCGTATGAGGGGGTAGAGTCTCCCCCTCGATTCCTGCAGTCACGGTATCAGGAATTTCACCGGGGGTGACTGCTGGAGATACTTCCTGTTGCTCTTCCACAGCAGGCTGCCCGATACGCCGCTCCCATCGATCAAACACACTTGCATCCATCTTCTTCAAGTAGTGGAGAGGGACACCTTTGCTCATGTCGAACTTGTCTCCGTTTAGCTGGTTTAGATATAGACTTATGATGCGGCCGAAACTAGGAGTGCCCAGGGTGTCCTTGATCTTCTCGAACAGCAACTTCCCCCAGTTGAACCTCTTGCGGCAGACAACAGATATGAGGATCTTGAACATATCTCCTGAGATATGGTCATGCGAGCCCGTCTTGCAGATGAGCACTTTTCCAATAATGTCAGATAGGAGCTTCCCTTCTTCATTCATCTGCTTTCTCTTTATTGATCGAGTTCCTCGTGGAAGACCGCAGAACAAGAGAGTTCTGGTTTTATCCTCGTCCTCCAGATAGTCCTCCTGCTCCGAACTAGAAAGCTGCAGGCAGCGAGTCAGCTTGCTGGCAGACATCTTTACTTTTGCCCCAGCCACCTTGCTCTTGATTATGGAGTCTCCATCTCGGAGTCTTGCGGTAGCGAAGAACTCCAGCACCTCTTTGTCCAGGATTTTGCAAGGGTGCTCCAAGACGAAGGTTAGCCCAGCCTCTTCCAGCATTAGAATGATGTTGCGGAATTCATCCGAGGCGTGAGAAAACCCAGTTCGAACCAGCTCGCAACCAGAGACCAACCCTGCAGTTGTCCTTGGAGCCATTGTAGATCTAGAGAGAGAAGCCCTACTCTAAGCATTAATGAACATTCAAAAAGAAAGCATCACTAGTGAGCGCGTCCAAGTACGGGTGAGGAAGAGGTTACCTAAGGGCGTATACGGTGAGTTAGTTCGAGTGGAGAAGAATGGAAACTTGAAGAGTTCGTCGGTGAAGGCTTCGGCGGGATGCTTGTGGGAAACCTTTGATGGAGACGGATTTGAAGAGCTTTCCAGCAAGAGTCGGCGAGGTGTCCTTCCGGTAAGCGTCCCTTGCGGCGATTAGTGGCCCCTCGGCGAGTGTCCAGCGGAGGAGAGTCGGCGAGGTTTGGCGTAGACGGTGCGACGATCTTGTTGCGGGTCGTCGGGAGATCTCTTGCGGGTTTCGGCAAGTCTGCGGAAGAACTCGGGAGATCTCTTGCGGGTCGTCAGGAGAGCTATTGCGGGATTCGTGAAGAAGGCGAAGGGTCGGCGGGATTTGTCTAATTCGAAATTGAGAGGTTACTTGACTAGGAATTTTCACGTTGAGAAGCTTGTAATATTTTTGAAATATTCTGATGTCAAGTCAATATACACATGATAAATACATGTATATTTTAAAGTCAATCTATTTGGATTTTAACGAGGCTTTTCCAAAGACTTCTTGATGTCAATTGTGAGTTGTCGAGATTCACAATGACATAACTTCGTTAACCCTTTATTGATGTGTAATGGTTTGCATGCATCAAGTTAACATATCCTTAGAGGTGCGCACATACATGTATAAGCATAAGTATAAATATACACATGGATAGAAATATATATATATATATATATATATATATATATATATATATATATATATTTGAAATGAGGATGCAATATGACGCAAGTCTTTGAACTGATCAAAATTACCTGGGATTTTGAGAGTCATCGTCTTAGTCCCACAGGTAGAACACATTAGAGGCTCAAAGTGAGTATGCTCAAACAGATATCACATCTGGTATTGCAGACGCTTGTTCCAATTTAGTCTTGAGCCACCTATTGTCTAGTTCCCATCATATTCACGGGGACCTAGACTACCCTGCAAGAAAGAATTACTTTACCTTAGGAACCCAAATCATATTGGGTCCTAGGTTCCTGTTATCATAAGCACGCAACTGCCTTCCTTCAGAAAGCCTGTCTGGAAGACTACCTCTGTCCCTAGAATGTGGATAAGCCCTTGCTGTGGGCACAGAGGGGTTGTGCCAACAGTCGATGGCAAAGTGCCCCACTTTGCCGCAGCACCAACATGGGTGAATGTTGTATCGCCGTTTTCGACCTGATCTAGTGACTGATGTAGTCACGGTCCTAGGTCTAAATGGGATAGGGCATGTTCTTGTCACACAAATTCCTCTTCCATCGTGACACGTGGAAGGGTGGAAAGAATGCATGTTGTGAGCGTTATGAGGCCGGGAAGGTGGTGCCATTCTTTCAGGCATCTCCCTTACTGATGCCCCATGAAGCCTGACATCATGACTTCTATCCTCTCTATCCCGTGTCCTCGAGTGGTGAGAAGTCTTCTGTGAGCTGGGACATGCAGATCCACACTGTGTTGTGGCTGTGGCCGTGAATACAAAGGGCTCAGAATGAGCCTTAGGTATTCTCTCGTGGGTGGCCATGCCGGCCCTTGCACTCCGGGTGTCTCCACATGGGGACAGATCACCCTTGCAGTGACCACGACTATTCCTGTGGTCATACCTGAAGGCATGATGAGTTGCCTTCCTGCTTGGAGTGGGGGGTCGGAATACCGTTTCCCCATTTCTCCATGCCTTGATAATCCGGGAGATCCACCCAGTTTCTTGCTTTCTCTTTATAGCATCAACTTGGGAAAAGTTTGATACTATACGTTTCTCATTCTCTAGACTACTCTCTAGAGCTGAGATCTTAGACTCCTTGACCTTGTTGGACGCCAATTGGAGAACCAACAAGATCTTCAGTCGAGCAATCTCTCGAGCTTGCTCCTCAGCAAGTAGGTTGCTTTCCTAAAGGGCTCTCTTCAGGGAGTCAGAATTTTCTGAAGGAGGACAGTTCCTGTCTTCAAATATTTCAAGAGATACGGGGCAGGAGGAAGAAGTTACCTGCTCTTCTGAGATATGGTCATTAGATCCAGTGACCATTGTTTCATCCACATCAGAGCTGCTTTTCTCACTGTCCTCTTCAGTCTCTGACAAGGATACTGGAGCTCTGATGCAATCCGAGGGATCCTTGCCTTCATATTCAGAAGTGAGGACCCCCACATACGCTTCATCCTCTGATTGATAGCATATTCCAGCTTTCTCTGACCCCCCCATCAGCTCTGAGATCATCATCCACAGAGATTTAGCCGTTCTGCATTTTTCCAATCTAGAGCGAGAGGCTCCAGACCAGATATCCAAGATAGTTTGACGAATCCTCTGGTCCAATTGAAAAAATGAAAGTTCCATCTCTGACATCTCAGCAATGCACATGGGCACTTGGATCCCAGAGTCGGAGGTCTTCATGGGAATAAACGGACCCTCTTCCAGGATGAAGGATGCTCGAGGATCGATAGCATCAAGGTGACATGACACTCTCATTCGCCAGATGGGATAATAATCCTTTGTGCAGGCGGGGAGTTTGAGTGGCGGTATCTCATAATCTAGCTCCATGCTTCTGACACTGGTGGCAGGATTCTACTCAAGGTGTTAACCTTTTTGATGAGTAATCTCCCTCTGATACCACTTGAAAGTCCACCTAGTGTCAACTATGCGCACCTATGGGGGGGGATAGGTGACGTGTAGCGCTTTTGCGGAATTTACGATAGTACCTGCACAATAAAGATAAACAGCACAGCACACAGAAAACACAGGAAATTTATAGTGGTTCCCCGACTTGGGTACATCCACTTTCCCCCTTCGACCTATCTCCCCAACAAGGGACGACTCGGTCACTTCTCCAACGAGATTGAAATCTAATCCCTGCACTAACGGAAGGAGCCCTTCCACACGTGAGAGTCAACACTCCCACAAAACGGGTTGCACCCAACCCTTACAACACGGAACAAAAGTTCCTTTACAACAAAATTAAATATAGAATGTACACGTGATACAAACTTCTTTTGGAGACTACGGTGTTCCTCTTCGTTCGACGACGTGTTCGTGAAGTCAACGAAAAGTCTACAACCTTGGTCTCTCTTGGAGAGGATCTCCCCGGAACCGGTGGCGGTAACACGAGCGGCGGCTAGCTTTGGGATCGGCGGCTACGATGATGAGCGGCTGCTGAACTTGGAGATCCAAACTTCGTAGCGAAGCAAACTAGGTCTACCAACGGTCACTCTAGGATCGGTCGTCTCGATCGATTCGGACGGGGGAGTTTTTCCCGGTCAACAAATCGAGAGACAAGAGATCTCTGGATAGACACGTGAGACTCAAGCTTTGCTAAGCTTCTGTCGCCGGAGATCACGAAGGAATCTCGATTGTTGACGGCGACCAACTTGCCCAAGCGCGACGGCGGCGGCGGAGAGGAATCGCGAAATTAGGGTTACGTGGCGGCTAAGTTTCTCTCTCTTTCTCCGTGCTTTTACTGTTCAACATACGGGAATATATATACTGTAGATAACTCCAATATGACCGTTTGTGGGACCCACACTAGAAATCCCTAAGTCCGGTTCAAGCTAGTTTAGAGGCAGAATCCGGTCCAGCAGCATCCTGAGAAAACGCTAAGTGAAAATCGGCGAGAATCGCAGGCGATTCTCGACGAATCGGCGAGAATCACCAAGTGATTCTCGACGATTCGTCGAGAATCGTTAGTGATTCTCGCCGAATCACTTATTGATTCTGAACGAATTTCACTTTGTATACATGAGCTGCTTAACCGCTGGTTCGGCGAGAATCACTAGTGATTCTCGCCGAATCTTACTTGGCACCGTTTTGAGATAGCCAGAAGGAGTCGGCGAGAATCACTAATGATTCTCGTCGATTCGGCGAGAATCACTTGGTGATTCTCGTCGAATTTTCCTTAGACGAATTTTCGTCTTCCACCCAGGAGCTGCTTCTTGATCCATCCATGCTCCTTGTCTTCTCTTGCATATGAACGGCCATGTACTTGAAAGTAAGTGCACTCCAATAGAGAGAGTACACGTAGGCCAACACACTGATCTGCTCAACGAGGGATTACGTCGTGCAGACCCGCGTATATTGACCTACTGCACCCTGACATTGGTGTGCACTTAGCGTGTAGGAGCTGCAAGTACAACTTAAGATGTTTCATCAAATACATTGTGAATTCATCTTAGCATGACAGGTGGCTTCCTCAAATCTAGCTAATCGTGGATACAATACCTAACACTACTGTTATATGCTATGCGACAGATAGGGGGTGTTACAATTTGGTATCAGACTACTGGTTTCGGTCAACTTAAATGAATTCGTTGACGAATTCTTTTAAGGGGTGATGAGCACATGTGAGTGCGTCATCGTTATAACATAAAAGAACCCATGAATGTTCACTTAGGAATGAAAATACACGTGTTTGAGGAACCTGCGTGTTCCTATAATTGCTGTTTGCAATTTTGTTTGGTCGCTTAACGGTGTTTCGTACAACTATAGGTGACCAGAAGTGGTGCAGGGCTGTTAGAACGCCCGGTTTCTGATGCTAGTAGCGCACTGAATGATGCGCCTACAACACCTCCCTCGGCAGAAACCATACGATTGGTGGCCGAAGTGGTGTTTGCTATGATCAACGCGCCGCCTACAAGGCAAATACAGTAACCCGCTCCTATGATGGAGAAGGTACCGCTTCAAACGGATGAACCAAGGGTGGAGCAGGTGGTTGTGGAGACTTTGGTGCCTAGGAGAGCAACCGAAAGGCAGCTCAAACATGTTATGGGATTCAATCCTCCGGTGTTCTTGGGGACGGGAACCCTATCCCAAGCAGAGGATTGGCTCTCCCGAGTGAAGAGAGTACTGACAACTACTGAAACGGAAGAGTGGCAGATGACCACTATAGCTACATTCCTGTTGGACGGAGATGCTAGGCTATAGTGGGAAGGTTTGGAGCTACATCACTTGAGGGGAAGGCAACTTACGAACGTCTCGATGGAGGAGTTTTCAAGACTGTTCTTGGTAAGATACCTTCCCTCGCCTCAGAGGATAGCATTGGAGAATGAGTTCCAGAAGCTGACACAAGGAGAGAGTAGCGTGGATGAGTATCTCCACGAATTTACTCGGTTGGGTCGGTACGCTAGCTCTATGTTCGCGGATGAGGAGCGTAAGACAAACCGATTCTATGAAGGTTTGAGAGATGACTTAAGGCTACTGCTCTTGGGGCCTATGACGCAGGGCTTCTTGACCCTGGTCAATACGGCTCGGTCGTTGGAAAAGGATTTGAAGAATGTGCAAGCGAAGAAAAACTCTGGTGATAAGAGGACAGAGTTCAAAGTGCCGGCTAATGCGAAGTCTGGGTATCGCAAGTTCAATAAGAAGGCTAGGAATTTGGATCCAGCCCCTTCTTCCGGTGCTTCGGGGGCAACTACAAGTCGAACCCGGACACATGCTACAATTGTGGGAAGCTGGGACACTTTGCCCGGGACTGCTAGAGCAGACATCCCAAGTCCGAGAGAAAGCCGGGAGCAACATATGAGGAAAAGGACAAGGCGGTGGAGTCAACTGCATCCCATTATGCTCCGGCTCAACCTAGAGTCTACAATCTTGGCCAGCAGGAGGCCATCAAGCAAGCGGATGTGGTGACATATATGGTTTAAATTTATAGCAAGTTAATTTTTAAATACTTGTTATGCGCGTGTTACCTTACCACTGCTTGTATAGGCTTTATTTTGATTTGTGAGAATCCGGCGAGAGCACTCTTTGATACGGGAGCTTCACACTCCTTTTTGTCCGAAGGATTCATATCGCGTATTGGAGTACCTTCTTCGATGGCGAAGGACAAACTGGATGTGTTATTGCCGAATGGGTGTTCGATGCGGGCGGATAGAATCTGTGGCGTTAAGATTCGTATTGGGATACAAGAGTTCGATTTGCAAGCGTCGTTACTACCGCTGGTGGAGTTCGGCGTGATATTTGGCATGGACTGACTCTCGGAGCAGCAAGCTTATATTGATTGCAGTTGTAAGGAGGTTAAGTTGGGATCAGGTCATGAGATGACTTTTACGGCCTTGAAATGGTCTAGCAAGACTTTGATGTCTGCTCTTTAGGTGGTGAAGGCGGTTCATGCTGGAGCAGAGCTATTCTTCACGCTAGTGGAGGTTGCAAAGCCTAAGCCTACGTTGGACAGTATCTTAGTGGTATCCGAGTACCCTGATGTGTTCCCTGGCAATCTTCCTGGAGCCCCACCTCAACGGGAGATAGATTTCACCATCGAGCTAGAACCAGGTGTGAAACCTGTGTCACGCTCACCGTATCGTCCAGCGCCTAAGGAGATGTCGGAGCTGAAGGTGCAACTTCAAGAGTTGTTGGAGCAGGGTTATATGCGTTCAAGTTCATCGCCTTGGAGCGCACCGGTCCTTTTTTGTTAAGAAGAAGGACGGAAGTTTGAGACTTTGTATTGATTACCGAGAACTGAACAAGTTGGCGGAGAAGAACAAGTACCCGATCCCAAGGATTGATGATCTCTTTGATCAATTAGTCGGGTCAACGGTGTACTCAAAATTGGATGTGAAGTCCAGGTATTATCAGCTGAGGATAAGGGAGAGGGATATCCCCAAGACAGCTTTTAGTACGAGATACGGGCATTATAAGTTTACGGTCATGCCGTTTGGGCTGACTAATGTGCCGTCAGTGTTCATGGATCTAATGAATAGGACTTTCAGGGAGTACCTAGACCACTTTGTGATCGTCTTCATCGATGATATATTGGTGTACTCACAGAGTGAGGAGGATCACTTCAAGCATCTTCATTTGGTGTTGGAGACGCTGAGGAGGAATCAATTGTACGCCAAGTTCTCCAAATGCGAGTTTTGGTTGTCCTCAGTATCGTTCCTTGGTCACATAATCAGTGGAGAGGGAATTGCGGTGGATCTGACGAAGATTGTTGCGATACAAGAGTGGTCTGTGCTGTCTATGGTAGCGGAAGTCCGAAGTTTTCTGGGGCTTGCCGGCTATTACAGACGCTTCGTGGAGAACTTCTCGCGGATAGCATTACCCCTCATGACTATGACGAGGAAAGAGCAGAAGTTTGTTTGGACGCCGGAGTGCGCACGAGCGTTCGAAGAGTTGAAGAGTCGGTTGACCACTGCACCTGTGCTGCGTTCGCCGAGTGGGACTGAAGGCTTTGAAATCTACAACGATGCTTCGGGCAGTGGATTGGGTTGTGTGCTACTACAACATGGAATTGTGATAGCATATGGCTCGCGACAGCTGAAAGCGCATAAGAGGAATTATCCGTTCCATGACTTGGAGTTAGCGGCCGTGATTTTTGCCTTGAAGCTGTGGATGCACTACTTGTACGGGGTGAAGGTCAATATCTATACCGACTACAAGAGCCTGAAATACTTGTTGGATCAGAAGGATCTAATTATGCGACAACGGAGATGAATGGAGTTCCTGGGGGAGTACATGTTCAAAATTCATTATGTGCCTGGGAAAGGCAATGCAGTTACGGATGCGTTGAGTCGCAAGGCCCCAGCTCAAGCCAATTAGCTGTCGGTCCATGACGAGCAGTTGGTTCGGGAGTTGGTGGCGTTGGAGATCTCATGCGTAGATAAGTAGTCTAGTATAGAAGTGCTATCGAACTGGACAGAAGTACAGTGTGACCTGGCTGATCGGATTCGACATGCTCTGGATATGGATGGCCGCATGAAGCAAATCATGGTTGAGGCTTTGGATGGGTCAAATTCCCAATTTGAGGTCATGGATGGATTGCTATGGAAGGACGGTCATCTGTGCGTCCCAAGTGTGGGCAAACTGCGGGTAGAATTGATTTACGAGGCGCATCACACCAAGTACTTGATTCACCCGGGGAGCATGAAGATGTACCGCGATATGAAGAAGTTGTTCTGGTGGCCAGGACTTAAGAAGGATGTGGCACTATACATGGCAAAGTGTCAAACATGCGCCTTGGTGAAGGCGGAGTGCCAAAAGCCTGGAGGATTATTGAAGTCCTTGCCTATTCCGGAGTGGAAGTTCGATGACAATACTATGGACTTTGTGCATGATTTGCCAAGGTCGCAGAAGGGAAATGACGCCATCTGGGTGGTCGTAGATCGTTTGACGAAAGTGTCGCACTTCATTGCGCATAGGAAGGATGATTCTGTGGAGAAATTGGCAAAGTTATACGTGGATAATATTGTGCGGCTTCACGGTGTGACCCGCAGCATCGTGAGTGACCGTGATGGGCGGTTCACGTCCAATGATTAGAGGCTGGTGCAGTATATGTTGAGAAAAAAGCTGCGTTTCAGCACAACCTTTCATCCGCAGACGGATGGGGAGACCGAGAGGGTCAATAGGACAATGGAAGACATGCTTTGCATGTGCGTCCCGGACTTCGGGAAGCAGTGGGAAGATCACCTATAGTTGGTGGAATTCGCTTACAACAATAGCTACTAGGTGAGCATACCAATGGCGCCCTTCGAGGCCCTTTATGGTAGAAGATGTCGCACGTTGTTGTCTTGGTCGGAAACGGGTGAGTCAAAGTTGTACAAGTGCCAAAAGGTGGAAGACGCAACTTCATTGGTTCGAATGATTTGAGAGAGATTGCTAATCGCTCAGGACCGCCAAGCTAAGTACTATAACGCCAAGCATAGGAATGTGGAGTTCGCTGTCGGCGACTGGTTATACTTGAAGATCAAGACGTTCAAGGGTGTCTCGCGGGTACGCCGCTTGAAGAAGCTAAGCCCGAGGTACCTTGGATCGTTTGAGGTGCTGGAGCAGATTGGCGAAGCAGCTTATCGATTGAGGCTATCAGTGGAGCTAAGTGGTCTACACGATGTATTCCACAAATCGGTGCTGCAGAAGGTGGTGCAAGAGCCTTCGCAAGTGATTGCAGTTGGTCAAGTGCCAGTCGATAATGGGTTGACGACGAAGGTCAAGCTTGTTCGCATTGAGGACTCGAAAGTCAAGCGGTTGCGTAACAAAGAGATCAGGATGGTCAAGATCTGTTGGGACAACTGTGGTCGGGAGGAGCTCTCGTGGGAGCGAGAGCAGACCATGCTTGAGGAGTACCCGGAGTTATTCCACTCAGGTACCGTTTAAGTTTTGTTTTTATCTTTCCTTTATATAATTTCAAGACGAAATTCTTTTAAGAAGGAGAGAGTTGTAACGCCCCAAAACTCAAAAATGCGACGGGTGGCGTTTTGAGCTAAATTTGGACCTTGGTAGGGGTCACACGGCCTGGGACATGGGCATGTCCAAGGGGCGTGTCATGCTCGGGTTCAACGATGGTCGTGTGGTCGATGAATTTCAGTTGACGATAGTCGAGCAGCGAACACGGACTGAGACACGGGCGTGTCCCAGGCCGTATCCTACTCGGGTAGTTGGCCGAGTTGAGTTGGGGGAGAAATACGGCCTGGAGCCCAGGCGTGTTCGGGAATGACACGGGCATGTCATTTGGGACACTGGCGTGTCCAATACCCGTGTCCTTCACGGGTTGGTGTTGGTCTTGTGTCGATGGAGGAACATGGCCCGCCACACGGCCGTATACTGGATGACACGAGCGTGTCCGGTCGGACAGGGGTGTGTCGAGAGCCTGTGTACTTTTCGGGACGCGATGGTTTCATCGTCGGATGGGGTACACGGCCTTGGACACGGGCGTGTCACAAGCCGTGTTCGGCCAAGGTTTTGGATTTCAAGCACGAATCGTGGCCGTCCGTTTCCTTATTTTGGGATCCGATGGTTCAGGGCTGCTCAGGCCGGGTTATACCCTGGAATAGGGTTTGGTTGCCTTCATTTCATCCAAGCAATCTCTTTATAAAGTTCTAGAGAGAGGGGAGAGCAAGGAAGAAGAAGGAAGAGAGATCTGACCACCGGCAGAACTTCAGAGCCCCGAATCGCGAGCCGACTTCGAATCTACGGAGGTGAGAACATCGCAGTGCTTTTCATCCGCATAGATTTCCATGGCGCCAAAGAGGAATGCTAGGGTAACGATTCTCATCCTAGGACATGTAAAGTCCTCTTTTCTTTTTCATAGGAAGCCCGCTCTCGCGAGTTTGCAGTGAGTGTGAGGCGTTCCTTAGGGTAGACATGAATAGTCCTCGTTGTTTAGCATGTAAAGTCCGTAATCGAGAAACGGACATAGGCATGATGTGTGAAGCCTACCCGGACAAGTTGGTCTGGATTGGTGATGTTGCATTGCATGAATGGCCGGAGAAGACTCCATGCAATTATTTGTTTTTCGAGTTTTCTACGTGATAGATTGCAACATGGAGCCTTGGGGACTAATGTCACAACCCGCATTTTCTCAACGATAAAATCGTATCAGAGCAAGAGAAAACACGTGCCGTGATGCCACGCCGTGCAGGGGATAACTGCACGCGCTCATCCCACGCTCCTCCGTGCTCCAGAACATAGCATCGGATCATATCTTCCACAATCTGATTTACTCGCTCCGTCTGACCATTGATCTGGGGATGATAGGCTGTGGAATATCTCAAATCTGTACCCAACCCTTCTTGAAGGCTCTTCCAAAAACGAGACGTAAACCTATAGTCTCGATCCGATATGATACTCACGGGTACACCATGCAATCTAATAACCTCATCCAAATACAGCTCGACTATCTTCCTCATCGGATAATCGATCTTAAATGGTACGAAGTGAGCACTCTTCGTCAATCTGTCCACGATCACCCAAACTGAATCATGCCCTTTAGGAGATCTCGGTAAGCCTGTAATGAAATCCATCGAGATACTCTCCCACTTCCACATCGGAATCTCTAGGGGAGTTAGCTTGCCACCAGGCCTCCCATGGTCGGCCTTCACACGCCTGCAAGTGAAGCATTCAGAGACAAATCTGGCTACGTCCTTCTTCATCCCATACCACCAGGCAATCTGCTTTAAATCATGATACATTTTGGTAGACCCTGGATGGTAGGCAACACTAGATCCGTGGGCTTCTCTGCACACCATATTCCGGATATCTCCAACTGCGGGAATGCAAAACCTGCCACGATACTTCAAGGTACCTGCATCATCTATAGAGAAATCTGGTAATTCACCTTTCTCAGCTCGAAGGTACAAATGCAAAAGATCGGGATCATCTTTCTGATGCAGTCGCGTAAGCGCAATCCACGAAGGTTCTGCCACTGCCAGGCTACTCTGCGAATCGCAGCTTCCCACAGAAATGTCCATCAAAAGAAACTCTTCCACAAGACGCCCGGCGGAGAGATTGAAAATCTTTCCTGACTTCCGACTTAGGGCATCGGCCACCACGTTCGCCTTACCCGTATGATACTGGATTTCAACATCATAGTCGGCCACGTACTCCAACCACCGCCGCTGGCGCAGATTCAACTCTTTCTGAGTGAAGACATATTTCAAACTCTTATGATCCGTGAAAATCTTGCACTGCGCGCCATACAGCAAATGCCTCCACAATTTCAACGCATAGATCACAACTGCAAACTCCAGGTCATGCGTAGGGTAATTCCTCTCATGAGTCTTTAGCTGCCTCGACCCGTACGCAATCACCTTCCCGCCCTGCATTAAAACGCAGCCCAGTCCGACGTGCGACGCGTCCACATATATATCATACTCACTATCTTCAGTAGGCAAAGACAAAACTGGAGCTGAACATAACCTTCTTTTTAATTCCTCAAAAGCCTCCTCACACTTGCCATCTCATATGAAGGCTGCATTCTTCTGCGTCAACCTGGTCAACGGCGCAGACAAAGTAGAGAATCCCTCTACAAATCTCCTATAATATCCAGCCAAGCCCAAGAAGCTTCTGATCTCTTTGGGAGTAACAGGCCTCGCCCATTCCATAATAGCAGCGATCTTTTCTGGGTCCACCGATATTCCCTCCTTATTCACCACGTGGCCGAGAAAAGAGACTTGAGGTAACCAAAATTCGCATTTGCTCAGCTTGGCGTATAGCTTATGGTCTCTCAGAGTCGCCAAGACCAGACGCAAATGCCGATCATGCTCATCCGCATTCTTAGAATATACCAAAACGTCATCTATAAAGACAATCACAAACTTATCCAGGAAGTCCTTGAAAACTCTATTCATCAGATCCATAAAAGCTGAGGGCGCATTAGTCAAACCAAATGACATAACTAAAAACTCAAAATGCCCATGACGAGAGCGGAACGCCGTCCGCGGAACATCTGACTCCCGAATCCTCAACTGGTGATAGCCCGAACGAAGATCTATCTTGGAAAACACGGCACTACCACGTAGTTGGTCAAACAGATCGTCAATCCGAGGCAAAGGGTACCTGTTCTTAATAGTAACCTTGTTCAGTTCTCTATAGTCGATGCATAGCCTCATCGACCCATCCTTCTTTTTAACGAACAGCACTGGAGCACCCCAGGGTGAAGAACTCGGCCTAATGAACCCTTTTGCCAACATCTCATCCAGCTGAATTCGCAGCTCTTCCAGCTCTCGCGGGGCCATCCGGTACGGCGCCTTGGCAATAGGGCGCGTGCCTGGCTCCAAATCTATAGCAAACTCGACATCTCGATTGGGTGGAAGACCGGGAAGATCATCAGGAAACACATCGGAGAAGTCACACACCACAGGGATCTCTTGCAAACACGGCACTCTAACAACAGCCCCGACCAGAGAGACCACACAGGCAGAACAACCAGAATCAAGCAACTTCCGAGCACGCACCGCAGAAATGACAGGAGACTCCTGGAGAGAATACCCATAAACGCTCCCTGGCTGACCGTTGTCCTTGACGAAGTCCAAGCGCTTACCCTTGCACTGGATCACAGCATCGTACCTTGACAACCAGTCCATGCCCAAGATAACATCAAAGTCCTCCAAGTCAATCACCTTCAGATCTGCCTTGGCTAGAAAATCCCCCAACAAAATCGGACAATCAAGGACACCCAGGTCCGTAACCACAGAGTCACCAGAGGGGAACTTAACGCAAAAGGCACCACTAACACGATCTAGGCCCAAACTGAACCGCTCCACGAAGGCTCTAGCCACAAACGAGTGGGTAGCGCCTGAATCGAAGAGAACGCGCGCCCAGCGGTTCTTTACCTTAAATCGTCCTACAAATAGCGCACGCATCTAAGGAAACAAATGCTAAAACGAAAACCACAACTACAAAGGGAGCATAACGAAACGACTGAGGAGAAATCAAACCTGAGATAACCTGGGTCGAAGTCTGCGCTTCGTCTGCTGAAAGCACATTCAGCTTCCCCTTTCCTCTATCCAATTGCTGAGGCGGTGGCAAAGCCTGGAGGGGTACTGGCTGCAGAATAGGCTGGGACTGTGGGCACTTTGTCTTGAGATGACCCTTCTGCCCACACTGAAAACAGACTTTATCTCTCGACCAGCAACGGGCAGCCTCATGCCCCTTCCTTCCACACAAGGCACACACCAAGTCTCCTCTGGGAGCACCCTGAATTGCGTGTACCTGATCCTTCTTCTGCGCTCCAAACCTTTTGAAACACTTCTCAAAGGGGTGGCCTGGTCGGCCACAGAAACTACAAACCTCTTTGCTCCTCTTTCTCGAGACCGCATCGGGTTCCTGAGGGCTCTTCCCTCCACCGGACTTTTGCTTATCCTTCCACAACTGCTGACCTCTATTCTTGGCATTCTCAATGGCCTCAACCCTCAAGGCAGCTTCGACCACGCTGGCATAACTGACTGCACCATAGGCATTCGCTAACTGCTGAATGTCGCTTCTTAGTCCACCCAGAAATCGCTTAACTCGGTCTGCTTCAACACTCACCAGACCAGGAGCAAACCGACTCAACTTACTGAACTCAATCTCATACTCACTGACTGTGAGTTTCCTCTGCTTCAAATGGAGAAAGTCATTCATCAGGCGGTCCCTTTCGACTGAAGGCAAAAACTTACTCAACAGCATCCCTTTAAATGACTCCCAAGAGCATCCTGCCACCAAGCTCTCTTTCTCCCTCAACCACCAATTCTTTGCTAAGCCCTTGAGCTGGTAGGCAGCGAGCATCACTCTCTGATCATCCGAAATCCCCGAATAAGAGAACATCTCCTCAATAGTAATCAGCCAGTCATCCAAAATCATGAAATCTGCTTGCCCATCATAAGTAGGGGGTCTCAGTCGCTGAAACTGGGATATAAACGCCATCTCCAGGGGCACCACAACCAAAGGCACGGGAGGAGCAGGAGGGGCAGGAACAGCTACCCCCTCAGCGGGGTCCGGAACTCTCGGGGCCTATCCCGCCACCACGGCCACCAGGGACTGAATCTGAGCCTGCATAGCCACCACCTGCCTCGATAGGGTCTCATTACTCTGCCGCAGGTTTTCTACCAACGCCTCGCTCTGCGCTCCTGACGTCTCACCCTCGGATTGGGGGGTCGACCTCGTTGCAGGACGTCTCGCCATCCTATAATCGCACAAGCTTTAGACGAAACTTAGCCCAACAGCTAGAACAAAACTACCCGGTACAGACAAACACACTTAAATATGAACTTCAACTGCAAAACTTGCTCTAGGAGTTGTTTTATCATGATGATGTTATGCTTAACCTAAGATGGTTCACCACCATCATACTAACTCATGTGCCTAAACCATGAATGCATGTATTTGTATTCGTTTTGACTCAAAACCATGTGTGTACATATGTCATCTTGCAAATCTTTAGCTTAACACGTTGTGCTTATGAATGTTATGTTATGCATGATGTGCTATGCATTCTAAAAAAAGGCCTTAATGCATGCCATGGGCGGCGTACACATGAAAATGTTATGCATCCCATACTACATAACATTCCCATGCAACGAAAAAAGAAAACGTGCTAGCCGCATCCATGTGGTGAGGTTATGCATCCCATACTACATAACCCTCACATGTTGCCTCCTATGGTGGATCCATATACAAACACATATTATGCATCCCATACTACATAATATGCCCCGTATACTTCTTTATGCTTATGAGTGTAGTGTTCGTGCTTTAGCCAAGATGTGCTGATGACATATCGGTGTGTGTATGGTATGACGCTAACCATTAATGCAAACGAGGAAAAGGTTGCCCGACCATTTGTCAAGCAACCTCACTCTGATACCAACTGTCACAACCCACATTTTCTCAACGATAAAATCGTATCAGAGCAAGAGAAAACACGTGTCGTGATGCCACGCCGTGCAGGGGATAACTGCACGCGCTCAGGCAAAACTCCAGACCTCAGATTTAGGGAAAAACGTTGATTAATTATGAAAGAAAAGCAGTTATATTGATAGGCCGTATCCCTCGGCACGGTGGATCAGCTAGTCCACAGTTAAAAGTATAAGTATACGCAGCAGAAAATAGTTTGGTTCGATTAAGTTGACACCCTAGTGAGCATAAGTGTCCCCGAGGGATAACTCATGGTATGCACAACTCTAAAGTGAATATAATAGATATAAAAAGGTAATCTTTTTACGCTAAGGAAATATAGTGTCTTTGTTTTATAATTATGCTATGCATGATATACATATAATAATGCTTTTAGGGTTTAAAATATCTAACATGCAACCTAGCAAAAATCCTTCCCAGAAGCAAGTAAACAACCACTAAAAGGCAAAAACAGCAGTTTAAGTTCATACCCAGCATCGCAAGAAGCCACCAGTGGGCGCCAACAACCTGACACGAACCCACTGGTGAGTATGTATGTCTATACAGAAAAGTAAAGAACTACCTCACAAAATCGAGATCAGCTGTCTCAGCTACCCAAGAGGCCACAAACCAGCCCCTCCAAAAGAACTAGCCGCTGAACCGGCTGCAACCTGGACCTGAGGCATTCAAGAAAAGAACACCTCAGCAAGGAAATAATCAAAAGTGTAAATAAAGCATTAGAGTTAAGAGCAAAAAGAAGGGTTTACCACCCCGACAACAAGCTGCTATAAGCAAAAGAAAGAGCATGACAGTAAGAAAAGAGCATTGTCTAAAGCACAGCAAAGCACACCAAGTGAGAGCAATAAAAGCAACATGCTCCACAAAAGAGTCTAACATTCCTAATACGTGGGTAAGTGGCAGTGGTCAAAAAAAAGATGGATCTGAATACATAACCAGAATCAGATCCAAAAAGGGCTAAGGGGTCGCCAGTGGCAGCTTTAGGGTCCCACACCAACCCAAACCAGGGCAAACAGGTCGTGGCCACAGCTCTCCACATCAAAATCCACCCCTCTTAGAGGCCACTAAACATGCACCACCTGCCACAACCCAAGAGTCGGCAAGCAAAAATTTGCCAAACACCCAATACCACCCCCTAAAGGAAGGGAAAAGTCACACTAACAATCCTAAGGTACACAAGAACTCAAGACAGAAATGTCGAGCCCACTCGACGCAGCGTTGAGTAAACTCCACTCACCGGACGCCTAAAAATACTTAGCTGCAAGTCCTAAGCTGAGTGACGGCGTTGAGTGAGCTCGGCTCACTCGACGCTGTCCGCGCTTTCCACTTAGGGTAAACGTAAGTCTCGTTAAAAATCGCAGCCTAAGCTCTCTCATTGCGAGCAAGCAGAGAGTTGGAAATTTAATCCCAACCCTCCGTTCCGTCCTAACTACTCGGGACTATCGCAACCGAACCTGAACCACCTCTACCGCAGCCTCACTCTAACTCTAGTTACCCACAGAACACCAAACCTCCGACAAAAGAGAACATTGAATTAAAATTCCAGAAAAGAAAATAAAGGATCAGCACTTGATTAGAAGCTTGATGAAATAACTTAACCTGCTGCCCTAGGGAGGAAAAAATACAAAGAGAACAGAGCTTTGCAGAAGAAATAAAAAAAAGATCATGGGTTAGAAATAAATTTGGCAAGGGCAAGGGGCCACTTGCCTCTACCTCTTCGAAAAAACAAACAACAGCCGCGCCACGGCTTGGCTCCGGCGGCAAGATCGGCCACCTAGAAGACCAACGCTGAAACTTGAGGGAAGAAAGAAATCAGATATCTAGAAATTTCTGGAATCGAACACTAAATCAAGAAAAACTTACATGGAAGGGAAGATCTAGCCGAGAGCAAACCGAATCCGCTATCACACGAGAAAAACGGGCTCTAACCCTCCCGAAATCGCCGGCCAAAACAACCACCGCCTCCTCTCAAAACCCTTCCGCTGGAAGCTCTCCAGACTCGGGAACGATGAAAAATGAGGAGGAAAAACAGTTCACGGCAACAAAAGACGATTTCAGGAAAAAAAAGTACGGAACACGCCCACGACACGCCCGTGACACGGCCCGACACGCCCGTGTCACGGGGCGTGTACTCACACACTCGACGAACGTCGATCTCTACTCGACGAAAACACGGGACACGCCCCCCAGACACGCCCGTGACACGGCCCGACACGCCCGTGTCACGGGGCGTGTACTCACGCACCTACCCACTCGACGAAAGTCGATCTCCGCTCGACGAAGCAAGGGACACGCCCTGTGATACGCCCGTGTCACAGGCCGTGTACCAACTCGAACACCGCGCGACGATCGTGGAGCGCCGATCGTTGAACAGAGAGACACGCCCCAAGGTCACGCCCGTGTTCTACACGACACGCCCGTGACAGGGTCGTATTCTCACTAAACACCGCCTGACGACCATCGAGCGCAGCTCGACGAATCGAAGGAGGACACGCCCGTGACACGCCCGTGTCACGGCCGTGTTCCAACAAAAAACCCTGTCGACCAAAAATTCGTCGACTGGATAAATGGGAGCTCTACTCGAGCACGACACGCCCTGGGTCACGGGCGTGACCCAGGCCGTGTCACCCAAACTTACACAGAAAAGAAACCTGCTAACACCTAGCAAACAAGATACAAGGCACCAGCCTACAAGCTCAGGCACAACAGGCCACGCACAGCACAGCAAACAATACAAACCTGTAGCTAACAAAACAACGCCGAAACGACGCGAAGGCAAACGATCTCGGATTTCGACCAAAACTCGCACCGTAGCTAAACAACCAAGCCACGAAAACAACGGCGAGGTCGAAAACAACATCCGACGATCGAACACTCGGGCTAACACCTCCCGAAGCCAAAACGCAAGCATTTCCCTAAGAGGCCCAACCGAGTCACCAAAACAGACTCCGGCTAGCTGGGGAAACTTGCCAACTGGCTACAACCAGGCTACACAAGGAACCTACAGAGCTAGGACCGCGCTCTACAACGGCGAAGGGCCGGAAAACGTCATCGTAATGCCAATCCACAATCAAACAAAACACAGAAAAACCGGGGGCGTTACAACTAACTCCAAGGTGCACCCGGAAAACTGGGCAGATGCGTGATTTTGCCAACTTGGTGGCCCAGAAGCCAACTTGTACATAACTGGGTTATTAAAGTGTGTGATCGATTTGGGACTCCGGGAAGCTTGACCAGCGCAGACGGCTTAAGTTGACGTTGCGGTGTGAGCAACGGGTTATACGAAATCGTACCTGCTCTATGTGGTTCGGTTAGAGAGACCTAAGGTACGTGGTACTCGTCGTTGGCATAGATGGAGGGTCTTAGGTAGTGGCCAGAAAGACCAAAATGCTCACGAGAATTTGCCGTCCAAGGGGAGGTGGTGAGTCAGCGGAGTTTGACTGTGTTCACCGAGAATGTGCCCTGAGAGCATGGGGTGTGTGACTTGAGGTTTTGGTTTTTGAGCACCTGAACAAAAGCTCATTGGTGTCAGGAACCTGATCAAAAACCTTAGTGGATTCCTACCAGGGTGGTAGAAGAGTGGATGTACCCAGGTTGGGGAAGCACCATAAAAATTTCTTGTGTCACCTGGTTGCCCTTTATTTTTGTTTTGGCTGTGATCTGTGATTGTTTAGGTTGTTGTGTTTGTTTTTCTTTTTTACTAACTTGTTCACCTAGGCTTACAATAAAAGTTGTAAAAAGTTTGAAGTAAGCACAATACTCTATTCACCCCCCCTAGAGTATTTCAGATCTAACCTGCACTTTCAGGTGGCATCGCAGATTCGAGGAGAATTCGAAGCTCGGGAACCCACCCTTGTGAAGTACTTGTCCAAGGTGAGGGCGATCATCTGGGGGTTCCAGACGTTCTCCATCCAACACGTTCCCAGAGTAGAGAGTACAGCTGCCGATCGGTTGGCTAAGTTTGGACCTCAGAGAGGGGGAACCTTGACTAATCTGTTCTGTCCAGCGATCGAGGAAGGGGAGCTCATGGAAGTAGATCGGCGACCCTCATGGGTGGATCCCTTTGTGACCTTCTTCGTCATGGGAAACCTCCGTGAGGGGATCAAGGAGGCAAAGAGCTTTTGGCATAAGGCGGCCCACTATCTCATGCATGAAGGGAGCTTACATCGGAAGATGCTTTCGGGCATTCTGGCGTGATGTGTGGCGGAAGAAGAGACCCAGCGGATTCTGGAGGAGGCGCACTCTGGGGAATGTGGTAGCCATTCCAGAGGTAGAACGTTGGAGGCAAGGGTGGTCAGGCATGGGTACTTCTGGCCCACCTTAAGGAAGGATGCTGCGGAGTTTGCGAGGAGGTGCCAAAAATGCAAGCTCTATACCCCCCTCCATCTCTTGCCCGCTCGGAGGCTCTGAAGCATCACGGCACCATGGTCGTACGCTATCTGGGGGATCGATATAGTTGGGCCTTTCCCTCCGGCTAGTGGGCAATGGAGGTTCCTCCTGGTTATGATCGAATATTTCTCTAAATGGCTGGAGGTTAAGGCGCTGGCCAAAGTAACCTCCCAGGTCATCAGGAACTTCATTTGGGGGGAGATCATCTACATGCACGGGCTGCCTCAGGCCATCGTCACGGACAATGGTCCTCAATTTACAAGTGAGGAGTTTATAAGTTTCTGCACTCAGCTGGGCATTGACCTCAGGTTTGCCTTCGTCCACCACCCCAGGAGCAACGGTCAGGTGGAGGCGGCGAACAAAATTATCATGAATCTGCTCAAGAAGAAGGTAGAGAACTTGAGGGGGAGTTGGGTGGAACAGCTCCCCTCAGTATTGTGGGCCTTGCGGACAACTCCGAACACGGCTACTGGGGAGACCCCATTCAAACTTTCCCATGGGTGTGAGGCGGTCCTGCCCGTGGAATTTGAGGTACGGTCCTCACGAGTTGCAGCTTCAAGTGACGGAGAAGAGGCTTGGAGGCTAGAAAATGATGAGGGCTTATGCCTCTCGCTGGACATGGTAGAAGAGCTACGCAACGTCGTGGCCATCAGGCAGGAAGAGATCAAATGGCGGATGGCAAGATACTTCGACAAGCATATCAGGATCAAGCAATTCGCGGAAGGAGATCTAGTGCTAAAGAAAGTTGATGTTACGGGGAGATCCTCCCCCGTGGGTAAGCTCAAACCAATTTGGGAAGGGCCTTATATTGTTGAGAGGGTCCTGAGAGTAGGAGGTTACCACCTCCAGGATGTGGAGGGTAGGACCATGAGCCACACCTGGAGTGGCAATGACTTGAAACGCTTCTACCCATGAGAAGGGAGGGCAAAAATTGTATACTCAAATCAAGTTCATTATAATATATTTCTCAAATCACTTCTTGTCTTGACCTACTGTGAAATTCTAACGGCATGAAGATGGTCTTTCTGCACTACCCCGAGCGCAGCTCGGCCCTAGGTAGACCCACTGTGCAGGCTCTCATTAGTTGGCAGGTTCAAAGGATCGCCTGTGGGGGAGAGGTCTGGTTCTTGGTTCTTGGTTCTGCACTACCTCGAGCGCGGCTCGGCCCCAGGTAGACCCGCTGCGCAGGCTCTCATTAGCAGGCAAGTCCAAAGGCTCACCTGTGGGGGATAGGTCTAGTTCTTGGTCCTTGGTTCTTCACTACCCCAAGCGCGGCTCGGCCCCAGGTAGACACGCTGTGTAGGCTCTCATTAGCTGGCAGGTCCGAAGGCTTGCCTGTGGGGGAGAGGTCTGGTTCTTGGTCCTTGGTTCTACACTACCCCGAGGGCTGCTCAGCCCCAGGTATACCCGTTGCGCATGCTCTCATTAGCTAGCAGGTCTGAAGGCTCACCTATGGGGGAGAGGTATGGTTCTTGGTCCTTGGTTCTGCACTACCCCGAGCGCGGCTCGGCCCCAGGTAGACCCGCTGCGCAAGCTCTCATTAGTTGGCAGGTCCGAAGGCTCGCCTGTGGGGGAGAGGTCAGGTTCTTGGTCCTTGGTTCCGCACTACCCCGAGCGCGGCTCGGCCCTAGGTAGACCCACTGCACAGGATCTCATTATCTGGCAGGTCTGAAGGCTCGCCTGTGGGGGAGAGGTCTGGTTCTTGGTCCTTGGTTCCGCACAACCCCGAGCGCGGCTCGGCCCCAGGTAGACCCGCTGCGTAGGCTCTCATTAGCTGGCAGGTCCGAAGGCTCGCCTGTGGGGGAGAGGTCTGGTTCTTGGTGTTGGAGTTACCATTGTGACCTAGAAGTGGCCAAACATGTAATCTCACTGCCAACACGATATGAGCCTGCAGGGTCGCACATAAGAGATGTGGAGAAGTTGGATGACTGACTGTGTTGGTAAAGGTTACCAATCACCGACCTGAATGGGGTTGTGGGCAAAGTGTTGCCTTAAAGGAGAGTCGGGTTGGGCAAGGTGTTGCCTTGGTGGATTGGTGCTCGGATTCTCGCCGATCGACGAGAATCGCTGAGTAGTGTACTCTGATTCTCGCCGATCGACGGGAATCGTCGACCCTGTTCGACGTGTATCGTCGGTGATTCTCGACGATCGACGAGTTCGTCTTGTATCGTCGACCGCGGCTCGACGATGGGCGAGAATCGTCGAGTATTGTACTCTGATTCTCACCGATCGTTGGTGATACTCGTCGATTGTGATTCTCACCGATTGTGATTCTCGTCGATTGTTCTAGCCGATTCTCGCCGATTCTCGACGATCGATTCTCGCCGATCGGCTGGTGATTCTCGCCAATTCTGGAACCCTTATTCTTGGGTGGTCTGCGGATAGCTACACTCCTAAGTCTATTTTATACTTTAGGTATAAAATAGAACACTTCGGGTTTTCGGGTCCGCTCTCGATCTCTTATCGGCTGATAGAAACCCGTGACGGAAGAGTTCCGCTCCACGATCGTTCCGCCAATCCCGAATCCCGCCACCGACGAAAGTGTTCCGCCGCCGCCGTGTTCGCTCCGTTGACCTCCTCCTCTCCGGCGATCGTTGCTGGTACTGCAATCCCTGGCGCGGACCTAGCAGTCCGTGGGAAAGCAAGGTGCGGTCTTCATCCTTCCCGATCTTCCGTGCGACGGAAAGTTCGGCGTTCTCTCGCTCGTGTGGATCTCTGCAGAGACGTGGACATCATTCCACGTAGAACTCGCCAACAGCAGGAATACAAAGCTTGGAGCATCTCCGTTGAGTTGTGACTCAACGCCACCGAGGTAATTTTGCATAGTTGTATGTTAACTTCTTGATTCAACTATTATGGCCCGATCCCATCTCTTTTGGGTTTTCTTGATATTTTATTCTTCCACTGCATGCACAAGTGTTGTGTCATCCTCATAGTGAAACCCAACAGTGGTATCAGAGCCAGGTTGCGGCCATGATTGTTGTATTGGAAGTTTTGTTATTCCAGTGTGTGTAAACCTAGGGATTTAGAAGTGTTCTAAATGTCTAGATTTAGTCTTGGTTCCCCGCCAAGAACGTCTGGAATTTCGTGGTAATTTCTAATTGTTAGAAATTGTAGTCTCCTTAGCAGTAACCAT
Source organism: Platanthera guangdongensis (assembly GCA_039583875.1). Lineage (NCBI taxonomy): Eukaryota > Viridiplantae > Streptophyta > Magnoliopsida > Asparagales > Orchidaceae > Platanthera > Platanthera guangdongensis. The sequence goes on along the minus strand of CM077158.1, from coordinate 199,981,722 downwards.
CCCTCGAGTATGTTTTGGATTTTGAATCCAACATAGAAAGATGAGCTTGTCTACTGCTTTAAGTCGAGTTGTCTTTGCCTTTGTCCAATGCATGTAAATCTGAGGATTTGGAAGTTTCCGGATGTTCAGATTTAGCCCTTCCTTCTATCAAATGTTGATGGTGTCAGGATGTGCACATAAGGGATGCATGTGGTTTTAGAAGAATTGTTTTTCTTTGGATGTGCACATTGATCAAATGTTGATCATGGTTAATTGTTAACCTAAAATTGAAATCCCTTCATCAAATATTAAGTGATCGGATGCCTTCCGATGGATGACACTCTTCCTGCCTCGATCGATGAAGTGTGGGCTTGCCAAATCAAGGTGCATTAATCTATCTTGGTAAGGGTGCGAGCGGATAATTGTGATATCCCACTATCGACATCGGGTCCAGCTTAACTAGGTGGCCTCAAAGGTTGAGTGCCTAGAGGCATAGGGTTGGCATGCACCATATGATGGATGCGAATAAGGAGTTATTCACCAACCATACAAGAATTGCATGAGGATGCAATTGGCAAGCGTTGCCTACCTAAATAACCGCATCGTGAGAGGAAAGCCAAAGCTGACTCATTGTGTTGGTGAAATACGGATCTTGTCCACTAAGAGAATAGCTCGCATGAACTCTCTGAATTGTTAGTGAGGGCTATCATTTCGAATAAAATAGTGGGAGTGTTTTAATTGAAGTCCAAATTAAAATAAATTCTATTTGAAATTTTGGTACTGATTTTATTCTGCATAAATTCTTGTAGAATTCCATGGCAAGTGTTTCACACTCCACTTTGTCTCTGAGAGCCATCCTTGAGAAGGATAAGCTCAGTGGGACTAATTATATGGACTGGTACAGGAACCTGAGAATTGTTCTCAGGCAAGAGCGAAAGCTCTATGTCTTGGAAGAAGAAGCCCCCGAGGTGCCGACCGGGAATTCTTCCTGTGCTGAGAAGGATACTTATAAGAAGTATACTGATGATGCTTTAGATGTCGAATGCCTTATGCTTGCCACTATGAACTCTGAGCTTCAGAAGCAACATGAGAACATGGGGTGCAAGGAGATTGACGAGCATCTCAAGAAAATGTTTCAAGGGCAGGCTCGTCAAGAGAGGTTCGACATCACAAAAGCGTTGTTTCAGTGCAAGATGGGAGTTCGAGACTCAGTAGGGACTCACATACTCAAGATGATTGGGTATATAGAGAACCTTGAAAGGCTGGGTTTTCCTCATGGTCAAGAGTTGGCCACAGATCTGATCCTGCAATCGTTGCCGGACAGTTATGAGCAGTTCGTCTTGAACTACAACATGAATGAAATAGACAAGACACTGCCCGAACTCCTAGGCATGTTGAGAACTGCCGAAATCAATATGAAGAAGGCCAAACCTGCCAGCCTCATACTGATGGTGCATAATGGCAAGGGCAAGGCCAAGGGATCTAAGAAGATGAAGGTGGGACCTAAGTCATATCTTGAGCCCAAATCTTCTGCACTGATGAAAAGGAAAGGCACGGTGAAGGAAGGGAAATGCCACCACTGTGGCAAGGCTGGTCATTGGCGGAGGAACTGTCCTTCGTACATTGAAGGTCTGCAGAAATTGAAGGGAGGAACTGGGAAGGAGAAGATTGCTGAGTAAAGGGGAGGTGGACCTCCGCGTCGGCAATGGAGCAAGAGTTGCTGCTGTAGCCGTAGGAGTTTACCGTCTTTCTTTGCCTAGTGGGCTTGTAATAGAAATTGATAATTGTTATTTTGTTCCGGCCATAACTAGAAACATTACATCTATTTCATGTTTGGACATGATTGGATTTTCTTTTATAATTAAGAACAATTGTTGTTCTATATTTAAGAATGATGTTTGTTATGTTGTAGCCCAATTGTTTAATGGTCTTTATGTTTTGAACTTGGACCATCTGATCTGTAATGTAGAAAATAATAAAAGACTAAGAACAAATGACTCGAACCCTACTTTTCTCTGGCATTGTCGTTTGGGCCATATCAACGAGAAGCGCATATCCAAGCTCCATAGAGATGGACTTTTGGACTCATTTGATTATGAATCATTTGAGCGATGCGAATCTTGTTTGTTAGGCAAGATGACTAAAGCTCCTTTCACTGGTTATACTGAGAGGGCTGTGGATCTCTTGGGTGTTGTACATAGTGATGTATGCGGACCCATGAGTTTCATGGCTAGAGGTGGGTATTTCTACTTTGTTACATTTACTGATGATTTCAGTAGATACAGATACGTGTATCTTATGAAGTGCAAATCCGAGACATTTGAAAAGTTCAAAGAGTTCAAGAATGAAGTAGAAAACTAGTTGGGTAAAAGGGTTAAAGCACTCCGATCTGATCGAGGTGGCGAATACCTGAGTCATGAGTTCCGTGATCATCTGAAAGAGTATGGTATTGTATCACAGCTCACTCCACCTAGAACACCACAACATAATGTTGTGTCTGAGAGGAGAAATCGTACTCTGTTAGACATGGTACGTTCGATGATGAGTCATGCAGACTTGTCTGTTTCCTTTTGGGGTTTTGCTTTAGAGACTGCTGCAATGACATTGAATCGCGCTCCAACGAAAACGGTTCTAAAGACACCATATGAGATATGGACTGGGAAGCGTCCTAGTATGTCGTTCATTAAAATTTGGGGCTGCGAGGCATACGTGAGACGTCAAATGCCTGACAAGCTGGAACCCAAATCGGATAAATGTTATCTGGTGGGATATCCTGAGGAAACGAAAGGGTATTACTTTTACCTACCGTCTGAGGGCAAAGTGTTTGTCGCAAGGACTGGTGTCTTCTTGGAGAAAGAGTTCTTATCAAAAAAGACTGAAAAGGTAGAGCTTGAAGAAGTTCAAGAACCACATGTAGTGAATGAACCGGAATTGGATTCTGAGACAGGACTACAAGATGTTGTAGCTAGAGAACCTGCTCAAGGAACACAAGTCCTACGTAGATCTGGTAGACCGAGGTTTGAGCCTGAGAGATATGGATTTCTCGTGTCTCAAATAGGTAATATGTTGCTTATGGATCATGATGATGAACCAGCAACCTACCAAGATGCTATGAATGGACCGGACTCCGACAAATGGCTTGAGGCTATGAAATCCGAAATGGACTCCATGTATGCAAACCAAGTTTGGAACTTGGTGGAACCACCTGAAGGGGTACGACCCATAGGGTGCAAGTGGGTCTTCAAGAAGAAGACCGACATGGATGGGAATGTACAGACATTCAAAGGGCGACTGGTGGCTAAGGGTTTCAAGCAAATTCATGGTATTGACTATGATGAGACCTTTTCCCCTGTTGCTATGGTAAAGTCCATAAGGATATTGCTTGCTATTGCTGTGTATTATGACTACGAGATCTGGCAGATGGATGTCAAAACGGCTTTCCTTAATGGAAACCTCCTTGAGGAAGTGTATATGACACAACCCGAGGGTTTTGTATCCCCAGATGAAGCCACTAAAATATGCAAGCTGAATAAGTCCATATATGGACTGAAACAGGCCTCTCGAAGTTGGAATCTTCGTTTTGATGAGAAAATCAAAGAGTTTGGTTTCATCAAGAATGAAGATGAGCCTTGTGTTTACAAGCGAATCAGTGGGAGCATTGTTGTCTTCCTGATATTGTATGTAGATGACATACTGTTGATTGGGAATGACATTCCTACCCTGAAAGTTGTTAAGAACAACCTAGGGAACTGCTTTTCAATGAAGGATTTGGGTGAAGCGACTTATATACTCGGTATTAAGATCTATAGAGATAGATCGAAGAAGTTGTTGGGTTTGAACCAGAGTACGTACATCGAAAAGGTGTTGAAGCGGTTCAACATGCTTGAGTCCAAGAAAGGATTTTTGCCCATGTCTCATGGTGTGAATCTCTCTAAGGACCAGTGTCCAAAGTCTTGTGAAGATAAGGACCGCATGGAGTTGATTCCATATGCTTCGGCAATTGGATCAATCATGTACGCGATGTTATGTACTCGACCCGATGTCTCCTTTGCTTTGAGCATGACTAGTAGGTATCAGTCAGACCCCGGTGAGTGTCACTGGATTGCAGTCAAGAATGTCCTGAAGTACTTAAGAAGGACTAAGGATGTGTTCTTGGTGTATGGTGGAGAGGAAAAGCTCGTTGTAAGTGGTTACACGGATGCTAGCTTCCAAACTGATAGAGATGACTCCAAGTCTCAGTCAGGTTTTGTGTTTTGCCTGAATGGAGGAGCTGTGAGCTGGAAGAGTTCCAAGCAAGAGACAGTTGCTGATTCTATAACAGAGGCCGAGTATATCGTCGCAGCTAATGCAGCGAAGGAGGCTGTATGGATTAGGAAATTCATCGGTGAGCTTGATGTAGTCTCGGCGAATAAGATGACAAGACATACTTCGCCGAGAGCATAAAAAGGCTAAGTTGACCAAAGTCAACTCTAGCCCTAAAGTGGTCAAGTGCCCTGCCTAAGGGTCAAGTGACCTCCAAAGGGCCAAGACAACCCTACCTAGGCCTTAGGGGAGTCCAATGGGTCACCAAGGACCCATTAGGGCCAACCTCAAAGACCAAATTGACCTAGGTCAACCCTAGCCTAGGTTTGGGTCAAGCTAGCCCAAATGGGCTAACTCAAGCCCAAGTCCAACTCACTTGGGCTAACCATGTTTTGATGGATGAAATGGACATGTGGGCTGCCATTGGGTTAGGTAGGATTCAAAATTCAGCTTGGTGAATGGGAGAGAGAAAGAGCTTCAAAGGGAAGAGAGAGAAAGAGAAGAGAAGAAATGGAGAAAGACTTGGGCTCATCCTTCCCCTTCCCCAACCTTCCCCAACCCCCCCCCCCCCCCCCCATTCAATTCCCTAAGACCAGAGGAGTGCAACCAGCTAATTATTGACTGGTTGGATCCAGGCCTCATCCCCTACCAACCATGGCCGCCATTGTTGACTAAGGACAATAATGGCAAAGCTCCCTACAGCCACCTAACACCCTTTCTCTCCTTCTTAAAACTTTCACTGGACTCCAAGGAGTCATTCCCACCCTTTACCAGAAGGAGCCAGAGCAGTTCATAGTGTTGTTGTAGAAATTCGATCACCACCACCACCAAAAATGGCTTCCCGGCGATCGGCAAGGATTCAGGAAACCAGAAAGGTCCTCCTCCACTCCTTCATCCATGGATAGATCATAGAAATGCTTAGGTCCAAGGTTCGGGCTCAATTGAGCCCGAACCAAGTTCAAACTTTCATGGATTTTCCGAAATTTTTCACCTCTCGAGTTCGCCGGAATAGTGCTCTCCGGCGGCTGTGCCGCCGCCTGGCGACAGCTACCACCTCAACGGAGGTGGTGGTGGCGGTGGCTGGCCGGGGAGGTGGCCGGATCGTCGGAGGTGGCGTTTGGAAGTTGCTCCAGGTGGGACGAATCGCAGCCGTCGGCTGGAGCTTGAGGATGACCAGATCCCGTCCAAAACGCGCCAAGATAGGTGCTAAATATGATTTCAAACTATAGTATTATAAATTTCATTTTTATGATTTATGTCACTCATTATATAATTAATGTATTTAATTTTTAAAAATAGCTAGAGGCACTGTATGAGAAAATGGTCAACACATGAATTGTATCCCCTTGGGTCTACTTTATTTTAAAATTGGTTTGGACGAATTTGGGTGCCTAGTTTGACCAGGGCACCTATTTTGGTTGGGCCTACACCTAGGGCTAGGCAGAAATTAAATTGAGTGCCCCCACTTCATCTTAAGCTCAAATGATTTGAAATTTTGGCAGGGAGTCCCCCTGAACCATATCTAGGGCTTCCCAAACATGGGAATTTTGGGGAACAATTTTTCTATAGTTTTAGAAATTATTTAATTTCACTAGGATAATTTATTTAGGTGGTCTAATGACCTCCAAACCCTCCCAAATTTTGCTGAGTGGTCTCTGACCTCATTTTATGTATCTGTATAAAGTTTCACATAATTTGGATGTGTTTTGAATAGGTATTGACCTAACCCTAACTTTACCTTAATGAGGGTATTTTGGTCAAAAAGTGCACTTTTGATTTTGAGTGGCCAAATCACCTCAACAGAGGCTGAAATATGGGCCACTGACTTGGTATGGCATTTAGAACCTCCCCATGGAATGTGGGGTAGAGTGTAATTGATTTGCCCTAAGATCCTAGGCCAAACCCTAAGGAAGGACCTTTGTGCCTTGTGAAGGGCATGAGTCCTAAACACCTTGGATGAACTTCAAATTTGTATGGAGGGTCCTAGGGTAGATAAAACCCTCTGGTAAAAATCTTAAAGGATTTTGAAAAGAGTAGGGTCCACAAAACTCTAACCCTAGCTTAGGTCATAAAACTTGTAGTGCTAAATTAGGATAGCAAAACTCCTTGAAATATAATGAAATTTTGCTAGTGTGGGCATAAAGATATATTGAGCCTCTGGCAATTTATTTGGGAATTTTGGACCAATATTTTTAGCACTTCATTTGTAACCATTGGGATAACCCTAATTAATAATTTGACTATTATGATCCCACTACCCATTGAAAGGTCATGAAAATTTGGCAGAGGTAGTTTTAGACCATATTGATCATATATGAATTTTAATAGAATTTTTGGATAAATAATTAGGGCATCTACTTCACAAGTGCATAACTTTGGAAACATGCTAAATAATTCTTGCAGAGCTTAATACTTGATGAACAATTATGAAACTTGATAAGTAGTGTTACTATTTCATTTTGCTCATATGGGAATTTAGTTGGAAGTTTTAGATGGATAATTGTCATACTTTGTTCATTAACTCATTAACTTGGAATTTCATGAGAAAATCAAGTATAAACTTTATTATTCAATGATAAATTGTGAAACTTGATCTAAAGAATTTATATGTCCTTATAATCATACTTGGATTTTATCTGAATTTTTTGAAGTATTATTGTTGTACATACCTCTTAAAATGATTTATTATGGGATATATTTGAAAATAAAATTAAGGGCTTAAACCTTGCTGAAAAATTTGAAGACTTAGGATATAGAGTTGATTATTCATTTTGTAATTAGCATAAATTTAGTGGAATATAATCTTGTCTGCAATTGGTACTTCATGTTCAAACTTGGGTTTTTTGGCTACTAGAATAAATAAATAAATTATCAGACAAATTGGGAAAATTATGAATTTCTATATTTATGCTAAAAATGTCATTATAGCCCTCTAATAATTATTATATGGGTACTGGATGATTATTTGGTGTATCTCTCATTTTACGAGTCATATAGCTTAAGCGGTCTGCATATAGTAAAAACTGCAGAAATTATGTTGGAGTATAATTTGATGCATGTCTTGGGATTAGTGGTATTCTGGTTTGGATGGATAAAAATAAGTTCATTATCGGTAGTATGATGAGTAGAGGAATGAATTGACTAGAGTTAGGCGGTGCCCGGGATCGACGAAATATCGTCTTCCCCATAGGGAGGAAGTGTTTAATGTACTAGGGCTAGGTTCAGTAAAATTAATTAAGGGTCGAGAAATCGGGTAGCAACCAATAATAGTAAGTGCCTTGCGAAAGGGAGCTTTGGGCGTAATCCCATCGTTGTTCCTAGTGCCTTCGAGAGCCCTTCACAGGATATACCTTGGGCAGTCCTAGGCTAACGTAAACGGTAGGAGTGATAAATCTTAAAGAGCAATTAGAATAATTAGGGGTTCACTTTCACACACCCCGGTGTCTCGGGAAGTTGGTTTGACTCGGTTGATATTTGTGAGGGTCAGGATGGCCCGACGAGCTTTGGCTCGGTTGATGTTTGTGACGGACGGGATGGTCCAGGGAGCTTGGGCTCGGTGCTGAATACGATAAATTTGCATGTGCATGAAAGGAAAGAAAATTAAGGTGGTGGGTATTCGATATTGGAGGGTCGATGCACCGACGCCAATACGCTGACTCGGCAAGTGTAGTTAGCACTTCACCAACAGAAGTCCGGTGCACCAGCCGGCAAGAGTACGCAGGAGTCTGCTTCGTGCACTAAGCGTTGAGGCGTACGATAGGTCTGACCGGTAGTACTTTACTAGTTTAGAGGTGGGCGAGGCCCAACCCACCGCTTCCGTCTACCACTACGGAGGTATCCTGGGAGGTTACGGCTCCAGAAAGGGCGAACTAAAGGTCTGTGTGCACAGAGTCGGGTGTGTGTGTTGCACTTGCATGTTCCATCATACCCACTTGCATGTCATAGCATAATCGATTCATTTAACCCTGATACCTAAAATATAAGTGGAATGGGACGCTTATACACAAGGACCTACAAAACGACCCCTTGGTCTATAAGCTTGTGTGGGCAAGTTTATAAATTAAGATCAACTTTGATATATATTTACTGTTGTTTGATAACCGACACCCCAACGTATAAATTGGTATGGGACTCTTTATACGATGGGAGCCTTGCAAAAGACCCCTTGGCTTATATGTTCTCACATAAGTGAAGGTTACTTTTCATACCTCATCTTTTTGTCAATATCTATTATAGAACTGTTAGTATAGGTCCGCTGCCATCTGTTTTTGTTATTCTCCACCTTCATGTACTCTCCTTCCCTTCTCCCCGCTCGGTTCCTAGGAGCCACGGGGGAAGGGGCGGAGGATGATAGGACTTAGTCTTTTAGACTAACGGTTTTCGAACCACATCATTTTAGGGGATCGTGGAGCCCAGCATGGAGGAGCAGCCTCGCAGGTCGGCACGCTTGGAGATGGGGCAGTCTAGCACACGAGTTCAGACGATAGGGACTGTGAGTCCTGACCACTATTAGTTACAGTATTTGCTTCCGCGTTGAGAGATTTGCAATGAGGACATGATGTATTTGGCATGAGCCCAAGATCTTATATTTTTGTTGTATCTGTGGAGACTCCCTTCGTGGAGATTATTTACATATATGTGTGATTTCTGTGGACTTGCTTTTCTATTTTGCTACAGTTGCAATCGATTTGGCCAACAGGATCGGCGTTTTGTAGTGATGACCTTCCCGGGTGTGAAGGTGTCACCGCAAAGCGGTGGTTCTGGGCCTAAGACCCCGGTGTTTTAAAAAGAAAAAAAGGGGGTCTTACAAGTGGTATCAAAGCGAGATTTCGATCCTGGTAGGCCGGCGGTGCCAGCGGGTTCCCATGGGATGAGGGAGTTGCGGAAAGTTCTCTTATCAAGGTCCTGGGTTCGAAACCCAGTGGAAACAACCTACCGTGCTGATAAAAAGGCCGGAGAGGGGTTGGGGTGCATGGCCTGCAGACTTGAATGTGAAAGGCTGACTACCAGTAGTGGGCCCGGGTCTGGACCCTGGTAGGCCGGCGGTGCCAGCGGGTTCCCATGGGATGGGCCTGGACCGTTATACCCACCTGCGGAGACGCGTAGAATCTCTCGGGGGGTGACACCGGCGCGAGAGGGACGCCTCCAAAGTCGTCACGGATGAAGACTAACCTCGTGAGCCAATAGTGATTTTTGTTTGGCATCTCGCACACCTTGAGCCCTTGCCTAGTGAAGTACGAGACGTCGTCGGCGTTGGCGTGATAGATGAAGAGCTTGCGGAAGACCGTCAAGCTAAACTCAATTCACTCCCGGTGCATGTAGCAGGCGAAGGAGATCAACACTGAATTGGCATTCGGGTTGAACTGTGCTGGGACGACGCCAAAGTACTTGAAAACCTGCTTTACCTCTGGCCATAGAGGTAATCTCAGCCCCGCCTCAAAGTGCGAGATGGGGAAGGCAAGCTCTCCCGGATGGTACGTGTTGATCGACTCGCCAACCTTGGATGGCCGCTACTCGAGCCCTTCCTCCAGATACTCGCGGACAAAGCCGCGGTAATCTTCGTCAGAAAGCCAGCCGAGTAGGAAGTCGTGGTCAGTGAACCGCTTCCCGCAGCGGCTACGCCCCTCGCCTTCCTCAACTCTCTTCTTGCCCATTCTTGGCGAGACGAACGTAGGCGAGATGGTGGGAGAAAGGAAGTAGTAAGGAAGAAGATCAGCGATATGGACGAGGGAGAAGAGCGAGAAGAATCGGCGAGACATAAGAAACAAGGGGACAATAGCTTGGACATGGTAGGAGTAGAGGGTGTGGATATCCTTCTGATCCAGGGCCGTGTTATTTATAGCAGATGGGGTAAAATGATTAATGGGCGGGAAAATGTACAGGGGGAGGGGAAGTGTCGGCCGGCATTTTTCTCTCTCTTTCCTAAAAACCTCGTTTTGTGCGGCCTGTCACAATCACGAGACAGAATGATTAAAAGAAATTAATGAAAATGAAGAAATTAAAGCAGCAATAATAAATGTTTTAAAAAAAGATACCATCCCGCATACGGCGAGCACCAGGTTCTCTGATAATGCCGGCGAGACGGCAGCACAAAGCATTACTTAATTATTATAGTATTCAAATACAAAATAAAGAAGAAGGGGCGAGACGGACGACCTTCAGTACGGGTGTTATTTCCAGCGGCCACCGCGAGCTCCCGCGCAGGGAGGCCTACTGCGTGAGTGGAAGGCGCGAACGGACTCAAGCCCACAGCGAGCGAGACGAAGCTACATATCGACCTCGCTGATGATGGCGTCAGGGTTGGTTCCATCGACATCTAACTCGACATCAACTTCGGAAGATAAGTGAGCGCACTCATTCTCCAGCCATTCGATGCGCCTATCCGCCGCCTGCTTGTCCTGCGCCAGTGAATGGATGATGCGTGCGTGCTTATGGAACAACTTGGCCGTCTTACGCTTCATCTCCGCCGGGTTCGTAGGGTCGCCCAGGTAGTCTTCAATCCCGTCAATAGGAGGGGGAGGCGAGACGACGAGTCGCCCAGGATGCTCCTCAGTAGGCCAGTCGGTCTGGGCGCCTGCGCAAGGAGTAGAGGGGCAAGGTGAGAGAGGCTCCCGCAGGAGGGTTTGGGAGTAGCGAGTGGGGCAGAGAAGCGATAGGGAAGGTTTCTCACCAGGAGGACGGAAAGTCCCGGAGGCCTGGGAGGGGTCGTCCCTCCTCTCGCAGGGAGGAGTAGATGGAGGAGTGGAAGGTGGTTGCGAGTCAAAATCTTTGCGGTGGACGTCGGTGTCATCTCATGAACCTTCCCTTCGTTTTAGAGCAGCAGGGGCTCCCTGAAGAAACAAAAAATTAAAGAGGGCAGATACCGATGTTGAAGGAGTAATAAAGAAGCGAAAGCTCACCTCTTTTCCCTGGGAGATACAGGAGGAGGAGTGGGGCAGGTTTCCAGGGCAGCGCGAGATGGCTCCTCGGCAGAAGAGGAGGGGCCACCTGTTTTTTAATTTCAGGCGAGGCGACGAGGGAAATAAAGAGGATATGGGGCGAACTAAAGTTGAGGTAAAGGCAGCAACGTTGGCCTTGTTCTGCTTACGCACCAGTGCAAGGCGCTCGCGAAAGCTCTAGCTATGAGACATGGTTGAAGTAGAGTCAAGGAATGAGGAAGTTTGACAGAGGGGCATCTTCCCTTCGGGGCAGGAATCCTATATTTATAGGTTTCAGTGGAGGGCCACACATAAGATTCTCTCATAAATACGCCCATAAATACGCTTTAATGACGAGCCTAGGTTGGACATTCTTTTTGAGCTTAATATAATCTCGAAAAGAGCGGGGATTGTGTACAACCTCGGGCTCGCGAGAGTCCCTCAAGATGCGAATAGAAGAAACGGGCGAGAGGTGCTGATAGGCGAGTGGTACCAGGTGGTCCCCTCGCAAGGGGCGAGATGGGTGGTCTTTGCAGTGGGCGAGACAGCCCCTTTTGAGACGCGAGTAGGATCTTAACGGCGAGGGGGTCCAATAGCAAAGGATACCTGCGAGACGGGCAGGAAGGCCCGTCTCGCCGATGGGTGCTCCCCCACTCGCCACATGGAAAGAAGGCCGTTTTTACATTTCTATACCCATGGGAGATTTTACTCTTCTACCCCGGGTAATTTTACTCTTTTGCCCTTGGTGGTCTACGCATAACTCCTCAAAACAGCGGAGTTTAGCTGTTGGCAGACCCAATCAGGGGTACTTTGGTAATTTCAGGTCAACTTAGTATGGTTATTTGCAGATCCAACTCAGAAAACTATAAATAGGCCCATAAGGGTTCTTCAGAAGCACTTTTTCCCAGGGACTGAAGAGGATTTTTTGTGCTTTCTGAGGAGCTCCAAGCCCAGTTTTTGGCTTTGGAGGGGAAGCACTCAGAGATCTTCCGGGTAAGCGGTGGGACCTCCCTGCTGAGGCTTAGGGCCGGTTTCTAGTCCTTCACGACCAGTCAGAGGTCAGAGCTTGGGACGAGTAGGTGTTGGCTACGCCCCTATTTTTCGAACTTTTGTCGAAGTCAAGTTTTGGCTTCAACAGTCTTGTTTGCACTTCTTGCCTTCATGGAAGCCTCCTTGCGAGCCTATTGAGAAGATTTGAGCTGAAAGAACGGGTGATCCAGCAATGGTTTCAATATTTCCAACCATCTGCCTACCACCTACTCCTCCTGGCAGGACGTTCTGCTGATCTTTGGGTGGCCTAGGCGGGTCTTGCTGGTCCTATATGCATCCCTGCAAAAACCTTACAAGAAGTCCTAGGCGGACAAGGCGCTCGATTTCCTCCTTCAGGAGGGCACAGTCCTTGGTGGTGTGTCCTATAATTCGATGGAACTCACAATACTTGGACTGATCGTTTCTGGGGTTATAGGATGGTTTCTTGGGCCGATGTAGTTCTGGCTCATTTTGGATGGCATAGAGCACATTAGTGCGCGTGGTGTTGATGGAAGTATAATCCCTGGGTGGTTGATCTCTCTGATGGTCCCGTCGGCACTGACCGATCCAGCGCCCTTCTTGGAATCTTCCTTCTTAGTGCTGAGGGGCCGGCTCCTTCTCTCTCCTACGTTTCCGGTCCCCCTCAAACTGCTAGCGATGGGCTTCGATAGCTTTGTCAGCGGTGATCTGCGCCTCCACCCGATGCACGAGGTTAGGATAACTGGGGACAGTCTCCCTCATCAGCGTTGAGTAGAAGCCGCTAGACCAGAGGCCCCCAAGGAACACCCCCCGCAACAACTCGGGGTCAACCCCTGAAATTTGACGGGCTTCTACAGTAAAATGACAGAAGAAGTCCTTAAGGTTTTCTCCTTCGTTCTGGCGGATCCCAGACAAGTGGGAGGGGTTGCGGACGATCCCACGATTGGCGATGAACTGATCGACAAACTGCTTTGTCAGCTCTGTGAAGTTGGCGATGGTTCTGGCCCTTATTGAATGGAACCATTTTCGGGTCTAGCCTTTGAGAGTGGCTAGAAATACTTGGCAGAGTAACTGATCTGGTGCATTGTAGATCCTCATAATTATTGTGAAGTGGTTAACATGTTCTAGCGGATCGTCTATCCCGTCGAACGTCTCAATGTTCGGGAGCTTGAATCCGTATGAGATTGGATGGTCGAGAATTTGTGGTGCCAATGGGGAGCCTTGGCAGAGTGGTTGGCGGGCTTGAACATCTCTTCTTCCCGCCTGGCGATATTCTTCAGCGATGACCTCTCAAATTTCCTCCCGAGTAAATCTTTCAAGCGGAGGAAAAAGGGCGTTATTTACGGGGTTGTGATGAAGGTGGTATGCTCTCACCCCTCTCTGGACCGGGTGAGCGGAACTGATGACTTCGGAATATTCTTTGAATCCTTCCTGCCTTGAAGGAACTTCTTGGGCCCTACGCTGATTCGGCTGTGGCGGAAGGTTAGCTGGTGTTGGTGGAAGTTGGAGAGCAGGAGGTGCTCCCAGGTTTCGGAGAAGGGTGAGCATTTCAGTTTGTTGCTCTTCCATCTAGCGAACACGCCCCTCCAGGGCTGTGATAGGGGGCGAAAGCGGCTTCAGCCGTCAGTGGCATGTCCACCAAGGAGTGGGAGCGTGCGGGTTCGATGTGTACGCTAAGGGCAGATCCTTCAATGGTGTGAGCGCTTCTTTTTGCCATTGGAGCAGGACTTGGAAGTGGCAAGGCTGGTGATCTTGTTCCTTTGAAGGATGTTGGGAATCATGTTCCCACAGACGGTGTCAAACTGTTGCGAGCTAACTCGATGCCCCGGTCGGACCGGATTTAATTGGATCGTCTTAGCTTGTGGAGCGATCGAGCGTGCACATAGTTAGAGAAAATGAAAGGTTGACTCAAGATGTGATGACGTGGAAAACCCCCTCAATTGGGTAAAAAATCACGTGACCGGATCTATGCCGGTCAAAGTCCATTAGCTGCTTGTGATTACAATGCGTTTGTAAAATCGGAGCGACAGGCTGATCCCGTTACAGCTTGGGAGGAGAGAGAAAGACTTCAGCCCCCAGCGGGCAACAGGCTGCGCCGCGGGAGCGACTTGGACACTAGAATTCGTAAGGTGGCACTAGTGTTCTGAAGCTTGGAGCGCGGCTTCGGCTTTTGTCCGACTGCCGTGGTCGTCCTCCTCCTACTTTTGCCCGCTCCGGGACTTGGGAGTTTCCCTGTTTGTGGCACACTAGTGGCTCGAGGTGGCTGGAGAATGATCCGAGGGAGGAGTCCGGCAGAGCTATCGCCTGAGGAAGAAGATGACCATGAGCCAAAAAGTGAATTATGAGGAGACCCTGGGGCTCCTTTTATATCCTCCTGGAGAGGATTATGGCGGGCCCCAAATCTAACGTAGTGGGTTAGTGGGTGGTTACCCACCAGATCGGACGGCGAGGAGAGTCCACCATGATCGGTCGGCGGGCAAGTCGTCGACGGCAGTGGGGCGGTCGTGCGCCGGCGGCGGCCGGCCAGGCGGCGCCCTAGACCGCGGCCAGGCCGGCCGGTCGCGGCGCGGCTGGCCGGCGGTGTGTTGCGTCTTGGCCAGTGCCTGCCACCCGGCCGGCGACCGCCGCCCGGCCGACGGCGGCCTCTGACCGGCAGCGGCGGCGACGGCGGCGGCCCGGCCGACGGTTTCCCCCAAAGGGGGTGGTTCCCCTTAGTGGGGAGAGGGAGTGGGCCCCACCGCCCATGTTTCCCTCATTATGGGGAGTTCATGGAAGGCGGGGTTGACTAATCAACCTCATGATCTCCCATTTTGGGAGGAGATCATGTGGGAATTCTCCCTATAAATGGTGATGTAACTCATCAATATTAATTAAAAAAAATTATAAAACATGTTCCTAGAGGAAGAGGATTGTTAACAACACTCCTCATTTAGTTATTTGCATCCCGTTTTTTTAAAAACAATTACTTCTTAAAATTTAATCGCAATCCTAAAAACTAAGGCGAGTTCCGCTCTTCCTCCTCCCTGCAGCCGCTCCTCCCGTCTCTTCATCCTCGCTCTGATGCCGCTCAGGGAGAAGCCGAGCTTGCCATCGATGATGGACTTGGAGCTTGTGAGTTGTATTGTGCAGGAGGCATTGGCAGTGAGATTCAATCGGAAAGAGCGCCACTGGTGGGCGCATGGGGGGACGTCGGCCGCCGCAGGTCTCTTACTGAAAATGCAGTCTCTAGACGCTATTTGGGATGTGTTATGTGTAATGATATGTAAGCTTATTTTTGAGGAATGGTTTTCACTCTGTCGATCAGAACTCCACGGGGGAGGCCGGATTCAAGGAAGCAGCGGGGAAGGCCCAAGGTGCAGAGCTTGGCTGGGGCATCCTCTTCCCCCTCTGCCACTTCTCCCTCTTTCGGGCAATGGGGTGCGGTTTTAATTTTTTTTGAGTTTGAGTAAATTTTTAGGTTACGGTTAACAATGGAGTGAATAACTAATTTCGGATTGCGGTTAACATTCGCCTAAAAATAATGATAATTAACAAAAAAAAGGACAGGTAAATGTGCTTATAAAGTCACGCATGATGTTCATACAATTCTAATAGTTTGTATTTTTTTTAGTCTTGCTTATTTTATTTTATTTACTGTATTTCTTCATTTAGATGGATATTTGTAGCTCATACGTGTTCTTTTTTATTATTTGGCTTTATATATGAGTCTATGTATATAGCTGAAACTAATTGATATGAAATTTGAATTCATTCTCCTCTTTGTTGGCGTATTTCTTGATATAGTATCTAATTGATACGGATTATGCCAACAATCAAGACAATGGTTCAATAAATTCTCTTCCACATTACTCATAACTGGCTTCACTCAGTCAAAAAATGATTACTCTATGTTTACTCTTGTATCAGGTTGTTCCCTAGTTATGCTACCAGTATATGTAGATGACAACAGGACTTCGTCCAATGGCTGTTTCGCAAGTCCAAAACCTCCTGCAGAGCTTGTTCAAATTAAAGGTTTCGGGCGATCTGAAATATTTTCTAGAGTTAGAAATTGCCAAGTCCAAAACTGTCATTTCTTTCTCCCAGCGAAATATACTCTTACCTTTTTAGAGGACATAGGCTTTATCAACTCTGAACCATTTTCTCTTCTCATGAACCTTTTAAGATAATTTTCTCCTAAGTGTGAAAGATACTAGTCAACTTTAATCATGCTTTTCAAGCATTTGTTTCATGACAATTGTAAAAAAGAGAAGTTGTCTTTGATATTTAAACCAACATGTGTTTTTTTGACAAAAAGAAGTTTCATGGAAGTTTCATCCACATGTCATCTACCACATCCATGTCTTATAATGGACTTATGATAATCTTAATGGGCGCTAAAAATCAGATTTGGTGGCTGCCATACTGAGGTTGAGAGAATCCCACCGTAAAGCCTTTCTCTCTCTTGCATTTTATCTCTCCCTCTCATCCTATTGACCAAAACCCTCTCCCTATTTGACTGTCTCGTTCGGATATCTGCTACACTCTGAACAAGCTCTGTCAATTCATGGCATCACCCCGATCTTCCATGCCCGTAGAAATCAATTGTTATTTCAGATGGACAAATTTATGTTAAAACCAGGATCAAGTCAAACTAATTTATTGAATTTACAAGAGCTCACTCCAAGTGGTAAAAATATCGTGTTGATATTAACTTGGAGGATTTACCTTTGGATTCGGATTTAAGGCAATCTATAAGCACTTATTATGTAAATCATCAAGACTTAATTAGAAGATATTACTTGCAGAATGACCCTTGTCAACCTCATCTAACTTTCCTAAAAGTGTAATTGGAGACTAAGCACGATGATTCAATAAAACTTGTGTAATGAATTTAAAGGATAGTTAGAATACAGTATAACAAAAGATGCAACATATTATCTTTATTGCTATTTTTTTCTCGAAGAGGATATGATCCTACTATTGTTAGTCGTGGGTTTAATATTGGAAGGATAAAATGAAACTTCAAAAACACATTGGAAATCACAAGGTTGCACATAATGTTTCGAGAAAGATGTGTTAAGCTTTGATGAACCAAAAACAAAATATTCAGATTGCATTTAATAGACAAGAAGAAATGCAATCTGTAGAATGTCGTGGTCATTTATGCACATCAATTGATTGCATTTGATATCTTTTACGTCAAGGATTATCATTTAGAGGACATGATGAGACCAAAGAGTCAAATAATATAGAAAATGTTCTTGAAATTCTAGAATTTCTGGCATTACACAACAATGATATAAATTTGATTGTGTTACAAAATGTTTCTAATAATTGTTAGTTGACCTCTCCAAAATTTCGAAGGGAAATTGTTTTAGCAATTACATGTTGGACAATAGAAGCAATTATTACTGATATTGGTGATGAAATCTTTGCTATATTAGTTGATGAATCTTGTGATATTTCATCCAAAAAACAAATAGCTATTGTTTTAACATACATGGACACAAGAGGAAGGATCTTGGAACGTCTGCTTGGTTTTATTCATATGTCTGACACTACTGCTTTATCTTTTAAAACTACTATTAATAATACGTTTATGAGATATGAACTTAGTATTTCTAAAATACGCTGACAAAGATATGATGACGCTAGCAATATGTAAGGCGAGTTCATAGGTTTAAAAAACTTTGATATTGTGAGAAAATAGTCGCGTTTTCTATGTTCATTGTTTTGCACATCAACTTCAACTGGTACTAGCAGCTATTGCTGGGGGGGGGGGGGGGGCACTTTGAAATTACTGATTTATTCTCACTTATTAACTCTGTGGTTGGAAGCTCTTGTAAACGACGTGTTTCACTTAGAGCATTGGAAGTTAAGCAAGTTACTCGCGAGCTTGGTTGCAGTGAGTTAGAAAGTGACTGAGGATTGAACCAACCTTTGCAACTTAAAAGAGCAGGAGATATAAGATGGAGTTCATATTATGACACAGTGCTGAATTTTATTTGTATATTATCATCTATTATTGATGTTCTAGAGATAATTATAGTTAACAGAGCTGATGGAAGCCAAATGGGCATGACCAACACTCTTCTTATTCGTATCTTGGCATTTAATTTTACATTTTTGATGCATTGGATGAAAAATATTCTTGAAAAAATACATGTATTGTCTCAAGCTTTACAAAAAAAGATCAAGATATTGTTAATGTAATGAATTTTGTGAAGGTATCAAAACATTTATTATTCACAATGAGAAATGATGATATCAAATGACAATCTTCTATGAAGGAAGTATCTTCGTTTTGTATTAAACATGGTATAAAAGTTTCAAATATGTATGAAAGTTTTTGCAGTCAGGAAGATGAAGACGTAGATCTCATTATATTACAACCTACCATCATTTTAGAGTTGAAATTTTTAATACCATGTTGGATTTGATGTTAAATGAGATAAATGACCGTTTTGATGAAGTCAACACAGTTGTTTTGTGTTTCTTGTCATGACCCCAATGATAATTTTGGTTCATGATAAGCTAAAATTACTTCGACCAGCTTAATTTGTGACATGCACGCTATCTTAGTTGACACATTATCTCATGTTAGAGGAATAAATGGTCTTCTTCAGATGCTAGTGGACTCGAAAAAAGGCAAACATTTTAAGTTAGTTTTCAAGTTGTTGAAGTTGACATGTTTGTTACAAGTTGCAACAGCTAGTGTTGAGATGATGGTATCTACAATAAAGATAATGAGAGTCGTTTGTGAAATTGAATAAGTGATGAATTAATGAATGATTGTCTAATTGCTTATATTAAAAAGAATATTGCTGAAACAATTACGAATGATAAAACTCTCCCACTTTCAGAATATGTGTACACGGAAAATAATTTGTCGATCAAGAAAGTTCTTATATGTTGCCTTTTGCTCTACAATATATGCATACACAGAAAATGATATGTTTTTTCAGAATATGTGTACACGTATAATCAATTTTGATATATAAATTTTGCAATATTTTGGCTAATATCTTGATTTGTTTAGAAGTTTAGAAGCTATTAATTTGATCTATTTATGTTTGAAAGTGGGGATAAGATCTATCTTAACTCTAGAGGGGGGGGGGGGTGAATAGAGTATATTAAAATAATTTTCAAGTTAAAAATTATTTTGCAGTGGAAGTCTTAATTTAAATATATGTGTAAGGTGCTTGCAGTAAATAAAAAATATGAAAGCAAGAAATAAAAACACAGCACACAGCAAACAAAATATAGCAACCAGAAGACACAAGGAGCTATAGTGGTTCCCCAAACAATCTGGGTACATCCACTCTTCTACCCCCCTAGGTAGGAATCCACTGTAGGATGAGTTGATCAGGTGTCCTGGGCACCAATGAGCTTTTGATAAGGTGCTCAAAAACCAAACTAGATTTTTTTTTGATCAGGTGTCTTCCCACCACTGAGTTTTGACAAGTTCTAAGAAACCAGCACAAAACTTTTGAAGGAAGTTTTGAGAAACCATTTTACAGTAGAAAAGGAAAGAGGTGAGATGTTCTTCTCTGTCAACAATCAGAGAGAAGACTAGTGGATGATGTTGTCAAAGCTCCCCCTGAGATCTGGAAGTTATTCAGGAAAAGAAGCTTTGCACTAGGGTGATAGGTCTTCAGTAGATGAGATCTCTAGCAAAGGATGATTCCAGCAGTTGCTGAAATGTTTAGTGTCAGGAGTCTTGATGGATGAAGCCTCTGAACATTTGAGTCAAAAGAGATCTAGAAAATCTTCTTTTATGTATGTTGATCTCCTTCAGTAGTGAGTGTTCTGAATGAATTCTGTCTGTGTGTCTGTATGTGACTTTTCTCTTTTTGTGTGTAACTATTTTAGACTGTTCTCTTTTTTTATGTCATTATTTGGAGTAGCAGACTGAAATCCTCTTTTATTCCTTAGATCTGAAAGAATGAATTGATTCTCTGTCTCCAAGATAGTCGTTAGCCACTCATTAATGACTTCCTTAAATGAATTTGTCTCTAGAGGAAAGTCCTAGAAAATATTCCTTTAAATCTCCCTTGAAACTTGCTCCAGATTAATTGAAACGGCTACAAGATCCTTGAAATAAATGCTGGGAATAAATAAGATAGAATTTCATAACTGTCTGAATTTGAATCTTGAGAATCGTCGATCTCTCCAGAAAATCGTTGACCTGAGCTCAACTATCGTCGACCTGAGCTCAGAGATTGGAACTAGACTGGAAACAGAAATCATCGATCTGAGCTCAACTATCGTTGACCTGAGCTCAGAGACTGGGAAAACAGCTAGAGACAGAAACGTCGATCTGAGCTCGAAGATCATCGAACGGAGTTCAACGACTCGTTGAACTGAGCTCAGAGATAGTCGAACTGAGTTCGACGATTCGTCGACCTGAGCTCGACTAAAATGACTTAGTCTCCTGAATTTGAATATCTGATCTGAGGGTCTTGGGGCAGCTTTCAAGCCTAAATTCTAACCCTTAGACTCAATCTAATTGACCTTAAAAACTATACAAGGAGGTCAAAACAATTTTCCTAAGGACATACTGATTCTTGCCCAAATCAGTAATAGGGTGTTCCAACAATCTCCCCATATTTGGGTTAAAATTACTATTTACATGACATAGGAAATAAAAGCATACAATGCCGATATAAAATCAAAAACAACATTGCAGAAACACAAATAAAATCACATCAGAAAGTTAGAATAGATAACACTGTCAGCTTACATAATCATTCCTTTTCCTTGCTCTTTTTGAGATCTATTTCTCTGTTAGGGTTAAGAGCTTATTTCTTAGATCTTCTGTCATCATCTGCACCTAGAGAAGTTTGATGTTTTGTCCTAGGGACTACAGCTTCTGGGTGCAGCTTCATATAGCTTTCTGAGTCAAAGAATTTGCTAGAAGAATATCTTTCAAGTTCTTTATTTCTCTATTCTGATAGAGTGGTGAAATTGGATGTATCTCTTCCTTATTATCTTGCCTTTTTAATTTGATCTAGTGCAACCAACTCTTTCATTCTTGATGTTCAAGAATTAGGATTATTCTTTGGGTCTTCAAATGGAACAGGAGGTTCATATCTGTTTGATGAATCATCAGGAGTAGCTCTGGAAGAAACTAGATCTCTTAACTTATAAGGGAAAGGACCAGATGTAGTGTCAGTGGGACCTTGTCCTTCCCTATGATAAGGATGCTGCCTAGAATAACCTTTGGAATAATCTCTGAATGCTCTTTCATTTCCCCTATACTGTCATCTTCTGGACTTGTAGCCTCTTGATTGACATCCTCTTGATTGAGATCTTCCTTGAAACTGAGGGGTGCTTTGACTTTCAGCAACAAATGACTGATAAGCAGAACTTCCACCAGTACCTGCATCTGGTGAAGGAGGAGGAGGAGGATTGAAGTGAGATGATCCTTTATCATATTTCCTCTTTTTATTCATTGCCTTTAGTTGATTCCTGGAAAACTGCATCCATGGTTCTGCAATTGGACAATCATACAAAATATAGTATGGAATATCATTTACATCTTTAATTTTCTCCTGGGGAACTCTCTTTAGGGCCTTGCTTCTAGCTTTCCTCTTCCTTGCAATGGTTGCAGAGGAATCATCAGAGTCAGTTCTAAATTGATCACTATCTGAGCTCTAAGGATTGTCATAAAGTTCATCAATCCTTTTGATGGAATCTCTTTGTTGTTGGAATTGAGCAGAAGAAACAACAGCAACAGCAGCAGTAACAAAAACAGCACTAACAGATGTAACTGGAACAATAGATTCAGAAATAATGAAAACAGAATCAGCAGGCTCAGAGTCATTAGCCTCTATCATAAGCACATCATGAGAGACTAAAACAGCATCAGCAGCAGCAGCAGGAACAACAGAAATTGAAGGAGCACTGTCCACGGCCTTGAAAGAATTTATATAAGAAGATATTATGCTGGGGTCACAGCTAGAAATAGGCACAATGGCCTTAGTAAGATCTTCACTTTTCTGATTTGGAAGACAGCTGAGGTAAACAGTATCAAACTCTGACAGTAGTGACCTGAGGTCAACTGTTATAACTGGAACTGGAGCTGGAACTGGAATATCTGAAGCAGGCAATCTCTCTACTTCATATGATATCTCCCCCTGCCTAGATTCAGTAGTAACTGGATCAAGGCACCCAACAGAAGGGATTGCCTGATGAGGATATAGGGAAGAAAGTGTGTCAGATAACTCCTGAACTGATTTTAGAAGTGGAGCCAGGGAGATCTCTAGCAGGAGTGATAGCCTTGGAGCTAACATCTCATAGAGCTTATCTGCTATGGCTGAGAGATCTACTTGCTCAAGTGGCGCTTGAGTAGAGGTAGAGATGGATGTAGGAGGAGCTGTAGATGTGGTTGGAGAAAGTGTTAATGTGGATGGTAGAATTGATGGTTGAGATATAGGAATGGTGGAGATGGAAGTTAATGGAATGGAGATAGATTGTGTGAAGGATGGTTGAGCAATGATTTCTTGTCGTAGTTGTTGATATGATGTAGAAGAGGATGGTGGCTCAAGGGGTGAGGAGTGAGAGTCATACAAATAGGAATCATCTAAGAGAGTGAAGGATGGAAGGTGAGATGATGAGTCAATGGTTATGTGTGTTGAAATTTGTGAAGTGGAAGTGGGTGACGGGACAGGCCGGGCGGCCTGGGCGGACAACATTGGAGGACTGTGCGGACTGCGTTGTGCGGCCTGGTGGAAGGTCTAGTGGAAAGCCGGCTGTTCTTCTGAGCGGGTTGTTTGCATGGAGTTCGCGGACTGTACGACCTGGTATCTGCGGATAGAGAGGCTTGCGGACTGGTGCATTGCTCAGTGGCCGCGGGTGCAAGCTTGTGCTGACAGACGGGTTGGCTCATGTTCGCGGGAAGCTTGCGGACTGGCGTGTCCGCAGTTTGGGCTGTTGCGGACTGAGCTTAGAGCTTGGCTGAGGCCTTGTCTAGCTCTGGTGGCACAGCAGGTGCTTTGCTGTGGAGATCGTTTTGGCGGCCTGGTGTTGGAGTCCGGGATAAGACCGCTGCGTTGGGGCAGGAGTGCGAGGAGCTCGCGGACTGATGGCGGTCTGTGCTCGGTGTTTTGGCGGATGGGGGTTTGCGTCCGCCATGTTTGCATTGGCCCTTGATGGTTTTGGGCTTGGTCACACTTTGTTCCAAGTTCAGTGTGTCCACCGTATCCGCCAAGTCCGCTGTGACCGGGCGGACTGTTGCTAGCTGCCTTTGGTCGTGGACTTGTGGCGGATTGAGGTGTGAGTCTTGCGTACTGCCTCGGGTTGGTGCGAACAGCCATTGAAGGGGGTTTGCTGTCCTGCAGTGGTTGGAGCTTTGCAGGCTGATGCCTTGTCCGCTTAGCTTGGGCGGACTGGAGAGGGTTCGTCAATGGTTTCCTTGCTCCTGGCGGTTTTCCTTGGTGTCCGGCTAAGTCCTCGTGGACTCGGCAGACGGTGATTTGCAATCGCGCGGGCTGGGGCGGTGTCTCTATCTCTAGGGCGGTGACCACACTCCTCACCTCGCCTATAAATAGGACCGCCTGACAGGTCTATAGTAACCAACCTAAGTAACTTGAGTGAACAGTAAGTTGAGTTGTGCAAGGAGCTGCGGTCTGTGTTTGTCAGTCCGCGCGGATTGTTTCAGGCTGACGGTTTGCTGTGTGCAGGTCGCACGGATAACTTCAAGGAGCCAGGAGTTTGGCTGTGACTTCGGTCAAGTGCTTGGAAGTGTGCAGTCTCTGCGGACTCAGCAGGAGGTCGCTCTACGGCTTGTCAGTTCTATTTCAGCTTTGCCAGCTTCAATAACATGTCCGCCGGCTTCAGGCGGGCAGGGGTGTTCCTCAGTTCAGGTTCAGCAGGAGGCAAATAACGGTGTGTCCGTGCGGCCTCGCGGCTTCGGCGGACTCCATGGCTATTCGGTGGATTGCAGCTTAGCTTGGGCGATCTCAGCGGACTCGGCGACCTCGGCGACCTCGCGGTCTCGGCGGACTCCGGTGCTGTCCGCCCGGCTTATTTTTTGGTGCTTTCTGTTTACAGCTGTAATACTAGCGAAATCATGTCTCGCTATGTATGCCTCGGATTGTAAAAAAGTGAATGTATAAAAGATCTGCTTGTGCTTCCATTGTTTGTTGGGTGAAACCTCTGGTCCTCGGGTTTTTCGCTGGTTCAACGTGCGAACTGGGTAGTTCCGAATATATTAATTTGGTGTTTGGGCTATCTTGCTGACCACATTGAGAAAATTTAACATGGTATCAGAGGCAGGTTTCTGAGGTTCAGTTGTGTGAGCGGAATTCAACCAGCGTTGTTACTCTGTGACTGAGTGGTGCTCAACCTGCATTGTTGCTCGGAGCTTCTGAAAGGGTGCCAACAGGTGTTTGCAATGGAAGGGAGCTTTGCAAGAGGTCTGGGCATTAAACTCTTAACGTCGACTAACTTCAAGAAGTGGAAGTCGTGCATGAAGAGTTATCTTCTTGGCGAGGAGCTGTGGGAAGTCGTCGGTGGTGACGACATACAAGAAGTGACTGCTGCTTTTGGTACTGCTGAGCAGGTGAGGCTTTGGAGAAGAACAAATGCTAAGGCGGAGTTCATTCTGAAGTGAGCTGTGTCTCCGGAACTGTTTGAGCACATCGTTGGGTGTGAGTCGGCTGCTGATATTTGGACAACCATTGATGAGTTGTTCAATAGGAAGAATGTGGCGCGGCTTTAGTTCCTGGAGAATGAGTTGGCCAGGGCAACTCAGGGAGACCTTTCCATCTCTAAGTACTTCTTAAAGATGAAGAGCTTGTGTGCTGAGCTGTCGGCACTGGATCCTGATGAGCCTATCTCTGAGGCTAAGATGAAAAGGCACATTATCCGCGGCTTGCGGAAGGAGTATGTGGCCTTTGTTACATCTGTTCAAGGGTGGGCTACTCATCCGTCTTTGCTGGAGCTGGAGAGTCTGCTTGCCTCGCAGGAGAGCTTAGCAAGGCAGATGGCTGGAGTGAATCTGAATCAGGAAGGCAGTGAAGCTCTCTTCTCAGGCAAGAAGAAAGGATGGGAAGGGAAGAAGAAGAAGGTGCAGGCCGCTGGTGAGAAGGAGACTTCAACTTCATATCCGCCGGAGAGGAGCAATGCTCCTAAGGACTGGAAGAAGAACCTGAAGTGCTACTGGTGTCATCAGCGAGGGCACTTCAAGCGGGACTGCAAGGTCAAACTGCAGCCTGGGCATGCTGCGGTAAAGGAGGAAGCTTGCTCGAGAAGTGAAGAAGCAGAGTGGGGCGGAGCTTTTATGACGGGCACTTGTGTCTGGGCCTTGTCTGCTGAGGACTTCAACGGCGAGTGGATCGTGGACTCCGGGTGTGGTAATCACCTCACCGGAGACAAGTCAAAGTTCACCTCCATGCAGGCATACTCAGGTAATGAAGCTATTATCACTGCTGATAATACTGTTTATGCAGTAGAGAAAGAGGGGGTCGTGTCTTTGGGTAGTGATCAGGGGCCACTCACGTTAAGGAGTGTGTATCACGTGCCGGGCATGAAGAAGAACCTCTTCTCGGTGACCAACGCGGTGGATGCTGGGTATCACGTTCTGTTTGGGCCAACAGACGTGAGGTTCCTTCGCAACGTATTAGCAGTGAAGGCTGATGTTGCTCATGTTGGGAGGAGGGTGAAGAACTTGTTTGTTCTTTCCACCAATGCTTATGTTGATAGAATGAGAGCCAATGATAGTGCTGCTATCTGGCATGAGAGGTTGGGGCATGTTTTCATGGACAAGCTGAAGGCGATGCCTAGTAGAAGTCTGGTGAGGGGGTTGCCGAAGTTGTCCTCCTTTGGTGATGGGCATGTTTGTGCGGGCTGTCAATATGGTAAGGCACATCGCCTTCCATTTGATAAATCACAAACAAGGAGCAAGAAACCATTGGAGTGTATTCACGGCGACCTGATGGGACCGACGGTTACTGCCAGCCTTGGTGGAAGCAGATACATGCTTGTCTTGGTTGATGACTACTCAAGGTATACTTGGGTCTACTTCTTAAAGGAGAAGTCGGAAGCCTTCCGTTTGTTTGTGGAGTTTAAGGAGTTGGTAGAAGGCCGGCTTGGCTTGCGGATTAAGAAGCTTAGAACTGATAACGGGGGTGAGTTTGTCTCCTCCGAGTTTTCTAACTTCTACAGGAAGCACGGGATCCAACGGGAGCTTACTTGTGCCCACACTCCACAACAAAATGGGGTAGCGGAGCGGAAGATCCGTCGTCTGACGGAGACCTGCAAATGCTGGCTTCATGCGAAAGATATCCCAAGGTCCTTTTGGGCGGAGGGAATGTCTTGTGCTGCTTATGTTATCAACCGGATGCCACTCAGCCCTATCAACATGAAGACTCCAGTTGAGCTGTTGCTGAAGGAGAAGCCGAGTGTGGGACACCTTAGTGTGTTCGGTTCAACTTGCTACGTGCATGTCCCGGATGCTTCACGGACAAAGCTAGATGCGAAGGCAAGGAAACTTGTCTTTGTTGGCTACGATGAGCGGAAGAAGGGATGGAAATGCATGGATCCTGTGATGAAGAAGTTCGTGGTATCAAGAGACGTTGTCTTTGACGAGATGACGTCATATGGAGGTGGCTCGGTGGAGCTAACCGGAGGTAGCAAGGTTGAGGAAGCACCGGTGGTGGCTGCTGAAGGCTTGGAAGAGGAGCTTGCTGTCTCACCAGCAGCTCCTGTTGCTTCGAACTCCGAGGCTGAGCCTTTTGGCTCAGGAAGCAGGGGGAGCACTGCTCAATGCTTGCCCCAGGTAGGAGTGGAGCCTGAAGAAGCAACGGAAGCCGTGAGCAAGGAGCCAATTCTTCGGAGATCGAAGAGGGTGGTTAAGCCACCGGCTCGGTACTGTGATGGGAATGCAGTGAGCTTTGTGTCCTGCTTCTTTGCAGGTCCTCTGGATGAGCGAGAGCCTGCAAACTTCAATGAGGCCACTAGAGTGAAGGAGTGGGAAGGTGCCATGAAGGAAGAGATTGATGCTCTGAAGAAGAATGAAACCTGGGACCTTGTGCCCAAGGTTGATGGCATTACTCCGGTTACTTGCAAGTGGGTGTATAAGTTGAAGAAGAAGGCTGATGGGAGCATTGATAGGTTCAAGGCTCGCCTGGTCGCTAGAGGATTCTCATAGCAGTATGGAGAAGACTATGAGGAGACATTCAGTCCAGTTGCGAAGATGACTTCTGTAAGAGTGGTGATCGCCTTGGCTGCTAGCAAGGGATGGAGGTTGTAGCAACTCGATGTGAAGAATGTCTTTCTTTATGGAGAGATTGACAAGGACATCTTCATGTATCAGCCGCTTGGTTTTGTCTCTGAAAAGCATCTGGACTATGTTTGCAAACTCAGGAAGGCTCTCTACGGGTTGAAGCAAGCTCCTAGAGCGTGGTATGGGAAGATTGCAGAGTACCTGCAATTCTGTGGATACTTTGCTTCTAACTCGGATTCAAGCTTGTTCGTCAAGAAGAAGGGAGAGCTTCGTGTCTTGGTCCTGCTGTATGTGGATGACATGATCATCACAGGGAATTCAGAGGGGGAAGTAGCAAGGCTCAGGGCTGAGCTTGCTATACGCTTCGAGATGAAAGACTTGGGAGAGTTACATCACTTTCTTGGTCTGGAAGTGGAGAGGAAGGAGTGCGGGATTCTCATTAGCCAGAAAGGGTATGTTGATCGCATTGTGAAGCGGTTTGGCATGGGCGAAGGAAAGAAGTGCTCTACTCCACTGGAATCTGGGCTGAAGCTTCGACGAGATGAGGGAAGGGTTCTTCATGATCCCTTGGTGTTCATGGCTCTTGTTGGGAGCTTGATTTATTTGACGATTACAAGGCCGGATATAGCTTATGTTGTTGGTCGAGTAAGTCGGTTTATGGCTGAACCAAGGCAATCTCATCTAGTGGCGGCAAAGGGGATTCTGAAGTATGTCAAGGTGTCTTCTGAGATGGGACTCCTCTATGGAATCGATGCGGAGTTTGCGTTGCTCGAGTACACGGATGATGACTATGGCGGTGATTCAGATGATCTGAGGTCTACTTCAGGTTATGTGTTCACTTGCGGCTCAGCTAGCATCTCGTGGTGTAGCAAGAAGCAGGACTCGGTGTCGGTTTCAACCACGGAGGCGGAGTATAAGGCTTCGGCCTTGGCTGTTTGGGAAGCCGTTTGGTTGAGGAGGCTTATAGAGGATGTCCATGAAGAAGTGCAAGGGCCTACTTTACTCCGGGGTGACAATGAGAGTGCTCTCAAACTGGTTAACAATCCAGTGTGTCACGCCAGGACCAAGCATATAGAGATTGATCATCATTTCATCAGGGAGAAGGTGTGAAAGGATCTCTGCTGGTCGGGCATGTTCGGAGTGAAGATAATCTTGCTGACATCTTCACGAAGCCACTGTCGAAGGGGCCCTTTGAACGCTTGTGCAGCTTGCTGGGCTTGGTCACCACTTCTCACTTCAAGGGGGAGTGTTGAAATTTGTGAAGTGGAAGTGGGTGACGGGACAGGCTGGGCGGCCTGGGCAGACAGCATTGGCGGACTGGGCGGACTGGCGGACTGGGCGGACTGGGCGGACTGGGCGGACTGCGTTGTGCGGCCTGGTGGAAGGTCTAGTGGAAAGCCGGCTGTTCTTCTGAGCGGGTTGTTTGCATGGAGTTCGCGGACTGTGCGGCCTGGTATCTGCGGATAGAGAGGCTTGCGGACTGGTGCATTGCTCAGTGGCCGCGGGTGCAAGCTTGTGCTGACAGGCGGGTTGGCTCATATTCGCGGGAAGCTTGCGGACTGGCGTGTCCGCGGTTTGGGCTATTGCGGACTGAGCTTAGAGCTTGGCTGAGGCCTTGTCGAGCTCTGGTGGCAAAGCAGGTGCTTTGTTGTGGAGATCGTTTTGGCGGCCTGGTGTTGGAGTCCGGGATAAGACCGCTGCGTTGGGGCAGGAGTGCGAGGAGCTCGCGGACTGATGGCGGTCTATGCTCGGTGTTTTGGCGGACGGGGGTTTGCGTCCGCCATGCTCGCATTGGCCCTTGATGGTTTTGGGCTTGGTCACACTTTGTGCCAAGTTCAGTGTGTCTGCCGTATCCGCCAAGTCCGCTGTGACCGGGCGGACTGTTGCTAGCTGCCTTTGGTCGTGGACTTGTGGCGGATTGAGGTGTGAGTCTTGCGGACTGCCTTGGGTTGGTGCGGACAGCCATTGAAGGTGGTTTGCTGTCCTGCAGTGGTTGGAGCTTTGCGGGCTGATGCCTTGTCCGCTTAGCTTGGGCGGACTGGAGAGGGTTCATCAATGGTTGCCTTGCTCCTGGCGGTTTTCCTTGGTGTCCGGCTAAGTCCTCGTGGACTCGGCGGACGGTGATTTGCAATCGCGCGGGCTGGGGCGGTGTCTCTATCTCTAGGGCGGTGACCACACTCCTCACCTCGCCTATAAATAGGACCCCCTGGCAGGTCTACAGTAACCAACCTAAGTAACTTGAGTGAACAGTAAGTTGAGTTGTGCAAGGAGCTGCGGTCTGTGTTTGTCAGTCCGCGCGGATTGTTTCAGGCTGACGGTTTGCTGTGTGCAGGTCGCGCGGATAACTTCAAGGAGCCAGGAGTTTGGCTGTGACTTCGGTCAAGTGCTTGGAAGTGTGCGGTCTCTGCGGACTCAGCAGGAGGTCGCTCTGCGGCTTGTCAGTTCTGTTTCAGCTTTGCCAGCTTCAATAACCTATCCACCAGCTTCAGGCGGGTAGGGGTGCTCCTCAGTTCAGGTTCAGCAGGAGGCGAATAACGGTGTGTCCGCGCGGCCTCACGGCTTCGGCGGACTCCGTGGATATTCGGCGGATTGCATCTTAACTTGGGCGATCCCAGCGGACTCGGCGACCTCGGCGACCCCGCGGTCTCGGCGGACTCCGGTGCTGTCCGCCCGGCTTGTTTTTTGGTGCTTTCTGTTTACAGCTGTAATACTAGCGAAATCATGTCTCGCTATATATGTCTTGGATTGTAAAGAAGTGAATGTATAAAAGATCTGCTTGTGCTTCCATTGTTTGTTGGGTGAAACCTCTGGTCCTCGGATTTTCTGCTGGTTCAACGTGAGAACTGTGTAGTTCCGAAGATATTAATTTGGTGTTTGGGCTATCTTGCTGACCACGTTGAGAAAATTTAACAATGTGTGGATAATGATGTAATGGATGGAAAACATCTTCAGTGGATATTGGTGTTGGGGAAGGAATTGAGTTTGGAGATGGAATGTATATGGGGGATGAAATTGAGATGTTTATGGTGGATGTGATAATTGTTGAGGGAACAGTAGGTGGAGAAGGTGGAGATGAGGAGGCAGGCAGTTCTACTGATGGGGCAGTTGCCTGAGGGGAAGTGACTGGATCAGTCCTAGTGCCTGAAGATGAGATGACTGCAGAGGCTCTGCTTAGCTTTGCAATTTGCCTGTCCCATTTGCCAAAAAGGGCACAAGTTAACCTCTTAGAGGCATTGATATGCATCTCACTAGAAACAAGCAGCTCAGGGCATCTGTTATGAAGAAACAGCCCTAGAATCCTTCCAAAATTGACAAAGTTCTTATTCACTTTCTTCTTAATTAGGTCAAAGAAAATTTCTCCCCAATTCAACTGTTTTTATCCACCAAAGCACCCATTAAACAAAATTGATACCTGGATATGGTATCATGGGCAGAATGTTTTGCTAACAGGACCTTTCCAACAACATCTGCTAGAAACTTGTATTCCACTGACAGATTTTTCTTAAGCAGCCTGTTAGGGTTTTCTGCTGAATGACCATCCTATCAAGCATACTTGCAAACTCTTCTCCAGACAACTCAAGAGAATCTTGACCAGTACTTAATTGAAAAACTTCTGTTAATATAGCAGGAGTAAGAGATACCTGATTTCCTGATATAGTTCCAATCACTGTATTTTGATCTTGATTGTGAATAGTATACACCCATTCTTTGATTTCATCTGCAGCCAGTTTTATCCTTGTGGTCATGATGTGTACTAGCTGTTGATCTTTGAATAAATCTAGAATATCCTTGAAAATCTGATCACTGTTCTCAAACGAGTCCATATCGATATCAAATCCAGTGTCAAATTTCATTGCTGCCAAAACTGCAACAGAAACGACCATTTTTACCTGCAAAAATGAACAAACAAAAGACCAAGTGTAGAAAAGTTTGGAGGGAAAGGGAAATTCTGCAGAGAGTATGAAAGCGCAAAGGGAGAACGACGGCCGAAAAATGAATTTTATATTAGGGTTCGATGCAGAAAAGGAAAGATCGTGGAACTCCGTTCGACGATCTGGTCTTCTAAAGGAATCTGAAAGGTCTTCAACATCGTCGATCTCTGTTCGACGATATTGGAGAGCGTCGAGCTCCGTTCGACGATCTCTGACCGGAAGAAGATAACTTAGCACTATCTGGAAAGCGCTGAACTCCGGTCGACGATTTCTAAGAACGTCGATCTCCGTTCGACGATCTTTGGGAAAAACGTCGAGCATGGTTCAGAGACCAGAAACAACCTATAGACACTAGAAAAATCAAATTGTTTGCCTAGTCTTGGTCAATTTTAGAGTTTTAAAATCTTGGATCTTATTTGAAACTTCCTCCATCTAACATTCCTAACCGATTCAAGAAGAATGTATGTTTCTTTTCATCCAATGGTTTGGTGAAAATATCTCCCCTTTGCCAGTCAGTTGGGATATATTGAAGTTCAATTTTATTTTTCTCAACATTGTCCCTTAAAAAGTGATGCCTAATTTCTATATGTTTTGTCCTACTATGCAGGACTGGATTTTGTGCTATACAAATAGCACTAGTGTTATCACAGAAAATTTTTGACTTCTCTAAGTTGTAGCCATAGTCTAGGAGCTAATTTTGAATCCACAAGATCTGTGAGCAACAACTACCTGCTGCCATATATTCAGCTTCAGCAGTTGATGTGGACATAGATGTTTGTTTCTTGCAAAACCAGGAGATAAGTCTGTCACCAAGAAACTGGCAAGTTCCACTGGTGCTTTTCCTGTCTATTCTGCATCGAGCATAATCAGCATCTGAAAATCCAGTTAAGTCAAATGCTGAGTCTTTTGGATACCAGAGACCTAGATTTGGACAACTTTTCACATACCTAAGAATCATTTTTACTAAGGTTAAGTGTGACTCTCTAGGGCTCACTTGGAACCTAGCACATATGCATGTAGCAAACATTATGTCAGGTCTACTAGCTGTAAGGTACAATAAAGAGACAATCATTTCTCTATATGTTGTCTGATCAACAGGTTTCCCATGTTCATCAGCATCTAATACAGCATTAGTAGGCATTGGTGTTTTCATACATGATGCTTCAGACATACCAAATTTCTTAACCAGTTCTTTTGCATACTTGGTTTGAGAGATGAATATGCCTTCAGCATGCTGTTTGACTTGCAATCCTAGAAATAAGGAAAGCTCACCCATGCTACTCATTTCAAATTTAGAATGTATTAGGTTGGAAAACCTTTTGCACAGATTTGAATCAGTAGAACCAAAGATAATGTCATCTACATAGATTTGTACTAGTAAGGTATTGGACTTATGGGTTCTAATAAAAAGAGTTTGGTCTACTCTACCCCTTATAAAATCATTTTTCAGAAGAAAGCATGCTAGGGTCTCATACCATGCTCTAGGAGCTTGCTTTAGACCATATAATGCTTTATGCAATTTGAAAACATAATCAGGATGAGTTGGAGAAATAAAACCGGGGGGTTGTCTAACATAGACTTCTTCCTTGATGTCTCCATTGACAAAAGCACTCTTTACATCCATTTGATATACTTTGAATCTTTTGTGTGCTGCATAAGCTAAGAAGATTCTTATGGCCTCTAACCTTGCAACTAGTGCAAAGGTCTGGTCATAGTCTATCCATTCTTCTTGAGAGTATCCTTTAGCAACTAGCCTTGCCTTGTTCCTTACAATGACTCCTTTATCATCTAATTTATTTCTGAACACCCATTTTGTTACAACAATGGAGTGATCCTTTGGCCTTGGCACTAGTTCCCAAACTTTGTTCCCTTCAAATTGATGTAATTCCTCTTACATTGCAATGATCCAGTGTAGATCTTGTTCTGCATCTTGAATGGATTGAGGCTCAATTTGAGAAAGAAAGCAGGTGTGAATCAGGTTTTGGTTGACCTGATTTCTGGTTTGCACACCAGCTGAGATGTCTCCAATCACTTGGGAGATTGGATGGTCTCTTGATGTTACTAAATCAACAAGGGGTGTTGATTGTTCACCAACCTATGTTGTTGTTTCCTCTTGTGGAACAACAACTGGCTCTTCAAGAAGATTCTCTCCAAGATGTTGAATATCTTCTTCATCGTCACTGCTTTCATCCTTTTGTATCATATGTAACCTGTCCAAATTTTCAGCAAGAGAGTGTACCTGCAAAGATTCTATGGTAGAAGCATCCTTCTCCTTAAAAGACATGTTAGATTCATCAAAGGATACATGAACAGATTCTTCAATTTTAAGAGTAGATTTGTTATACACCCTATAAGCTTTACTGATCATGGAGTATCCCAGAAACACTCCTTCATCAGCTTTAACTTGAAATTTTGCTATGTATTTCTTGGCATTATTGTGAATGTAACACATGCAACCAAAAATTTTAAAATAATCCACTTTAGGTTTCTTCCCTTTGAGTAATTCATAGGGAGTCTTGCCCTTCAGCTTATGTATCAAACTTCTATTCAACACATAGTTGGAGGTGTTCACTGCCTCTGCCCAAAAGAATAGAGGAAGGTGAGCATCTGACAACAATGTAGTAGCAAATTCAATAAGGGTTCTATTTTTCCTTTCAGCTACCCCATTTTGTTGAGGAGTTCTAGGAGCTGAGAAAGTGTGTCTGATCCCTTCACTCTGACAGAACTCTTGCATAAGAAGAGAATCAAACTCTGTCCCATGATCACTTCTGATCAGGGCAATGTGAGTATTGAACTCACTCTGTATGCATTTGAGAAACTCTGTCAAACACTTAAAGTTATCAGACTTCTTCCTCGGAAAAAACACCCATGTGAATCTAGAGAAGTCATCTACAACTACTAAGGTATAAGATTTCCCTCCTAAGCTTTGTACTGTAATGGGTCCAAAGAGATCATGTGTAACAGATACAAAATCCTAGGTGAATCACTCTTATTAAGTGACTTGAAGCTATTTTTGGTTTGCTTGCCTAATTGACAAGCCCTGCAAAGTCCTTCCTTCTTGTAGGGGTCAGAAGGTAGTCCTCTAACAAGGTTGTCCTTGGATAGCCTAGCAATGGTTCTAAGGTTTATATGTCCTAATCTTTTATGTCATAGTTCATTAGGTCTACAAATGGAATTGAACAAGCATATATCTACCTTAGTTGAAAGAAAATCTACAAGATAAATGTTACCTTTCCTTTTACTTGTCAACACAGTTGTGTTGTCCTCTAATTTGATTTTGCAAGAGGATTTGTTGAAAGTCACTTGGTAGCCTTCATCACACATTTGACTGATGCTGATTAAGTTGTGCTTCAGTCCTTCCACATAAGCTACTTTCTTGAATGTGACTGAGCCAATCTGGACTGCACCATATCCTTTTGTTAGTCCAAAGTTTGAATCACCAAATATTACTTTGGGTCCAAGTTTGGCTTTGAAGGATGTGAAATTCTCCTTATTTCATGTCATGTGCTTTGAGCACCCACTATCCAGATACCATTGCTGGTTTGAAGTTGGATAGGTCTTCACCTGCACATAAAATAATTTATTTGTTTTTGACCCAGTTTACTTTGGGCCTATGTTGATAACCTTTAAATTCAGAAATAAAAGACATCTCTGGTTCACTCTTATAGCCTTCAGGATGATATCTCCTAGGAGGTATTATCCATTTAGTATAAGGGTTAAACCTCTGAGATGTAGGACTTCTAGGATTGAAGTTTGATTTACCTTTGAAAGATTTTTCAAAACTCTGAGCTCTGTTCGACGATCTCTGAGCTGAGTTCGACGATCTTGGGTCAGATCGTCGAGCTCTGTTCGAAGATCGACTATGCCGGAGTTCAGGGTTCAGAGATTGTCGACCTAAGTTCGACGATTCAGCCTGAGATCGTTGAGCTCCATCCGGCAATCGTCGAGCTACGTTCAACGTTTTCTGTTGAACTTTTGTTTTCCTAGGTTAATCAGAATTCTTCCTAGCCACATCTACAACTCCCTTACCTTTATCTGAGATAAACTTGATTGAGGTTGTTAATACTATAGGTTGGCTGGATGAAGCACCCAAGCCCAGTGTACTATTGAATCTTGAGTTCACTGTGCTTGTGGTGTCCATTAGTTTGATACTTCTCACATTGAGGGATTCTTTAAACTTCTTGGCCTCTGATAGTTCACTTTTCAGTGAGGCTATCTGCTCCCTACAGCATTCCAACTCCTCAGAGAGTTTGAGGTTATCTGATTTTAAGGTGCTTTGTTCAGACAGTTGATTTCTGAGAGAAATAATTTCTTTCTCAGATTTTAATAGATCTAAACAAAATGCCTTAAATTCACATCTGAAGTCCTCTGAATTAAAATCAAATGAGTCTATTAACTGATCCTCTTCAGATTGAGTTTCTGATTCAGACTCTGACTCTTGTTCTGCATCAGTATTGTGTTGAGAGGCATTGATATCCATCATGCAGAACTCCTTTTCTTCAGCATCATCTTCATCATCACTTGAGCTGGATGAAGCTTTTGATTCTTCTTCTGTTTCACTCCAGGTTCTAGCTACAAACCCCTTCCTGGTATGTTTGTTCTTACTGGAGGAGGGTTTGTCATTGCTGTTTTTCCTGAAGTCTTTGTCTCTTCTCCTTTCTTTACTGTTCTTCTTGTCATTATTCTGATTTTCTGGACAGTCAGGCACAATGTGGCCTGGTTTCCTGCATCCAATACAAATAATTTCTTTGTTATTGGATTTATCATACCTTGACTTTTCATGCCCTCTGAATGACTTTTTTCTGAAGTTCTTCCTGGCCATTTTATAAAACATTTTGGCCAGTAAGCTTAACAGCTCTTCATTGTCTGTGACCTTGTCTTCAGGCTGATCTTCAATAGCTTTGAATGTTATTGATTTCTCTTTTCTGATTGTTGGTGAAGCAGCCTTCTGCTCTTCTTCTCTATTCTTGATGAGCAGCTCATAAGACTTGAGCTTGCCCAAAAGAGGCTCAGTGGTGATCTCATTTAGGCTTCTGGCATCCTTGATTGGCCAGATCCTTGAGTCCCAAGTGCTGGGGAAGCACGTTAGGATTTTGTCATTGAGTTCAGTCAATGAGATCCCCTTGTCCAAGGTTTTCAGTTCATTGACTATAAGACTGAGTCTGTTATACATATCAACAACTGACTCAGTTTCTCCTTTCTTGAAGTTCTCATACTGAGTTATGAGATGGGAATTTCTATCTTTCCTTTCATCTGCAGATCCTGACACTATTTCAGATACTTTGTCCCATATCTCTTTTGTTGAGTTGCATTCAGCTACTTTTTGAAATATTTCATCAGACATGGTTTGTGCCAAAATGTTCATTGCTTTGGCATCTGCAACTTTCCATTTTTTTATTTCTGCATCTGTTCCTGAAGGAGGTGGAACAGCACTTGTACTTGTATTTGCTGGACACACTGTCAAAATAGAATTAAAGATATCTTCATCAATAGAATTCATGTACAATCTTATCCTTGCCTTCCAAAGTGCAAACTTAGATAGATTGCACACTGGAGGTCTGATACTAGCATAATCTTTGTTCTGTGCCATGGTTTTATATAAAGATAAATATAATACAAATAATAAAAATAAAAACCCTATATAAAAGATTGATCTTATCAGAGATCTTGTGGTTCAGGTATTAGGCTATAGGAACAACTAATCTGATGAAGATTTAGTTGAATAACAACCAACTAAGGTATGGTATTTTAACCAACCTATAAGGTCTGGTATTTTAACCAACCTGGTGTTTTTAACCAACCTCGCTCTGATACCAATTGAAAGTGAGGATAAGATCTATCTTAACTCTAGAGGAGGGGTGAATAGAGTATATTAAAATAATTTTCATGTTAAAAATTATTTTGCAGTGGAAGACTTAATTTAAATATATGTGTAAGGTGCTTGCAGTAAATAAAAATTATGAAAGCAAGAAATAAAAATACAGCACACAACAAACAAAATATAGCAACCAGAAGACACAAGGAGCTATAGTGGTTCCCCAAACAATCTGGGTACATCCACTCTTCTAAAACCCTAGATAGGAATCCACTGCAGGATGAGTTGATTAGGTGTCCTGGGCATCAATGAGCTTTTGATAAGGTGCTCAAAAACCAAACTAGATTTTTTGATCAGGTGTCTTGCCACCTCTGAGTTTTGACAAGCTCTCAGAAACCAGCACAAAACTTTTGAAGAGAGTTTTGAGAAACCCTTTTACAGCAGAAAAGGAAAGAGGTGAGATGTTCTTCTCTGTCAACAATCAGAGAGAAGACTAGTGGATGATGTTGTCAAAGCTCCCCCTGAGATTTGGAAGTTGTTCAGGAAAAGAAGCTTTGCACTAGGGTGATAGGCCTTCAGTAGATGAGATCTCCAACAAAGGATGATTCCAGCAGGTGCTGAAATGTTTAGTGTCTAGAGTCTTGATGGATGAAGCCTCTGAACACTTGAGTCAAAAGAGATCTAGAAAATCTTCTTTTCTGTATGTTGATCTCCTTTAGTAGTGAGTGTTCTGAATGAATTCTGTCTGTGTGTCTGTCTGTGACTTTTCTCTTTCTGTGTGTAACTGTTTTAGACTGTTCTCTTTTTTTATGTCACTGTTTGGAGTAGTAGAATGAAATCCTCTTTTATTCCTTAGATCTGAAAGAATGAATTGATTCTCTGTCTCCAAGATAGCCGTTAGCCACTCATTAATGACTTCCTTAAATGAATTTGTCTCTGGAGGAAAGTCCTAGAAAACATTCCTTTAAATCTCCCGTGAAACTTGCTCCAGATTAATTGAAACGGCTATAACATCCTTGAAATAAATGCTGGGAATAAATAAGATAGAATTCCATAACTATCTAAATTTGAATCTTGAGAATCATCGATCTCTCCAGAAAATCGTTGACTTGAGCTCAACTATCGTCGATCTGAGCTCAGAGACTGGAACTAGACTGGAAACAGAAATCGTCGATCTGAGCTCAACTATCGTTGACCTGAGCTCAGAGACTGGGAAAACAGCTAGAGACAGAAACGTCGATCTGAGCTCGAAGATCGTCGAACGGAGTTCGACGACTCGTTGAACTGAGCTCAGAGATAGTCGAACTGAGTTTGACGATTCGTCGACCTGAGCTCGACGAAAATGACTTAGTCTCCTGAATTTGAATATCTGATCTGAGGGTCTTGGAGGCAGCTTTCAAGCCTAAATTCTAACCCTTAGACTCAATCTAATTGACCTTTAAAACTATACAAGGAGGTCAAAACAATTTTCCTAAGGACATAGTGATTCTTGCCCAAATCAATAATAGGGTGTTCCAACAAGGTTGCTTTTTTTACCATTTTTGCAGTTTGTGATCTGAAAATCTCTAGGTCAGTTTTTTTTTACTTAGCTATTAATTTTATCTGTTTCCACTAATTTTCACTATTAATTTGAGATTGCAGTTCTATAATCTATAACATATGTTTATTCTTCCAATTTGATTATATTCCCAGGTTTTGAGATGGTTACTTGATAATATCAATGCTCGTTTTTCTTCAGTAACTTGCAATAAAAATTTTGCATTCTTAATAAAAAAATTATCATAAATATTTTTGGGTGTTGTTATAAGCAAACTCATTTTGGTTGTTAACAAACCTTTACTACTAGTAAACCATAAAATCTGAATTTGGCTATTTAAAAACCCAACGGTTACTAGCAAAACACTCAAAAAACTTAAAAAAATCATAAAAATGTTTGTACTATACTATATCACTTAACATTACAAAAGTTGACTAATAATCACGTCATTTTGCTACAAAAAGGTTAATCCAAAATGCGATCATCTTCAATAGCTCCCAAAAACCTATGCAATAAAATAATGTTACCAATATTATGTATAAATTAATATGCTTAGGAAAATAAATCAAAATGTATACCTTTTAATTTGTTGTCGATTGTCGATTCACATGAAGTTGTTTGTCTTTAATACTCTCTAAAATATTTTGCAATATAATTAAACATTTTTAGTACGATTGTAAGTAATTTAATAGACTATGAATTTTGAACTTAAAATTTATACATTTTATGATTTGTTGTTGAGAATGTTTTCCCATGAACTCGTTATTTGTGTATGATATCTCCTCCATGAGGAGTAAAGTTGAGGCAATGTACATCCTTCTTTCATGCATAGCCTCACAAAATGATTAACATTCACGAAACCAACAAAAATTACATTTAGGATTTGAGGAAGTGCGGAGTCCAATGGCAAAAACATCATACTCTGATTTCTTGAGATTAAAGCCACACCAATATTGTAACAAGAAGATATAATTAATCCCATATCTGACATGGACATCCACTTTTCAAATGGTGCGGGCGAGCATTTGCACTCAAGGTTATTTACTAATTTCATTTTTCTAGGAGCTCTAAAAAGTGTCTCATATAGTGTTTCTCTTTTCACCAATTCATCCATTAAGTCTTCTCTAACTTGTTGTGGATTATTACCCATGTTCATTGATTCACTATTGACACGGAATCCACAATGGCCATCCGCGGGTATGTCTCTTAGGAAACCTGTCTTGACCTCATTGTATAGATTTAAAGGTCAATTAGAATTGAGTCTAAAGGTTAGTAGTTAAGTTTGGAAGCTGCCCTCAAGACCAGGTTTTTCAGCTTTGGAGACTAAGTCATTTCGTCGAGCTCAGTACGGCAAATCGTCGAACTCCATTCGACGATCGTTGATCTCACTTCGATGAATCGTCGAACTCCATTCGACGATTTCTGAGCTCAACTTCAACGAGTCGCCGAACTCCATTCGACGATCTTCGAGCTTAGATCGACGATCTTGACTCCAGTTTGATTCTCTATCTCTGAGCTCAGTTCGACGATAGTTGAGCTCAGATCGATGATCTCAGTTTCTGTCTAAGTCCAGGCTCTGAGCTCAGTTCAACGATAGTGGAGCTCAGTTCGACGTTTTTCTGAAGAGTTAGATGATTTTCAAGATTCAAATTCAGACAGTTGTGGAATTATTGTCAGCATTTAATTCAGAGATCTTGTAGCCGTTTTTAATTAATCTGGAGCAAGTTTCAAGGAATTTTCAAAGGAATGTTTCATTGGACTTTCCTTCAGAAGATAAATACAGTTAAGGAAGTCATTTATGACAGGCCAGCGGCTATCTTGGATAGAGGATCATTTCTATTCAGATCAAAAGGAATAAAACATCAGTTTTTCATTCTCCTCAAAAAAAGAGAGAGTTAGACACACATACTCTGCAACAACAATTCTCTGCAACAATAAGAATTACAACTCTTACAACAACATTCACACAAGAGAAAGAAAATGAATCTCTCTTGATTCAAGTGTTCAAAGGCCATCATCATTCAAGACTCCAGACACCTCACATTTCAGCTGTTGTTGAAATCATCTTTTGCTGGAGATCAAATCATCTGTAGGCCTATCACCCTACTACAAAGCTTCACTTCCTGAACAACTCAAGATCTCAGGGGGAGCTTTGACAACATCCACTATCTTCTCTCTGACTGTTGACAGAGAAGATCATCTCATCCCTTTCTCTCCCTCTCTTAGATATAAAGGGTTTTTCAAACTCCCTTTAAAAGTTTGTGATTGGTTTCTGAGACCTTATCAAAAGTCAGTGGTGGCAAGACACATGATCAAAAAATCTGGTTTGGTTTTTGAGCACCTTATCAAAAGCTCATTGGTGCCCAGGACACCTGATCAACTCATCCTGCAGTGGATTCCTACCTAGGGTGGTAGAAGAGTGGATGTACCCAGGTGGATTGGGGAACCACTATAGCTCCTTGTGTCATCTGGTTGCATATCTCTCTTTTGTTTCTGGCTATGCTTTGTGATTGCTTTGAGATTGCTTTGTGATTGATCTGTGATTATTCTGTATTTAGATTTACTTTATGTTATTTGCTTCCCTGTTCACTTAGGAATACAACAACAGTTGTAAAAAATTTTTAGCAAGCACCATACTCTATTCACCCCCCTCTAGAGTATATCAG
This sequence comes from Platanthera guangdongensis, assembly GCA_039583875.1. Lineage (NCBI taxonomy): Eukaryota > Viridiplantae > Streptophyta > Magnoliopsida > Asparagales > Orchidaceae > Platanthera > Platanthera guangdongensis. The sequence goes on along the minus strand of CM077158.1, from coordinate 199,940,358 downwards.
ATCTAACTTACACTTTTAACTTCGTCGTTAACCCGGATTCGACCGGTACGCGATCAATTGAGCTGGATACTTCACGACTTTCTGAAGCACTGATATGTGGAACACATCATGCAACCCACTCAATTCCTCTGAAAGAGCTAGCCAATAGGCAGCATCTCTAACTTGTTCCACCATCTTAAATGGGCCAAGATACCTTGGACTCAGCTTTTTCAAGCGCCGAATTTGGACGCGCCCTTGAAAGGTTTGATTTTTCAAGTATACCCATTTGTCAATTGTAAACTCTACGTTTTGGTACTTGGCGTTATAGTACTTTATCTGTTAGTCTTGGGCTATTAATAGCCTCTCCCGAAGAGGGCGTATTGTCGAATTAGCCTCTTCGACTTCCTTACACTTATATAATTTAGATTCGTCTGTTTCCGCCCAAGCTAATGGTGTACGACACTTCCTACCATACAAAGCTTCAAAAGGCATCATATTGATACTAGCTTGAAAGCTATTATTGTAGGCAAATTCTACCATATAGAGATGATCTTCCCATCTCTTCCCGAAATCCAAGGCCCACATTCGGAGTATATCTTCCATCATTCTGTTTGTCCTTTTAGTTTGGCCATCCGTTTGTGGATGAAAGGTCGTACTGAATGTTAACTTTGTCCCAACAACTGATGAATTATCCTCCAATCATTTGAAGTGAAGCACTCATCTCGATCACTTACGATGTTACAGAGCACAATGTACAATCATACTATTTGTTCAACATACAGTTTAGCCAAAAATTCCACTTAATTTTCCCTCTTATTCGGAATGAAGTGAGCCACTTTAGTCAACCGATCCACGATCACCCAATCCGAATCATTACCGCATTGAGATTTCGGCAAACCGTGCACGAAATCCATTGAAATATCATCAAACTTCAATTCCGGAATTTATAGTGACTTCACAAAACCTCCAGGCTTCTGGAATTTTGCTTTCACCAAGGCACAAGTCTGACCTTTAGCAACTTAAAGTGTTATGTCTTTCTTCATGCCCGGCCACTAGAATAGTTTTTTCATATCTTTATACATTTATATGCTCCCTGGGTGAATTGAGTACTTCGTAAAATGAGCATCATACATCAATTCATCTCTTAACTTACCCATCTTTGGGACGCACAAACGACCATCTTTTCGGAAAAGGCTATCATCTCTGGAGAATTGGTCATTTACTCCAACCACTACATAGCGTTGCAAACTTTCATCCAGTTCTGTTGCCCGCCGAACCCTGTCCCCAAGGTCATAATGTACCTCCATCCAAGTTAAGCACGCATTTGATGTGGAATTCTTGTCAACACAAGAAATCTCTAAATCTTCCAACTCCTGGATCAGATGCTCATCATGCATCTACAACCAAGTTTCCTTTGCCGGAGTCCTACGACTCAACGCATCTGCCACGACATTTCCCCTCATGGGAGTATAGTGAATCTGGAAGGCATAGTGCCCAAGGAACTCCATCCACCTTCGTTGTCGCATGTTCAGATCTTTTTGATCCAATAAATATTTTAGACTCTCATGGTCTGTGAATATATCTACCTTCATCCCATATAAATAATGACGCCACAGTTTAAGTGCAAAAAATCACCGCCGTCAACTCCAAGTCGTGGACGGGATAGTTTCGCTCAAGCACTTTCATATGGCATGAGCCATAAGCGATCACCTTTCCTAATTGAAGAAGAACGCAGCCTAAGTCGCTCCCTGACGCATCACTATAGATTTCAAAGCTGTCCGACCCACATGGCGATGTCAAGATTGGCGCCGCCGTCAAGCGACTCTTCAGCTCTTCGAAAGTTCGTGCGCACTCCGGCGTCCAAACGAACTTCTAATCCTTTATTGTGAGTGTGATAAGCGGCAAAGCGATCCGTGAAAAGTTTTCTACAAAACTTCTGTAGTAGCTCGTCAGTCCAAGGAAACTCCTAACTTCGGCCACATAATACAACACTGGCCACTCCCGTATGGCTTTTATCTTTGATGGATCCACCGCAATGCCCTCTCCACTCATCACATGGCCAAGAAAAGCCACTGACGACAGTCAAAACTCACACTTTGAGAACTTGGCATAGAGCTTGTCTCTCCTCAAGGTGTGCAACACCATCCGTAAATGGTTCGCATGATATTCTTCAGCCTGAGAGTACACCAAGATGTCATCAATGAAGACAATCACAAACTAATCCAAGAACTATAGAAATGTTTGGTGCATTAAGTCCATGAACACCGATAGCACATTTGTTAGCCCAAACAACATTACCGTGAACTCGTAGTGACCGTAGCGTGTTCCAAATGTTGTCTTGGGAATGTCACCTTCCTGAATCCTCAACTGGTAGTACCCCAACTTCAAGTCCAGTTTAGAATAGACGGTTGATCCCACTAGCTGATCAAACAAGTCATCAATTCAAGGTAATGCATACTTCTTCTTCTCCGTCAGCTTATTTAACTAGTGATATTCAATGCACAACCGCAAGTTACCGTCCTTCTTTTTCACAAAGAGAACAGGTGTGTCACAACCCACATTTTCACCGCATATAATAACTTATCATAGTAAGGGAAAATATGTGCCAAGATGCCACGTCAGCAGGGGATAACTACGGACGCTCAGGCAGACACCTACTTAATCATGAATAAAATTTTTTAAGTTATTTTAAGGGAAAAAATCAGTTTAAGTGCAGTAGTTAGTCGTATCCCTCGGCTCAGTGGCTCATCTAGTGCACGAATCAAAATATAATTATACGCTGCGGAAAAATACTTATTTAGATTGACTCCAACTATCACAACCCGCATTTTCACCGTATAATAACTAATCAGAGTAAGGGAAAATGCTCGTCATGATGTCACGTCAGCAGGGGATAACTGCGGACGCACAGGCAGACACCTACTTAAACATGAAGAAAGATTCTTTCAGTTATTTTAAGAAAAATCAGCTAAGTGAAATAGTTAGTCGTATCCCTCGGCTTAGTGGCTCACTTAGTCCACAAATCAAAATATAGTTATACGTTGCAGAAAAATACTTGTTTATATTGACTCAAACATCCTACATGAGTATAAACGTCCCCAAAGGACAACTCATGATATGCAAGACTCTAAATTTATAATCGTAGTAAGGATAGCTTTTACGGTCGCCAAATATAACAAGTTAGAGTTTTTAAATTATGCAGTGCATGAAGTAATAGTAGTAAATTTTATTCTTAAAAATACCTAACATGCATTCCTAGCATAAATCATCCCAGAGAGCGAGCAATCCACATCCACATATAGAAAAACTAAGCAGCTAGCAAGTATCAAAAAGTAACAATACTATGAGCATCAACAAACTGACACGAACCCACATACAAAAAAGTATGTCTGAACTAGTAACTAAACAAACAACAAACTACCTCGCTGAGACGAGGCAACAACCATGGCCAACAATATCGCCCAGAAACTCCAAAACTAGCTCTGCTATCTGCTACTGCCCTGAACCTGAGGCATTCCAAAGACAGAACACCTCAGCAAGAAAGCACAAATGGTGGCAGAAATTAATAAGCCCAAATATAGAAAGGTCAAAGGGGTACCAACCCAAGACCAATAGTACTGAAATAAAGTACAAAAAGAGGAACAAGCCATCATCATGAAGAAGAACTCTTACGTGATTCGTCACGTGCAACAATATTACACCAGACGCACGAGGCTATAAGGCGATGACATTGATTGGGGTTGGCCACATTGTTCAGGGGCGACGACATTGGTCGAGGCGAAGACTTTGGTCTTGAACGATGACATTAGTTGTGGGCGGCGGCGACATAGGTTAGGGGCGGAGACATTGGTCATGAGCTGGGATAATGGTCGTGGGGGTGACATGGTTGAGGGCGGCAAAATTGGTCATTGGGGGCAACATTAGTCGTGGGGGGAACATTGATGATGGACGGCAACATTGGTCATAGTGGGCAATATTGGTCGTGGATGGTGACATTGATCATAAGGGAGACATTTATCATGGGCAAAAACATTGATTGGGGGTGGCAACATTTGTCGGTGGAGACGGCATTAGTTTAGGGCAGCGACATTAGTCGGGGGCAGTGACATTGGTCGGCGGTGATGACATTGGTCGCGGGTGATGACATTGGTCATGGACGACGAAATTGGTTGTGAGTGGCGACATTGCATGTGGGAGGCAACATTAGATGTGGGCGGCGACATCAGTCGAGGGCTGGAAAATTTGGCAGGGCGACGACATTTATCGTGGGGGCGACATTGGACATGAGCGCACAGCAACAGTGGTCGTAGGAACGTAATGACATCTGTGGACGGCTGCGACATTAGTCGTGGATGGTGACATTCGATGGGAGTGGTGACATTTGACTGGGTGAGGGGACATTCTGTGAGTGTGGTGACACTTGATAGAGGCGGCGACAGTTGACCGAGGCGGCAAATTCGGCGGGAATGGCAACATTTGGCGGGAGCGGTGACATTCGGCAGGGGAGGAAGTCATGCGCAAGGACCCCGCGCGGGGGAGGCGACATTTGCTGGGGGTGGCTAGATTCGGCGGGGGCAGTGGCATTCATCGGGGGCAGCAACATGTGTTAGGGGAAGCAAATTGCGTCGGGGGCGGCAAAATGCGGCGGGGAGGAGAAATGTATTAAAGGCCGCGATATGTAACATAGGAGGTGATATATGTCGGCGACATCAATATGTGGTGGGTGCAACGACATGTGACGTGGGCGACGTTCTTTTGCAGGGGCGGTGTATTGATTCAGGGGTGGTGACATGTGTCGTGGATGGTGACATGCGTGAGGTAATAACATGTGGGGGGCTGTGACATGTGACAGGAGAGCAAACATGCGATAGGAGCGGTGACATGCAAAAGTATAAATAAATCATTCTATAAACTCATCCATCCCAAATTTTGATAAAATTTGTATCATCCAAAGTTATATTAAAGATTCCCAAAAAACAAAAATCAAATCCTTATGATGTCAAACAGGACCTCAATAATTCACCTCTTCTTTATTTTCCCATAGCTCATAAGTTATGTAATACTCATTTAAAGTCCCAACTTCAATAATTTCAAGTGTGTCACAGATATATTTAAATATAGATTTTATGGGATAATGAAAGCATTTGACATGTACTCTTAAATTTCCATCGATATAAAATTTCCATGCTGCAAATCTATTTAAAGCTTTTGATGATCTAATGGCAAAGAATAAAATTATACATAACGATAGAATGGAGACCTAATGAATGAATGAAATTTTGTAGGGCGTTTATGTAGAGGACAATCATACATAGATCATCAATCTTCTAAATATAAAATAGATGTCTCTGATAGGTCGCATAACAGAGAAAAAAAGCAGAATGGAAAACATAGGTCTTAAAATGTTAATTGAATCAATTAAAACACCTCACACTAATGCTTTTGATTAATTCAGCTTAAATTAAAAAATGTGCAAGTAGAAGTTCTATTTCAAAACACATTGGCAGCTTTAGAGAAAATGAAATTAAAAATGCCATCTTTATAAAAAATTAAATTGAAAATGCCATCTTTACCTGAGAGTGGAGAAGAGAGGCAGAGTAAAAGTAAAACTGTCGTCAAATTTCAAAGGTTATATATGGAAAGTAGCTGTCAGGATGGAGTCTTGTAGAATTTGCCTTGTAGTGTTATCATCACCTGAGAGAGGAGAACAGAGGTTGGGAGCCAAAAAAAGGGAGAGGGAGGTGGAGAAAGAGGTGGAGAAACTTCACCGTGATCGAACTTGGCAAGTGGATAGCAGGAAAAATTCTAACCTACATTGAAGCTCAATATCACCTCTAATGGAGGGGTTCTTTATCATTGTGTTGTACACTGGAGAGGTTGTTGAGGAAGTTGAGTGGAGGAGGATCTGCCGAGGAGGGGTTGTTGTCGAGGGTTTGCGCTGGAGGAGGAGCTGCTGAGGTGGGGTTCTTGTTGAGGGTTTGTACTGGTGAAGTTATCAAGGAGAGGAGTGCTTTGGACCGGGGGTATCAGGTTGAAATAAAAAGACATGGAGATGGGTTCAACTTTGGAGATGCGATGGGAATTTGTTTTTTCAAAGGAGTAATGCGCAAGAAATGGGAGAAGACCAAAACAATTATAAAGTTTGAAACAAAAAAGGGGTTTTGGATGGTATTTTAGGAAGCGTCAATGTTAAACCATCATATTTTGTTCCTCCCTTATATAATATATACAAGCAGTCGTGCACGGGGGACCCCGTGCGGGGTGGCGACATTGGTCGTGGGTAGCGAAATTGGTCGGGGGAAGCAACATTAGTCAGGGACGACGACATTGGTCGTGGACGATGACAATTCTCATGGGGGGAACACTAGTCGGGCGAGGCGACATTGGTCTATGGGGGAAATATGGCTCGTATGCGGCTACATTGGTCGTGGGCGGCAACATTGGTCATAGTAGGTGACATTGGTCGATGACGACAACATTGGTCATGGGGTACAACATTTGGCAGGGGCAGCGATATTGGTCGTGGGGTACGACAAGTGGCGAGGGTAGAAACAAATGGTGTGGGCGACGACATTCGGCGGGGGTGACAACATTAGTCATGGGAGTGACATTTGTCGTGGGCAATATAATTGTTAGGCGTTGATATTGGTTGGGGTGGCGACTTTAGTCGGGGGTGAATACATTAGTCGGTGGAAGAGACATTGGTTTGGGGCAGGGACATCGGTCGGGGCAGCGACATTGGTTTGGGGTGCGTACATTGGTCGGGGGCTACGACAATGGTCGAGGGTGGGAGATTGGTCGTGGGCGACGACATTGGTTGGGGCGGAACACATTGGTATGGGGAGGGGACATTAGTCAGGGGCAGTGACATTCATTGGGGGCGGGGACATTGGTCAGGGGCAGGGGATTGGTCGAGGGCGGCGACATTGCTCGGGGGCGGAGACATTGGTCGGGGGCGTGGACATTGGTCGGCGGTCGGGAATTGGTTGGGGGCTTGGGGACATTGGTCGAGGGCGGGGACATTGGTCGGGGGAGGGACAGTTGTCGGGGGCGACGACATTGGTTGGGGGGCGGGGACATTGGTCGAGGGCAGCGACATTACTCGGGGTTGGCGACATTGGTCGTGGAGGAGACATGATCGTGTGAGGAGATATTGGTCAAGTAGGCTCTAAAAGAGGATTTAAGCTTAAATCTCCTAGCAATAATATGCGAACACCTATGAAAACACAAAAACTATAAGGGAAGGCAAAAAGGTGGATGGTGTAGCATTGTTGAAAACATTCATCTCATCTCATTTAAATTTAAAGAGAAAACATTCATCTCATATGTTTTCTCTTAGAATATCACGATATCTAATTAATTTGTGTGTTTGATGCATTACAGCTTGGAAATCATTAAAGCAGTACAACAAATCATTAATTATAAAGATATCTAAGATGAAATTTGACAATATTGTGCATAGAAGTAGCAAACATTCATCTCATCTCATTTAAATTTAAAGAGCAAACATTCATCTCAAATTCACATTTAAATTTAAAGAGCAAACATTCATCCGATATTATCATTTTAATTTAAAGAGCAAACTTTCATTCGATCATATTTAAATCATACATTGGCAATTAAAGATATGTAAAAGTAATAGTGAGAAATCTAAAAACCCATAAGAAAAATTAATGAATTAAGTATTAACAATGCAGTCCTAATCCAAAAACCTGTAAGAAAATGTTTTAGCAGAGCTTTTATAATTTATGCGTTGATATCTTAATAATTATATTTTGTGATGCTTGTAAATTATTGGATAGGCTACTAAATGGTCTCCAATACTGGACACCTACATTTTGAGCATAAAAAGCATATTGGTATAAAACTATAAGGATAAGTTTTTTATCACTATGAGTGCAAATATGGGTGAAACTTACAATTCTAAAAGGTATAATTGAAGGGATTCAGACAATGGTTGCAGTGTTACTCATCCGAGATCCACACATATTCGACCTTATTTATGAACAAAAAACATGAAGTAGAAATGTAAATCGAAAGTGATGTCGATAAAGAGTGTAGCAGCATGACAACCTGTCGATCAATCTCTCGGTGAGGTAGAACTAGGAAGGAAGAGACATGTGTTAACATGAAGAAATCAGGAGTGGTGACTTTGGAAACCGGGATACATGGATAGGATCTGAAATTTTTTTGGGGGAAAAGTGTGTGGGAAATAAGAAAGGACAAAAAAGTCATACATTTTTGGTGCAAGAAGTCTACAGCTTAAATATGAGATGCAATCACTCGCACTGATGAACTAATTTTTCATGTACATGACCCTAATTAATTAGGGAGCATTATTTTAATTCCTTAATATAACTCAACTGAAATAATTAATATTTGATTGCATCTTCCATATGTCTCCTATTGTTTTTTGCATTCAAATATCAAAAAATTACTTTAGCTATGCAATTACACAATTACATACTTTAATTCATAAACTTGAGTAAATCTGCCGTGCAATTGAAGCAAATTGTCAATTATCAAGAAATTGAAGATGAAATTTGACTATGAGTTAACTATCAAGAGATTGGTAGAATCATATTGACATAAAATTAAGACAAAAAAGTCAATCAACTCATAAAAAGTTTACTCAAGTGCATGAACTAAAACAAAAGTTTACACATGCACAAAAAAGTTTTCACAGCAGTCTTCTGCCAAATGATGAATGTGTTTCTAGAAATGAATTTTCAATGCAATCACAACAACTTTGCAGGATACGGGCAAATGTGAATCCAAAGAATAATCTTGAGCTTCAAGGGGTGGGTCCTTGACTGCAAACATAAAGCTGGAAATGTGACACATATCAAAATAACTCAGTGTAGCTCTAACATCACCAAACCTAATATTGACGCAAAAGTAAAAATATGCTTACATAAAGTAAGTTTTGAAAGAGGATGCATCTTAAATATCAAAAATCTGTAAGAGTTGCAGCCACTCCTTAGTGATTTGATCAAGCAGGATTTGAAAACACAAAATTGAATTAACAAAAACCTGAAAGAGTTGCAGCCACCCCTTAGTGATTTGATCAAGCATGATTTGAAAGAGGATGCATCTGAAATATCAAAAGTCTGTAAGAGTTGCAGCCACTCCTTAGTGTTTTGATCAAGTAGGATTTGAAAACACAAATTGAAATAACAATATCTATAAAAGCTCCAGTCACTCAGTGATTTGATCAAGTAGGATTTGAAAACACACAAAATTAACAAAAAAGCAGATTTTTGCAAAAAAAATTGCAATGCTAGAAATGAGCACCTGATGTAATGCAATCAAATGAAGAACAGTGCATAAAGAATCCCAATCATATTAATTGGACGTTCAATCAAAAGAATAATGTATTTATCCTAAATATAACTCCATAAAGAATCCAAAAATTCCCCAAAATTTCAAGTAAAAGATCAATGTATTTAACTACTAAAAGAAGCAATTGTACGTTAAAATTATTGTTATAGAAATACATGAGTAACTTATACCTTAGAAGAAACTTGGATAAAGCAAATTTGATGTAAAATATTGAACTGGCTTCCTTTGTTAAGCCACAGTCTTGCAATAAATAATGCACAAAAAAATTAATATAGTTCCCAAATAAATTAAGGAAATCCCAAATCAATACCCTGACAACATGACCTCAGCCGAAATAAACTATAAATTTCAATTTTGTTAGAATAACTTAATTCAGTATGTTAGAGAATGCTACCTAAAATTGTTCCCAACCATATTTCGAACACCTGAGTAGAGGAAAGTGTAAGAAAAATGGCTCAGGCTAACAACCGGATTGCAGGGCAATATAGTTACCGGTGGAGATACAAATGAAAAATAAGACCCTGCCTTCCCCCATACCTCTCTACAGTAGATTAGAAGAATCCAAAATAAAAAACCTAGAATATGTTAAAGAAAGGTGAACGTGGATTTCAATACATGAAACTGGGATAAGGAGGGGTTTTTGCTGTAAGTGGAGAGCAAAGAAGGAAATGGTAGAAGAATAGCTTACATGATCTACAACTATAGAGGAGGCGGAAGAAACGTGAATGGAGGAAAAAAGGAAAATACAGGCTCCAAATTTCACCTAACAGGAAATCTACATCAAGACCTTTCACATGGAAAATACAAAGCTAATACTCACATCAATCCTTATCACATTCTAAACTCATAAACCGGGACTGTTCACCTTCTTCTACATTCGACACCAGCAAATCTTCACACATTAATCAACATTAATCAACAGAAACACTTACAATTGTGTAAGAACGAAAGTCTAATAGGAATCAAGGGCTTTACCTTAGATTTGGGTGCGATGTTGAGCCACCAGAAGAAGAGCCTTAGTACCTGCAAGGAGAAAAAATGGTGAGGAACGACTCCAACAGCTGAAAGGAGAACAAAAATGGCGAGGAATAAGGACTCCAAGAGCTGAAATCAGAGAAGAGTTGGGGGGACGGGGACTGGAAGGAGAAGAAAAACATGGAGGAAGGAGTCCAACAAAGTTTCAGGATAGCTGGCGGCGAAGAGAGGTTCTGGCTAGCCGGTGGCGAATAAGCGAAGAGCGGATCGAGCGGAAATCAGCGAAGGCGGAGGCAGAGGCGGAGGCGGAGGCGGAGGCGGAGGAATCGCGAAGAGATCTTACCCTAGATTGGCATTGGGACGTCGTGGATGAGGGATGCAGTGAAGCATCTCCACCTTCAGCTCTTCTCGCGGAAGCTCGACAGGTACTCGCGAGGGATTGGGAGCGGGCATAAATGGCGAGCACTGAGAAACTATAAAGCTATAGGAAAATGCTCGATCTGTGGCTCCCGCCTATACGGATCCGTCGCCGGTGATTGGTATAGATCGTGTGGTGGGAACAACTTGATCTGTGGCCTCTCATTATAATTGATTTCTGGCCTTTGATTGTTATAGATCAAGCGGTGGGTATTGTTGGCGGGAAGCAGCAAATAGGGGAGGGCATTTTTGGGTATATTAAAGTTACACCACACCTAAGGGTATTTTGGGCAACTTGAATGTTATACCAAACTCCAAACCTCCTCCCTTATAGTATAAAGATATATATATACAAGCAGTCATGCACGGGAACCCCGTGCAGGCAACATTCGTCGTGGGTGTGATATTTGTCGAGCCGACGACATTTGTCGTGGGGGCGAACATTGTCGTGGGGGTGACAATTGTCGTGGAGGAGAGAATTGTCGTGGGGGCGACATTTTTTGTGGGGGTGTCATTTGTTGTGGGAGTGATATTTTTTGTGGGCTCAATATTCATCGCGGGGGAGACATTCATCGTGGGGGCGACATTCATTGTGGGGGGCAACATTCATCGCGGGGGCCACATTCGTCGTGAAAGTGAGATTTTTCATGGGCACGATATTTTTGTGGGGTGACATTTGTCGCGGTGGAGACATTTGTCGCAGGGACGACATTAGTCGCAGGAGCAACATTTGTTACGGCGGCGACAATTGTCTCAAGGGAGCAACATTTGTCATGGCGTCGATATTTTTCGTGGCAGCGGCATTTGTCGTGGGGGCGATATTTGTCATGGGGGCGACATTTGTTATGGGGACGACATTTGTCGTGGGGGCAACATTGGTCATGGGGGCGACATTGGTCATGAGTTGAGACATTAGTCATGGGAGGAAACATTGGTCGTGGGCAAATTGATCGTGGGCGGCAACATTGGTCATGGGCGGCAATATTGGTTGTGTGTGATGACCTTGGTTGTGCACGACGACCTTGATCTTGGGCGGCGACCTTGGTTGTAGGCGGCGGCATTGGTCGTGGGAGGTGACATTCTTCGTTGGATGTGATATTCGTTGGTGGAAGTGACATTAGTCGGGGCGTCAACATTGGTCGCGGGCGGCAACATTGGTTGCGGGAGGTAAATTTGGTCACAGGCACCGACATTGGACGTGGGTGGCGACAATGGTCGGGGGCGGCGGCATTGGTCACGGGCAGCGACATGGGTCGCGGCCGCCGACATTGGTCACGGGCGGCAACATTGTTCGCCGGCAAAGATCAATAGGGTGGCGACATTGGTCGTGGTCAGCGACATTAGTCGTGGGTGAGGTCAATAGTCGTTGATGATGTTAATGGTTGTGGGTGGCGTCATTGATCAGAGACGACGTCATTGGTCTCGGGTGGTCAGTGGATAAATTGAAATGAAAGAGCTGCTAGAATCAGAGAGGGAGAAGGATCCCATGGCTGCAAATCGTTGTAGAGGTCATAAGTTGAATGATAGGTTCTTCCTATGATCAAAAATTGTTCAAACTTTGACATGACTACACCAATGAATTTATTCTTCCTGATCAAAAATTCAAGAATGAATAGAAATTAAGGTTAAAATGGAAATTATTAAGATATAACTCGGTGATAGAAAATGTGAAAGAAATGTCTCAAACCTACGGTAGGATTATATATCATAGCTACTTCAGAGAATCTAAGCTAACTTACACCTGAAATATAGCAGCAGAAACGATGACTTACATGTTTTAAAGGATCAAATAATGTTAGGAAGATCAAATTTGCGGTATCTTGAATTTTGGAGAAGTTTATGAATGAACTAAACTAAACTCATGCTACATCAAATATTTTATATCGAAACGTTCATGAATGAGAATATTTAGCGACATATTTCACATTCATAAATAAACAATTGTCAAATAATAATAATTATATAGGATCTTTAATCAATTTTTCGATGACTTAGGCATTCTATCAAATAGGTTATACGCATGTGAAAGAAATTCACTCAATAGGCAAAAATGTTGAGACTATGGAGAACATGAGAAATAACCTAGGTGGAAAAATGCATAGCTGAGGAAAAAAACTATGTTTGACATGTGTTGATTAAGAATTAATACATTAGAACATCAAATACCTGATTATATGGTTTGAACAAAATCCTTAAGAGCTAAAATAGTCTCTTTGGCCCTTCCAAAATAAGAGGAAACCAAAAAGTTACTGAGATCAAACAAAAATAAAATAGGAAAAATAGTTCATCGATCAAACCTAAGATCAAACAAAAACAAAATAGGAAAAATAATTCCAGTCAAGAGGGGAAGGAGTGAATAGGAGATAAAGGAATACCTGCAATGTTGTAGGCAGACGTGCAAAGATTTGCCGACATAGATTGTAGGAATACCTGCAATGTTGGAGGCAGGGGTATAGGGGAAGAAGGAATACCCAATGCAGAGATTTTTCGGCACAGAGGTATTGGCAAGAAGATAAAAAAAGTAAAATAAAAAAGAACTTAGAATGTTGGAGGCGCCCGAATGATGAAGGAGAGGGGCTTTATTTTCTATCGAGATGCAGCAGGAGCAAGGATGGGAGATATGGAGGAGTCAATCATGGTGGACGGTACTGTCGTCGGAGAGAAAAGGTGATTCGCGGTCTAAGAAGAAGGGGAAATGTCTTTGGTGTAGTTCAGCGTGCCCAGAGCAAATCAGCATTGAAGGAGGAAACAAAAAAAAGCATATTCGGACTTCTCTGAATGGTAATTAAAAAAGCATGCTCATACCTAAAGAAAGAAAGACATTGGAAGTAATGAAGATTTTGACAGTTGGATTGACAACAAAATATCAATTTGGTGGGAAAAATGAGCGGGAAAACCTAAATGACTAAAACAATGTACATTTTGAATGGGCGAAGGATTTTTTGAGGGCATTATTGGTAGTGCATTAAAAAGTTACAACATGATTGGGGAGATTTTGGGGAGACAAATGTTACACCATGGCTATTTTGGAGTTTGCTTATAGTATAAAGATATATATATATATATATATATATATATATATATATATATATATCATATATATATATATATATATATATACATATATATATATATATATATATATATATATATAACATATATATATATATATATATATATATATATATATATATATATATATATATATATATATATATATATATATATATATATATATATACATATATATATATATATATATATATATATATATATATATATATATATATATATATATATATATATATATATATATACTAGCATCTTCGAACGGGCTCCGCCCGTTCTCGATGCGTCGTTGCCTCGCCGCAGGCTTCGCCCGCTTGGCATTCCGGCGGGCTTCGCTCGCCCGGCATACAATTTTAAAATTTTAAAGTTCAAAATTTAAATTTTTTGTTTTTTTAAATATTTATTTATTTATTTATTAATAATATAAATTATTTAAATATTAAAAAAATAGAAAATCGAAAAAAAGCCCGCGCACGGGCAGCCGCCGCCTCCGCTCGCCACCGCCGGAGATTTTAAAATTCAAAATTTTAATTTTTTGATTTTTTTAATAATTATTTAATTATTTATTAACAATATAAATTATTTAAATATTTAAAAAATTACAAAATCGGAAAACAAAACACCCCGCGAACGCCCGCCCCTCACGCCTCACCCCCGCCGCCGCCGGCGGAGCCGCCGGCGGCCTGCCCGGCGCCCACCGGCGGGTTCGCCGGAGGCCGGCGAACCCGCCGGTGGGCGCCGGGCAGGCCGGCGGCGGCGGCGGGGGTGAGGCGTGAGGGGCGGGAGTGCGGAAACGAATTATCGGGATTTTTTTCTCCCGTGAACAGTGTTCCGAAAGTTTTTTTGGATATTTGCAGACCTCCTTCTTTGAATCCAACGGCCCGTGTTTGATGGAGCTTGATCGGACGGTCCAAATGAGTTTCATGGTGTGATCCAAATATGTCTATTGTATTATATAATAAAGATATATATATATATTTCAAATGCGGGCAACCTAATATGTAGTCGTACGGGCAAGCTATTTTTGGGGGCAAGCCATTTTTGGGGTCAAGATGATTTCAAATTGAAAGGTGATCAACATAAAAGTTGTAGATCTCGACGAGACGAACAACTTTCATGTTGACGACTTTTTTATTTTGAGCGGTCTTGGATCTCGATTTGGGCCCCGAAATCTGGGGCGACGTACGCTTTACTGTAGCAGTCCGCCGCCCCAGATTTTGGAGCACAAATCGAGGTCCAAGACGTTTCCAAATCAAAACGTGATCAACATAAAAGTTGTTCGTCTCACCGAGGTCTACAACTTTCATGCTGATTACTTTTCGATTTGAAGTATCTTTGATCCTTGCCCGTACGCCTGTACGCCCGCACTAGAGTAACCCCCATATATATATATATATATATATATATATATATATATATATATATATATATATATATATATATATATATATATATATATATATATATATATATATATATATATATATGTATATATATATATATATATATATATATATATATATATATATATATATATATATGTGGGGGTGACATTTATCGTGAGGGCGACATTGGTCATGGGGGAGAGAATTGTCGTAGGGGAAACATTTATCGGGGGCGACATTTGTAGTGGAAGTCAACATTTTTCGTAGAGCGCGACATTTATTATGGGGGACGGGGACATTGGTTGGTGGCTGCGACATTAGTCATGGGTGGCGACATTGGTCGTTGGGGGTGACATTGGTCGATGGCAGCGACATTGGTTATGGGGTAGATATTGGTCGAGAGGGAGATATTGGTCGTGAGGTACAACACTGATCGTGGATGACGACAATGGTTCTAGGGGCCGACATTGGTCATGGACGATGACATTGATTGGGGTTGACCACATTGGTCGGCAGCAATGACATTGGTCGAGGCGAGGACATTGGTCAAGAACGATGACATTGGTCATGGGTGGAGGCGACATAGGTCAGGGGAGGAGACACTGGTCGTGAGCTGCGATAATGGTCGTGGGGGTGAAATTGGTTGAGGGCGGCAAAATTTATCATTGGGGGCGATATTAGTCGTGGGGGAAACATTGATCATGGGTGGCGACATTGGTAAAAGTGGGCAATATTGGTCGTGGATGGTGAGATTTATCATGGGGGTGACATTGGTCGTGCGCAACAACATTGATTAGGGGCGACAATATTGGTCGGTGGAGGCAATATTTATTTTGGGGCAATGACATTAGTCGGTGGCGGCGACATTATTAGGAGGAGATGATATTGGTCGGGGGTGATGAAAGTGCAGCTAGATCTGATATACTCTAGAGGGGGGTGAATAGAGTATATGGTGATTTTAAACTTTTACAACTGCTGTTGTATTTTAGTGTGTGTGCAGGGAAGCAAATATAAAAACCAAGATGTGCATTTCTAATCACAGCACAATTCACAGAGCAAGGCCAGAAAACAAAATGAAAAGAAAGCAACCAGACGACACAAGAATTTTATAGTGGTCCCCAAATCTGGGTAGTCCACTCTTCTACCACCCTGGTAGGAATCCACTGCAGGAAGGAGTTGATCAGGTGTCCTGACACCAATGGGGTTTTGATCAGGTTCCCAAAAACCAAACCCTCAAGTCTTTTGGTGGGAGACTTGCAACCAGAATAATTTTGAAGGGAATTAAAACCCTGTATAGAGGTGGAGTGAGAGGGTGATGAGTCTTCTCTTTCTCAAGTCAAATGAGAAGACTTGTGGAATGTTTCAGCTTTGCTCCCCTGAGATGTAGAATGAATCAGGAAGAATGCCGGAGCACTGCTTCAGGGTGATAGGTCTTCAGACCTAGAATTCCAGGTCCAGAGAAGGTCTTCAGTACTTCGTAACTGATATGAATGTATTGTTTTTGAAGTTATCCCGAGTAAAAGCAGATGAAGAAGACTCTTGATATTGATGTAGTGTTCTTCTTCTTCTTCTTGATCAGTTTCTCTCTGGGCCAAGAATGAATTCTTTTTCTTGTGTTGTCTGAATCACTGTCTATCTTTTTTTCTTGTTTGTGTGTATCTCTGTATTTCTCACTATGTCTGTATATCTGTCTATATCTCATAGGAACACATTCGAATTTTTTGAATATCGAGCAGTAATGGCAGACGGACTGGAAAGGAAGCAGCAATTAATTATTTCCCCAACTGTTTCCATGGGAAAATGGTATGTAATAATCCAGAATTAACTGCGCATCCTAACGGTAGTATACTGTGAAGAATTGCCATTAACTATCCAGGAATCAGCGCCATGGAATGAGACAGGAACGGAAGAAGACCTAGTCTGGAATCGTCGACCGCAGAACAGAATTCGTCGAACTGAGTTTTGAGTTTGTCGAGCTGATCCTGAGTTCGTCGAGCTGAGCTGAGTTCGTCGAGCTAAGCTGAGTTCGTCGAGCTAAGCTGAGTTCGTCGAGCTGACAGTCTTCATTCGTTGAACAGACAATCTTCAATATCAGACAATCATTATTCGTTGAGCAGAGAACCAAATTTGTCGAGCTGAGAATAAAACTCGTTGAACTGATAACAGTTCTGGACTTGGACGAAATACTCTGCATCTGCTGAAATGCTGTGTCGACACAAAATGGTGTCGATAGATTGATCTTGGTGTCGACACAAATCCTCTGGTGTCGACATAAGCTGGTGTCGACTGAAATCCTGGTGTCGACACAAATCGTCTGGTGTCGACACAAACCCTAAGTGTCGACACAGATTCTCTGAGTACAAAAATCGTCGAGTAAAGATTAGCATTCGTCGACCTGAGAAGCTGTGAACTTGAGGTCCAAGTTCGTCGAGCTCAGAATATAATTCGTCGACCAAAGCATGAAGCTGGACTTAGAGAAATTTTGAAGTAGTCCTGATAAGCTTGAGGTAGAATCCCGGTGTTCGTCGAGCAAAGAACACAGTTCGTCGAGCTCAGCACTGCGAATTGTCTCACGATCGTCGAGCGCAGAACTCCCTTCGTCGAGCTGAGTTCGACGAACGTCGAACTCATTTCACTTAGTTTGAAAAACTGATAGATCTGGAGTTCCTGATGGTCTTGAAGAAGGCTGGTCCATCTGAAGTTGAGATAGAGGACTGTCCTAAACTCTAAGACAAAAACTTGACCCAAACTATACATGATGGGTCATATACTAAGTCAGTGAACCTAGCCCAAATCAACTAGGGATCCAACAATCTCCCCCTATTTGGGTGAGGTCACTAACAGAGACTCCAAGCAAAGAACAAACAGAAAAACAAAGCAAAATTAAGAGATATATCTGGCAGAGAATTTACAACACATGCGACAGATATATATATATACATACTGGCTTTGTTTTAATGCAAGAAACAGTCTGAAATAGAAGCAGAAATGAAATAAAAACACAAATTTACTTCTCTGACTTCTTCTGTTGTGGCTTGACTTCTGGTGCTTTATCTCCTGCCTTCTTGAAAATGATTTCCCTATTGGGATCTGAAGCTTGAGCCATGGTCATAGTCATGTCAGCTGCCCCTATGATGTTCAGTGAAGTGGCTCTGGGGACAACTGCTTCTGGGTGAAGATGCATGTACTCATCAACATTGAGTAGCTTGTTTGCTTTCCCAAATCTCTTTAGCTCACCTCTCCTGTACTGAGACATAGTAGTTAAGCCAGTTGTGTCCTTGCCTTCAGCTTTAGCTTTGTTGATTAGAGATAAGCCAATGATCTCTTAGAACCTTGCCATTCTGGCTGTGTTGGCTGTTTCTGGATCTTCAGGAGGAGAATAGGGCCTTTCAGCCTCATGTTCCTTATGTCCCTGGTGCTACTGCAGCTGTTATTGTTGATGTTGACTGCCAGAAGATGGTGGCCTTGGCTGACTACCACTAGAGGATCTCCCTGTTTGTCTCTGATAGGTTTGAATAGGAGCAGATCTCTGAGAGCCAGAGCCAGAGGCACCTACTGCTGGAGGAGGAGGAGGAGGAGGATCCTTTCTGTATCTATGAACTAGGGGAGGAGAGTATCTCCTACTCCTCTTCCTCTCTTTTTGCTGGTTCTTTGATAGCCACATCCATGCAGGCATCCCTTTGTAAGGAGCAACATTGTGCAGAATATAGTATGGAGTGTCTGCAGTGGGATTAGGCTTGGGAGCAGGAGGAGGAGCCTTCCTTTTCTTAGAGAGAAACTTCTTTTTCTTTTTAGCAGCCTCCTCATCTGATTCATCATCATCATCTTCATCAGAATCTGAACTCTGAGGGTTGTTATACAGAACATTCAGCTTCCTCAGAGTGGCATCAGGAATGATAAGAGGTTTTTCTTGAGGGGGGATAGAAGGTTCAGAGGGTGAGGGTTCAACAACAGTTGAGACAGAGCTTGCAGCTGCTGCCTTGTTCTCTTCTTCAATGTCTGCCAGAATGAGCTCATCCAGATCAGGCATGGGAGAATCATCCATGACAAAATCTGGGACAGGGCAGATTTCTGGAATATTCACAGGAATTGGAACAGCAGTAGGAGCAGCAAGGGTGTCACAAAGTTGCTTGGCAACTGCTGAACTAGCTGGAGAAGTATACTGGACAATAGCCAAATATGGCTTAGCAACCTCTACTGAAGGAAGCTTCATATATACAGGATCAAAGATATGAAGTATCTCAGATAAATTAACTGTGGGATTTATAAGGAAATCACCAGCAGTTGTTATTGAATCCAATGACTCATCAAAGCTACTGCTAGTGTCCATGAATTGAATAAAATCAATTGATGTATCTGTAACTGTATCTGCATTATCTGTATCTGCATTATCAACTATATTAACCTCTGCAGCTGCTGCACCAGCTTCATCATGGAGCATCTCCCCCTGCCTGGGTTCAGGAGAACCTGAAGCCAGGCCCCTGAATGAAGAGGGGGCAGCAGAGAGGGCTGAGAGTTGGGCAGATAAAGAATCAATGGAATTCACCAGAGGTGTAATGGCCTCTGTGATGAGGGATTTAATAAGAGAAGTCAGAAGAGAGATGATGGAGGGAATGGTGGAGGAGTCCATAAGTGGAGAAAGAATAGTAGAGGAGGAAGGAAGAATATGTGGAGGGGATAAGGGAGGGAGAACAGGTTGTGGTTTAGTGGGTATGGTGTAGGATGGAATAGTGGATAGGTGTGGGGGAAGAGGGGATTGAGGAGGTGAGGGAATATGTGTTTCAGTGGGGGAAACTGGAGGTGTAGGAAGATGTGCCAAATCAAGCGGTGGAGATTGATGAGGAGGTGGAGTCAAATGAGGTGCAGGAGGAGTGTGGAAGAGATTTGGTAGATGGAGAGGCCTCTTCAGTGTTAGGGTGGGGAGTGACCTTGACGGTCCTGGTGCTCTTAGAAGCATTGATGGAGGAGGAGGAACCCTTGGAGGGTTTGGTGATTGTCCTCTCCCATCTGCCAAACAAGGCGCAGGTGAGACGCTTGCTGGCATTGATGAATGTGGTCGGGGAGACCAGACATTCACTGGCCTTTTCCTGAAGGAAAATCCCCAGGATTCTGTCGTAGCAGACTTCCTTCTTGCTAGTTCTCTTCTTGATTAGGTCAAAGAAAACCATGCCTCAATCGACCTGTCGCTTGTTGAGCACTGCGCACATAATCAGTAATTGATGGCGAGTGATATAGTCATGTGTCGAGCGCTTGCCCATCAGAATTTTCCCTACAATGTCGGCCAGAAATTGATAGGCGGCAGACAGTTGTTTCTTCAGAAGCTTATTAGGGTTGTTGCCGGAGAAACCCATGACTTTCAACATATCAGCATATTCCTCAGCATCCATTTCCAAGTTGTCTTCCCCATTGATTAGTCCAAAAATTTCAGATAGTACTACTGGAGACAGGGAAACGGCAGTGTTTCCAATATGTCCTGTCAGATTTCCATCTTCAGAAACTGTGGCAGTGTAGACCCATTCTCTTATCTCGGTTTAGTGTAGCTTGATGCTGCGAATCAGGAAATCCTTGAGATGCAATTCTTCAAGTAATTCAAGGATATAAAGAAAATTGGATCTGAATGTTGGAAGGACTCAAAGTCCATGGAGAATGCTGCATCAAACTTCATCGCCGCAAGTGCTCCTGGAGGAATCGCCATTGATGACCTGCAAAGAAAATCACAGAGAAAACGGCGATCAAGAGCAAAGGAACTGAAAGCGCGGGACGGAGGTCGAAGAAAACCTAGATATAAGATTTTCAGAATATGAATCGACAAGCTCCGTTCCACGAAGAGAGACAGATCTTCGAACTAAGATCGACGAAATAAGTTAGAGGAGAGTAGTTCGTCGAACTCATTCAGAAGAATTGAAAATAGTTCGTCGAACTTCGTTCGACGAAATGGTTTCTGAAGCAAGGTTCGTCGATCTCCGGTCGACGAAAATTATTTCCACACAGAGAATTCGTCGATCTCCGGTCGACGAGAATCTCTCAAACTTTCCCTAATTCGTCGAACTCCGTTCGACGAACTCTGGAAAGTTCGTCAAATACAGACAGAAATTAATTTAACTCTTCTCCATCAATCATTCCCAGTTGATTTATAAAGAACAGATGAGTTTTCTCATCCAAAGGCTTGGTGAAGATATCTCCTCTATGTAGATCAGTAGGAATGTGGATCAAGTTAATTTTCTTTTTGTCCACATTATCTCTAATGAAATGATGTCTTATTTCAATATGTTTAGTCCTAGAATGATGAACTGGATTCTGAGCTATAGCAATAGCACTTGTATTATCACAAAATAAGGTTGAATTATTTAAGTTGGTACCATAATCTAGGAGTTGGTTTTGTATCCATTGCATCTATGAATAGCAGCTGCCAGCAGCCATATACTCTGCCTCAGCAGTTGATGTAGACACAGATGTCTGCTTTTTGCAAAACCAAGAGACAAGTCTCATACCCAGGAACTGGCAAGTTCCAGAGGTACTTTTTCTGTCCACTCTACATCCAGCATAGTCAGCATCTGAGTATCCAGTTAACTCAAATTCTGACTCTGTAGGATACTAGAGTCCTAAACTAGGATAACTCTTTATATATCTCAAAATCCTTTTTAGAAAAATAAGATGGGATTCTTTAGGAATCACTTGGAATCTAGCACAAAGGCATGTGACAAACATTATGTCAGGCCTGCTAGCTGTTAAGTATAATAGGGATCCAACAATTGCCCTATAATGTTTCTGATCTACAGGTTTCCCTGCTGCATCAGAGTCCACAACAGCATTGGTAGCAATAGGTGTTTTCATTCCTGAGGCATCACCCATCCCAAATTTTTTAATAAGCTCTTTAGCATACTTAGATTGGGAGAGAAAGATACCATCAGGGAGCTGCTTCACTTGGAGACCAAGGAAGTAGGAAAGCTCACCCATGCTACTCATCTCAAATTTGGAATGCATGAGGTCAGCAAACCTCTTGCACAATTTGGGATCAGTAGACCCAAAAATAATGTCATCCACATATATTTGTACAAATAAGATTTGGTCCTTATGATGTCTAGTGAAAAGGATTTTATCTAAGGTTGCTCTTGTAAATTTATGCTCTAAAAGAAAGCTAGCTAGGGTCTCATACCAAGCTCTTGGAGCTTGCTTTAAACCATAGAGGGCTTTATGCAATTTGTAAACATAAGAAGGTTGAGTTAAAGAGATAAAACCTGAAGGTTGTTCTACATAAACCTCTTCTTGAAGTACACCATTCAGAAAGGCACTCTTAACATCCATCTGGAATACTTTGAACCTTTTGTATGCTGCATAGGCTAGGAATATTCTAATGGCCTCCAACCTTGCAACAGGGGCAAAGGTTTGGTCATAGTCTATTCCTTCCTCTTGTCTATAGCCTTGGGAAACCAGTCTAGCCTTGTTCCTTACTATGTTCCCTTGTGCATCCAGTTTGTTCCTATAGACCCATTTGGTTCCAATAACTGGGTAGTTATGGGGTCTTGGAACCAAATCCCAAACTCTACATCTCTCAAATTGATTTAGTTCCTCTTGCATTGCAAGAATCCAGTGGGGATCTTGCTCAGCTTCATGGATGGTGAGAGGCTCAATTTGGGAGAGAAAACAGGCATGCATCAAGTCTTGATTGAGCTGATGTCTTGTCTGTACACCAACTGAAATGTCTCCAATCACTTGAGATCTGGGGTGATCTTTAAGTGTGACAAGATCAGTTTGTGGAGTTGGTTGAGCAACAGCTTCTGTAAATAATTCCTCTTGAGGAATGGTACTAGCTGTTGATGGAAGTTCAGTTACTTCCTCTTGGATTTCTTCTTCACTATCTTCATCAGCCTGTGTAGTGGGATGAGTTGGAACCTCTTGGGCAAGGTTTAGTCCATCCATAGACTCACACATTGGTGAAACCTGTAAAAGACTATTGGTATAAATGTCTTTCTCCTTATAAGACATGTTAGCTTCATCAAAAGACACATGGACAGATTCTTCAATTTTAAGGGATGATTTGTTGAAAACCCTATAGGCCTTGCTTACTTGGGAATATCCTAGAAAAATCCCTTCTTCAGCCTTAGCCTCAAATTTTCTAATGTATCTTTTGTTATTAGTGTGGATGTAACATATGCAACCAAAAACTTTAAAGTAAGTGATTTTAGGTTTCTTTTCTTTAAGTAATTCATAGGGGGTCTTATGTTTTAGTTTATGTATAAGACATCTGTTCAGGACATAGTTAGCTGTGTTTACAGCTTCTGCCCAAAAGGATAGAGGCATGTAAGCATCTGCTAACAATGTACCTGCAGCTTCAATGAGTGTCCTATTTTTCCTTTCAGCAACCCCATTTTGTTGGGGAGTTCTAGGAGCTGATAAGCACTGCCTGATACCTTCCTTCTCACAGAACTCATGCATAAGAAGAGACTCAAACTCTGTGCCGTGATCACTTCTGATCAATGCAACATGAGTAGAGAACTCAATCTGTATGGTCCTGAGAAAATCTGTAAGAAATTTGAATGTATCTGACTTAGCTCTCAGAAAGGCCACCCAACTGAATCTGGAGAAATCATCAACAATGACTAAGGTGTAAGACTTCCCTCCTAGGCTTTGTACTGCAATAGGTCCAAAAAGATCCACATGAAGCAGATACAATATCCTAGGTGAATCACTCTTATTAATGGATTTGAGACTAGTTTTAGTTTGCTTGCCTAGTTGACAAGCCCTGCATAGGCTTTCCTTCTTGTAGGGACCAGAAGGTAAACCTCTAACAAGGTTGTCTTTAGATAACCTAGATATGTTCTTAAGGTTTACATGTCCTAGCCTTTTGTGCCATAACTCATTTTGGTTTCTAGTGATATTGATTAAACAAATATCAGTTGTGGCAGAAATGAAATCTACTAAATATATGTTTCCTTGTCTAAGTCCAATTAAAACAGTTTGGTTTTTATCATTTATAATAGAGCAAGAGGTAGAGTTGAAATGTACCCGATAACCTTCATCACATAATTGACTTATGGATATAAGGTTATGTTTAAGTCCTCTTACATATGTTACCTTTTTGAAGGTCACTACTCCAATGCTTACTCTTCCATACCCTTCTGACTGACCACTCTTTGAGTCTCCAAATATCACCTTTGGTCCTAGCTTGGACTTATAGCTGGAGAGATTTGCTTTGCTGCCAGTCATGTGCTTGGAGCAGCCACTGTCCAGGTACCAGGTCTGACTTAGCCTTGGACAGCTCTTCACCTATACCTGCATTAAAAAATAAAGCTCAATTGTTCTTGACCCAGGTTAACTTGGGTCCTTGGTTTGGCTGAAAAGTAAAACTAGAAATGACTGATAGTGTAGGTTGAGACTTATACCCTAGAGGGTGATATCTCCTAGGTGGGATTATCCAATCAGCTACTGGATTAAATGTCTTGTCAGCTGTTTTAAAATTTCTATAGGAGAAATGATTTAAATTTGGTCGTTCTGGGATCGACGAATTATTGTAAGTTCGTCGACCAGAGTTCGGCGAATGGGGATTAGATCGTCGACCTCCACTCAGAGAATGACCATGGTCATTTTCTGCATCCCACGTTCGTCGACCTCTGCTCGACGAACCATACACAGTTCGTCGATCGTAGTAGGACGAATAATTATTTCTGCAGTTTGCGTTCAGCATTCGTTGATCGGGGTTCGATGATCTTGCAGGATTTCGTCGATCTAAGTTCGACGAATTCTGCTGAACTTGGTTTTTAACAGCTTTCTTTTGTTTTATGTTTCTATTGTCTAGGGGATTTGACTTGTTTTCTGACCTGGGTTTTTCAGTTAGTTTCTCTTTACCCTTAGCAGTGATAAACTTTATGGGAGTAGAAAGTATATTCTTCTTTATTATGAGGGGTAAAACTGATGAAGCACTCAAGCCCAGCCTGCCATTTAATCTGGCATTTACTGTGCTTGTGATATCCATCAGCTTGAGGCTTCTCCCATTGAGAGATTGCTCAAGTTGTTTTGCCTCACATAATTCAGATTTTAACTTGATTATCTGTTCATTAGCTAGTGTCAATTGGTCAGTTAGTTTTCTATTTTCTGTGCTAACAGATTCAAGGTTTTCTAGTATAGTCCTCAAGGTTTTTATTTCTTTCTCTGAGTTTATTAGATCCATGCACATAGTTTTAAATTCTACTTTAAATAAGTCAGAATTGAAATCAAAACTAGAAATCACCTGATCAGCCTCTGAGTCTGAGGCACCTTCATCTTCAGAATCCTCTTCTGATCCACAGTTGCTTCTGGAGGCATCTATTGTCATTAGGCACACCTCCTTGGATCTGGCTTCTTCCTCTTCTTCACTGGAGCTGGAGGAGGATGTTTCCTCTTCTGTGTCACTCTAGGACTCAGCAACAAAACCTTTGTCTTTCCTTTTATATTTGTTGGAGGAGGGTCTGCTGCCTTTGTTTTCTTCTGGAATCCTTGTCCCTGTCCTTGTCCTTTTTCTGATTCTCTGGGCATTCTGAAATATAGTGCCCAGGCTTTCTGCATCCAAAACACACAACCTCCTTAGTTGGTGTCTTGTCATATTTGGGCTTATCATCCTGCCTGGATAATTTTCTTCTAAAGTCCTTTCTTGCCATTTTGTAGAATATTTTGGCAAAAAGACTCATTAACTCCTCATTGGATGTAGACGTTTCATTGTCTTCAGAAGCTTTGAGGGCCAAGTTGTGCTCCTTCCTAACTGGGGTAGTTGCCTTCTGTTCTGCTGCCTCTCTTGATTTGACAAGCTGCTCATATGACTTCAGCTTGCCTAACAGAGATTCTGTTGAGATCTCATTGAGGCTTCTGGCTTCTTTGATTGGCCAGATTCTGGAGTCCCATGAACTAGGGAAACACATCAGAATCTTGTCATTCACCTCAGTTAAGGTGATGTCCTTATCAAGAGTCTTGAGTTCACTGATGATTGAACTTAATCTATTGTACATCTCAGCCACAGATTCTGTCTCATCCTTTTTGAAATTCTCATAGAGTGAGATGAGACTGGATCTCCTATCCTTTCTTTCATCAGCTGAGCCTGCTACCATTTGATTGAGAGAGTCCCAAATGGCCTTGGCTGAGGTGCACTCAGCCACCTTCTGAAATATGTCATCTGATATTGTTTGGGCCAGAATATTCATAGCTTTTGCATCAGCCATCTTGGCTTTCTTATAGGCTTCAGTATTGTCTGGAGGTGGTATTGCACTCAGATTAGTTGATGTGCTGGCAAAAGTTGCAGGAGCTGGAGGAACACCTGTTGAAATGACAGAGAAGATATCCTCATCAATGGAGTTCATATATAATCTAATTCTTGCCTTCTAGATGACAAACCTATTAAGATTGCACACTGGAGGTCTGATGCTTGTATAATCCTTATTTTGGGCCATGTCTGTGAGAAGGATAATGCCAATAACAGAATAAAAACAAACAGATCTAACTAAGGGATCTTGTGTTCAGGTGTTAGCCTGTACAACCAATCAGGTATGGTAATTTAACCAACCTAGAAGATGTGGTATAATTAACCAACCTCCCTCTGATACCAATTGAAAGTGCAGCTAGATCTGATATACTCTAGAGGGGGGTGAATAGAGTATATGGTAATTTTGAAACTTTTACAAGTGCTGTTGTATTTTAGGTGTGTGTGTGCAGGGAAGCAAATATAATAAACCAAGATGTAGCAATTATCTAATCACAGCACATTCACAGAGTAAGGCCAGAAAACAAAAGGAAAAGAAAGCAACCAGACGACACAAGAATTTTATAGTGGTTCCCCAAATCTGGGTAGTCCACTCTTCTACCACCCTGGTAGGAATCCACTGCAGGAAGGAGTTGATCAGGTGTCCTGGCACCAATGGGGTTTTGATCAGGTTCCCAAAAACCAAACCCTCAAGTCTTTTGGTGGGAGACTTGCAACCAGAATAATTTTGAAGGGAATTAAAACCCTGTACAGAGGTGGAGTGAGAGGGTGATGAGATCTTCTCTTTCTCAAGTCAAATGAGAAGACTTGTGGATTGATGTTTAGCAGCTTTGCTCCCCCTGAGATGTAGAATGAATTAGGAAGAATGCTGGAGCACTGCTTTAGGGTGATAGGTCTTCAGAGACCTAGAATTCCAGGTCCAGAGAAGATCTTCAGGAACTTCTTGTAACTGATATGAATGTATTGTTTTTGAAGCTATCCTGAGTAAAAGCAGATGAAAAAGACTCTTGATATTGATGTAGTGTTCTTCTTCTTCTTCTTGATCAGTTTCTCTCTGGGCCAAGAATGAATTCTTTTTCTTGTGTTGTCTGAATCACTGTCTATCTTTTTTTCTTGTTTGTTGTGTATCTCTGTATTTCTCACTATGTTTGTATATCTGTCTATATCTCATAGGAACACATTCGAATTTTTTGAATATCGAGCAGTAATGGCAGACGGCCTGGAAAGGAAGCAGCAATTAATTATTTCCCCAACTATTTCCATGGGAAAATGGTATGCAATAATCCAGAATTAACTGCGCATCCTAACGATAGTATACTGTGAAGAATTGCCATTAACTGTCCAGGAATCAGTGCCATGGAATGAGACGGGAACGGAAGAAGACCTAGTCTGGAATCGTCGACCGAAGAACAGAATTCGTCGAACTGAGTTTTTAGTTCGTCGAGCTGAGCCTGAGTTCGCCGAGCTGAGCTGAGTTCGTCGAGCTAAGCTGAGTTCGTCGAGCTAAGCTGAGTTCGTCGAGCTGACAGTCTTCATTCGTTGAACAGACAATCTTCAATATCAGACAACCATTATTCGTTGAGCAGAGAACCAAATTCGTCGAGCTGAGAATAAAACTCGTTGAACTGAGAAACGTTCTGGACTTGGACGAAATACTCTGCATCTGCTGAAATGTTGTGTCGACAAAAAATGGTGTCGACAGATTGATCTTGGTGTCGACATATATCCTCTGGTGTCGACATAAGCTGGTGTCGACTGAAATCCTGGTGTCGACACAAATCGTCTGGTGTCGACACAAACCCTAATTGTCGACACAGATTCTCTGAGTACAAAAATCGTCGAGTAAAGATTAGCATTCGTCGACCTGAGAAGCTGTGAACTTGAGGTCCAAGTTCGTCGAGCTCAGAATATAATTCGTCGACCAAAGCATGAAGCTGGACTTAGAGAAATTTTGAAGTAGTCCTAATAAGCTTGAGGTAGAATCCCGGTGTTCGTCGAGCAAAGAACACAGTTCGTCGAGCTCAGCACTGCGAATTGTCTCACGATCGTCGAGCGCAGAACTCTCTTCGTCGAGCTGAGTTCGACGAACGTCGAACTCATTTCACTTAGTATGAAAAACTGATAGATCTGGAGTTCCTGATGGTCTTGAAGAAGGCTGGTCCATCTGAAGTTGAGATAGAGGACTGTCCTAGACTCTAAGACAAAAACTTGACCCAGACTATACATGATGGGTCATATCCTAAGTCAGTGAACCTAGCCCAAATAAACTAGGGATCCAAATGAAAGAAATTGTACCTAATCAAATAGGTGACTTAATCTTTTTAAAACTTTTTAGGCAGATTGCAGATTATATCACAAAGTTATAATTACTACTTCACAGAAATCAATCAGCAATTACAGAATCAAACATGCACACAGTGAACACACAGATTTATAGTGGTTCCCCAAGGTTTGGGTACATCCACTTTCCCCCTTCGCCTATCTTGTAGTGTACTAGATTCGGCCAAACTCCTCCACTATCTCAGATCCTCAGATCTTACACTCAGAACCCCAAACATGTTCCTACAGCTCAGGCCCACGGCCCTACAACTCAGTCTTCTCCGAAGACCTACACTCAGCTTCTTCACAAAGCCTACACTCAGCCACAACAGGCCTACACTCAGAGAAATAGATCTCCTACACTCAGGCACACAGGCCCTACCACTCAACCTTTATAATTACAGGCTTACAACTCAGATCCCTAGGGATCTTACAAGAAATTTAGAATACAAAGAATATTCCTACAACTCAGAGAAAAGAGAGAAGAGTTGATAGGTTTCTTGATGAGTTTTTGGAAGAACTCTGCTGAGAACAATCTCACTTGGCTTTTCTTCAAAGCTTCTTGAATGTAGAACACAATAGGATTGATTCTCTGCAGCTGATCTTCAATCACTGCAACTTAAGATTCAGAACAAGGTCTGAACCCTTCTTCACAGCCTGGTTCCAACGGCTGTCTTCTTGGAAGGAGCTCTCTCTCTCCAACTACTTAGATCTTCACTTGATTCTTCAATGAATAGCTAGATCTTCTTTTCTTTTTCAATCTCCTAATCTTCTTTATCTGTTGACAGTATAAGCCTATATATAGGCCTTCTTCATGGTGACCGGCTGATCCGGTTCCTAACAGCTTTCTGACAACTCTAACAGGTGCAGTAGACTGGCTGGAATGGCATCTGTCAAGTCATCCAGTCAGTTCTTGAAATATCTGTAACTGTCTGAAAGTGTCGAGACAGTCTGTCTTTAAGTGTCAACACTTATAGACCAAGTGTCGACACAAGTTGAATAAGTGTCGACACTAGCCTTCAAGGTGTCGACACAACTCCTTGTGTTGTAGAATTCACTTCTCGACACAGCTTCTTCATCATGTGTCGACACTGATATTGTGTGTCGACATAACTCCTTGTTCTTCAGTACTTTGTTGAATTCTTGTAAGTGTCGACACAACTCCTTTGTGTCGACACATCTTCTTGTGTTGAACTTGTTCAGTGTCGACACTTCTTCTTGGTGTCGACACTTGTCTTCTGTGTTGATACTTGCTGAGTGTCGACACATATTCTTAGTGTCGACACATCCTCTTATGTTGAGACTTTTGCTGAGTGTCGACACATCTCCTTTGTGTCGACACTTGTACTTAGAATTTTGTTGAACTTTGCTAAGGGTCGACACAGCCTCCTAGTGTCGATATTTTCTTCATGTATTGAGTCTTCTGCTGAGTGTCGACACATTCTTTCTTGTGTCGACACTTTCTTCAAGTGCTGAGTCTTCTGTTGTGTGTCGACACATTCCTCATTATGTCGACACTTATACTTAGAATTTGCGGAAATTTGCTGAGTGTCGACACAGCCTCCAAGTGTCGACACTTTCTGATGTAGACACAGTTCCTCTGGGTGTAGACACTGCTTCTAAGTGTCGACACAGCTTCACTGGACTTCTCTTCATTGAGTGTCTACACAGCCGGTATGTGTCGACTTTCTGTCTGGTGTCGACTCTGCATCCCTGGTGTCTACACAATTATTCCAAGTGTCGACACTACTTGTCTAGGTGTCGACACAAGTCTTCTTAAGTGTCGACACTTTCCTTCTGGGTGTCGACACATGGACTTAGAATCTTTTCAGCTTTCCCTGTAAATACTTGACCTGCACAACTAAACTCAAAACACATCAAATACATTTTGATGTATATCATTGAGTAGGGTGAGGCTTCTTCAAATCAGGTACATTTAATCCAATGTACCCAACAATCTCCCCCTATTTGGAGAAGTCATAACACTTAGTCAATGATATACACCATATATAACAAAATTACAGTATGATGTAAAACAGGATTATGCAATCAGGGAAACATAAACATGTATTAAACAAAACATCTATACACAGATATCATTTCAGAATAATTATGAAATAGATTTATCACACATCATATTGTTCTAACAACTTTGTCATATTCATTATACAAAAGTTTACAGAGTGTTTAAAAAACAAAAGATTACAACTTTAAACTAAAGATAAATTCTATCATATTTCTGCTCAGCCTCCTTAATCACAATTCCCTTTCCAGACTGTATCTTTGCTTGTACAGGGGCTTCAACATCTTCAGCAGCAGCAGGCTTCTTGCCTTTTAGATCCTTCTTCTTTAGCTCTTCATCTTTAATTTTCTGCCTCTCAAAGTAATGATAAGGCTTGGTAAAGTACTTGCTAGGCTCCTGGGCAGTAGGAGGTAGCTTTCCCATCTTTGCCTTTCTCCTGTATTGCACAATGGCTTCTTGTCTGTTTTCATGCTTTCTCCATTCTAGTTCAGAATACCACTTGTTTCTATCTTGAATATTATCCTTGGAAGCCTTCCAAGCAGTCAAAATAATATTTCTTGAAGTGGCGCTCCACTGTTCAAAATCAGGCCTTTGTTCAGCTTGCTCTCTGAACCTTTTCTTAGACAATATAGTCTCTTGTTCTTTCAGCAACAAAGCTTCTTGTTCTTTCAATATAGCCTCAGATACTGGCTAAACCACTTTCTCTATAATGACCTTATCAATTCCCTCAGTAGGGCTATACATTGATTATATATCTGCATGAATCATATCAAAATCTGGTGGAGGATAGATCACCTAGGCTACTTCAGCTTGCTCACCTCCAAGATAGGCAGGATTAATCCCAGATTCTGCTACATTGTCATCATCACATAAAGGAGGATAACCAAGAGTGGCTCTGATGAAATTGGAAATCCATTTTGCATGGTCAGAGCCTGCTTTGACTAACACCCTCTCCCGCTTTATGACTTCTCTTTCTATGTGATCTCTTAGATCATCCTTCTGAAATCTGATTTGGGCATTTAGATAATTGACTCCATCCTTGTAGAAAGGTTTTAACCTTTGGAGTTTTTCAGTGTTCAGCTTCTGAGAATCTTGAATTGCAGAAGTAACATCAGTTAAACTCTTTTGCAATGCATTGTCAAATTCTGCTTTGGCAGTGGTCAGGACTGCATTCTGGGTAGTTGCTATATTCTTAAGTTCAGTGACAATTGCATTGTGGGAAGCTGTCAAATTATCATTCATCCTTATTTGATTCTCCAGAACATATCCTTGCTTCAGTGCAATGTCATCCAGTTGAGCTTTTATCTTCTCTTGATGTGTAGCCAAGTAAACCACTGCATTTCCTCCCTTGTGGAAGCAGTCAGTCATCTCCTTCTTATTTAGATTCATCTCAAATCTAATAGACTTAATGTCTTGGGCAAGATCAAACTGTAAAGACTTATGCCCCTCATCCATATATGTTTCTATTGCTTTCCTTTGTTCATCAAGCTTTATTTACATAGCAACCATCAGAGAACTGTAATCTACAGATGGTGCTGGTTGTAGTGCATGCTGTGGTGCTATGGTTTGCAGAGCTTTCTTATAAGTCTGGCTCCTTCTTTTAAAGACTTAGAATTTCATTTTCTTTGCTCTTGCAGCCTCCTCATCTTCAGAAGCTGATGTGCTTGCTATTTCTACCCTCTCCCTAGGTAGCTCCTCAACATCCTTTGCCTTCTCAGGCTCTTTCCTTGCAGTCTCTTCAACAATTACTACTTGCTCCCCCTCAACATGAGCATTCTCCCCCTCAGCAGCAGCATTTTCCTTCTCAAAATCTATTTGGTCCAGATTAAGGAAGAGATCTTCCATTGTAAACTCTTGTTGAGGTTGTAATGGAGAATCCCTTGTCTCATCAACAACTTGATCAGATACAACTTGAGCTGCAACAGATGTGTCCTCCATGACAACATCTGGGGGTTGACTATCAATCTGAGGTTGCTGATTAACATTATTTAATGAATCAGACAAAACATTATCCTCTATAGGGAAAACTAAGTTATTGATTTCAGTGAGTACCTCAAGAATGATGTGGGTAGCTTGTTCATTTTCTAGTGGAGTTGGTTCTTCCACTACTAGAGGCTCCCCCTGGATAGAATCCTGGTGTACTAGGCTAGCTTGAGGTAGCTCCCCCTGCCTCTCTACATCATCTTGTTGAGCTGAAGACTTCCCAGCATTTCCAGTGTCTTCTTCATCAGGAGTGAAGACAACATGCTCCTCAGAGCTGCTAGATGAATCTTGAGCCACAGGGGCTATCTTCTTCTTCTGCTTTTGGGGTGTTACCTTCTCAGGTGTTGGCAACTCCTTGGTCAAGACCCTATCCCATCTAGAGAAGAGTCTCATGTCCATCTTTCTCATGTGGTTGATCTTTGATCCAGTAGCTTGACTTATTACTTCTGGTATACTACCAGCCAAGTAAAGACTTAATATCCTACCCAAATTGGATTTCTTCATACTCTCTTTAATCTTCTCAAATACTACTACAGACCAATCAATTTGCAGTGTGAAGATAATCCTTGTCATGAGACTAAACATATGGGCTGAAACTCTGTCATGCCCACCAGGCTTACTCAAGATCACCTTGCCAACAATTTCTGAGAGAAATTTGCCTTGGCTATTCATCCCCTTTCTATTGAACACTGATCCAATTTTCATCTTGGAATCCAGTCCACACCAAGTTAAAGCTTCTCTGGTCTTAGAAGCAGTAACTTCATCTTCTTCCTTAGTCCTTGGTAGGTTTAGTACCTTTCTCAAACTCTTAGGTGAGACCTTCACCTTTTCTCCATGAACCCTTGACTTTATCTTGAATCCAGATTCATCTAGGGTTGCTTCATTCAGAAATTCTAATACTTCTTTCTTCCATATTTTGGTTGGCTCTGAAACAAGAAAATCTAACCCTGAGTTTGCAACTAGGGTTACCACATCCTTGATCTCCGATTCTGTGTCATCAAACGCATGCCGCATCAGTTCATATCCTTCATTTACGTTCTCTTCGAGCTTTGGCGCCATTAGAGTTTGAAGAATTTGAATTGAGAGAAGAGAGATGTCGACACACAAGTTTGGTCTCGAAACTTTGGTGAGCGTGTCGACAGACAATGGTGAAATCCTATTTATACCTTTCTAGAGTTGAAGATGAAAGGGCGCGTCAACTAACTTAAATTGTGTCGACAATGTTGAAAAGTGTCGACATAGACTTATAATGTCTCGACAACTATGTGTCGACACAAGTATAGTTGACAGAATATATGTGTCGACACTTGTTTATGTGTCGATACCACTCAACTCGACACTTAGTCGAGACTTTACTTGTCGAATTCTGCATAAATTCTAAGTGTCGTCACCACCTTGGTTGTGTCGACACTGACCCTGTATGTGTCGACACTAATTTTCTAAAGTGTCGACACCAACTTCCTAAATGTGTCGACACCTTTTCTCTGAAGTGTCGACACCAATTCTCTGTCTCGACACAGACAACTCTGTGTGTCGACACTATTTTACTTAGCCAATTCTATAAACTTATTCTAAGTTTATCATACCTAACTCAATTTTAAACCTATTGAACTTGGTTTCTTCTAGGGGCTTAGTATACATGTCAGCTAGTTGATTATCTGTATTAACATATTGAAGTGAAATATCTTCTTTTTCTACATGTTCCCTAAGAAAATGATATTTTATTTCAATGTGTTTAGTTCTACTATGGGAAACAGGATTGTTTGCAATAGATATAGCAATAGTAGAATCACAAAACAGTGGTGTTCTACTTACTTAAATACCATAATCCTCAAGCTGATGTTGTATCCATAGAAGTTGAGCACAGCAACTTCCTGCAGCCACATATTCTGATTCTGCTATGGAGATAGCCACACTTATTTTCTTCTTGCTACTCCATGATATCAGTCTTCCACCTAGGAATTGACAGGTTCCAGTTGTAATTTTTCTGTCTTCTTTGCAGCCTGCAAAATCTGCATCTGAATAACCTGTTAGTTCAAAGTCTCCATTCCTAGGGTACCAAAGGCCTAGATAAGGAGTGCCCTTTAGATATCTCAGTATCCTTTTGACTGCTGTCAAATGAGACTCTTTAGGGCATGCTTGGTACCTAGCACAGACACATGTAGCATACATGATATTTGGTCTACTTGCAGTCAAATATAGAAGGGAGCCAACTATCCCTATATACAAAGTCTCATTTACAGGTTTCCCTGCATCATCTTTGCTAAGAGACATACTTGACCCCATAGGAGTTTTCATGGTACTGGAAGATTACATACCATACTTCCTTATTAATTCTAGGGTGAACTTAGACTGGCATATGGATAAACCATTCTCAGTCTGTCTAACTTGGAGCCCCAAGAAGAACTTAAGTTCCCCCATACTGCTCATCTCAAATTGTCCTTGCATAAGTTTTGCAAACTTTTTGCAAAGATAACTTTCAGTAGACCCAAATATTATATCATCTACATATATTTGGACTAGTATGATCTTGCCTCTGGATTCCCTAAGGAATAGAGTCTTGTCTATTTTCCCCCTTGTGAATTTATTCTCAATGAGAAAACTAGACAGGGTTGCATACCAAGCCCTAGGGGCTTGTTTTAACCCATACAAAGCCTTCCTAAGTTTATAGACATAATTAGGTTGAGTTGAATCAACAAAACCTGATGGTTGTTCCACATAGATCTCTTCTTTCAGATTACCATTCAAAAAGGCTGACTTAATATCCATTTGGTATACTTTAAATCCTTGATAGGTTGCATAGGCTAGGAACATCCTTATGGCTTCCAGTCTGGCTACTGGAGCAAAGGTTCGATCAAAGTCAATACCTTCTTCCTGCCTATATCCCTTAGCAACCAGTCTTGCTTTGTTCTTGATAATCACTCCATGTTCATCCATCTTGTTCCTAAAGATCCACTTGGTTCCAATTATATTGTGATCTTTTGGTTTAGGAACAAGCTCCCAGACTTTGCATCTCTTGAACTGATTTAGCTCTTCTTGCATTGCCTCAATCCAATGAGGGTCTAGGATGGCTTCTTCAAATTTCTTTGGCTCTACTTGGGATAGAAAACTGGAGTAGAGCACTGCACTCAGATTTCTGCTCCTTTTTTGTAAACCTTGTCTTAGATCACCAATGATTTGATCTGCTGGATGATCTCTTAGATGTCTATTAGCTGGAGGCATCCTGGCTTCAGGTTGAACTCCTTCAGCTTCTTCAACTTGCTGCACTCCTTGATCTTCTTCTTCATTAGGTACATGTAGTACTCCCCCTGGACAACAGCCACTATCATCTACATGCTGACTTGCAGTAGGTCCTTCTTCAATAGTGAGCTTGTCCATCTTCTTAGTTACACATGTGGAGCTGTAAATACTACTAGACAATTCATTGTTAATAAGTCTAGTTTCATCAAATACTACATGTACTGACTCTTCTACAACTTGAGTAGTCAAGTTGTAGACCCTATAAGCCTTACTATTGTTGCTGTACCCAACAAAAATCCCCTCTTGGGATTTGGCAGCAAACTTTGTCAAGTAAGACTTACCATTGTTAAGTATA
Organism: Platanthera guangdongensis; assembly: GCA_039583875.1. Classification (NCBI taxonomy): domain Eukaryota; kingdom Viridiplantae; phylum Streptophyta; class Magnoliopsida; order Asparagales; family Orchidaceae; genus Platanthera; species Platanthera guangdongensis. The sequence goes on along the minus strand of CM077158.1, from coordinate 199,904,044 downwards.
AAGCATTTACAACCAAAGATCCTGAAGTAGAATAGGTTTGGTTTTCTGCCTTTCACAATCTCATAGGGAGTCTTGTTGTGGCTTTTAGTAATAGTAGCCTTATTAATTACATGGCATGCAGTATTCACTGCCTCATCCCAGAAATATTCTGGGAGAGATGTATCACTTAATAGGGTTCTACCAGCCTCAATTAAGGTTCTATTTTTCCTCTCAGCAATGTCATTTTGCTGAGGTGTTCTTGGTGAAGAAAATTCCTGAAATATCCCAAATTCTTCACATAGTTTTGTCATGCTATCAGACTGGAATTCAGTACCATGGTCACTTCTTATTTTGACCACTGTACTGTCTAACTCATTCTGAATTTGTTTGACAAAGCTATAGAAGATACTAGGTGTTTCAGATTTCTGTCTAAGGAAGAACACCTAGGAAAACCTTGAGTAGTCATCTACAACCACAAATGTGTAGACCTTCCTACCTAGGCTGTGAACTGGCATAGGACCGAAGAGATCCATATGCAAGAGGTATTAGCACCTCACAGCATCTTTGTTCTTAATGCTATTAAAGGTGGATCTAGTCTGCTTGCCCTTTTGACAAGCTGAACATATCCAATCTTTAATACACTTAACTTGAGGACCATTCCTCACTAACTCTTTGCTAAAGAGTTGGCCAATTGTCTTGTAGTTGAGATGGGCTAGCCTCTTGTGCCATTTGACACAATGAGAGACTTTCTCATCAGCTACAAGACACACTGGAGAACCATTGTTCTCACACATAATGTCTAGGCAATAGACATTTCTTTTTCTATAACCTGTCAAAATGATCTCTTGATCATTTGACCTCCTGATATGACAACCATCTTTGACAAATGAGATGTCATATCCTAAATCACTCAATTGACTTATACTAATAAGGTTATGTTTCAAACCTTCAACATAAGCCACTTGAGTAATAGTTATATGGGTGCTAGAAATGTTACCAAAACCCTTGATGATTCCTTTTTCAAAACCACCAAAGGTGACTTTAGGACCATCCTTGATTGGTGTGAAGTCCTTTAGCAATCCCCTAGTTCCAGTCATGTGCCTGGAACATCCACTGTCCAAGTACCATATTGGGGCATGGCCACTTGGACTCTCCTGCAAAACAGATTAGTTGACCTTAGAACCCAAAGAATTCTTAGGTCCTTGGTGCTGGTTAGTTTGCCTCTTAACAAAGCTACTTGCAGATCTTCCAACATGCAGTTTGCTACTCACTTTGGCATTAGTATTATGCCAACAGTCTATGGCAAAGTGGCCTACCTTGCCACAGCACCAGCACTCAAACCTATTGTACCTTTGCTTAGGTACATTCCTAGCTATTTTATCTACAGCTAGCTTGTTGAGAGCTGGGGCTTTGCCCTTAGACTTGGACTGAACAGTCCTAGCAGGTTTAGTAAACCCCAGACTAGCTTTACCCTTGTGAGTTATAAACTCATCAATCAAAGGTAGAACAGACTTTGATTTAGAAAACCTAGCAACTATATCTCTCTCCTTCTGAAGACTAATCTCCAGATTTCTGATTTGATCATTCTTAAAAGCTATAGTCCCCATCTGAATAACAGTTATGTTCTTCAGTCTGGCTATTTCATTTAACTTTTGATCAATCAGCTTCTCAAAATCAGTTGTAGCCACTTTGAGACTTGCAATCTCCTTAGCCTGACTCTGGCCAAGGATTTGCTTCTCTTAAATGCTTGTAACAGAACTCTATATTCATCAATCAACTGATGAACATCCCCTTCAGATTCAGATCCACTGGCATCACTTGATGATGATGTAACTGAATCTGAACTAGTACTAGAAATTGAACTTAAGGAACAATTTTGTACCTTACTAGGTCCAGGATGCTCCTGGATTTTGTCACCTTCTGTTAAGGCCATCAGTCCTTGGCACTGATTGTCCTCTTGTTCATATATAGAGTTCATTATCTAGGATGAACTCCTCTTCCTCTTCTTCAACAAACAGTCCTATGTATGCTTCAGCTTCTGACTCAGTTTCTGAAGAAGACATGTCTGACAGGCCTTTGTCCTTCTTGGCAACAAAAGACCTTTCCTTCTTGCCTTTGAATTGAGTCTTCTTCTTATCATTAGACTCTTTCCTTTTCTCTGGACAGTCAGCAATAACATGTCCTTGTCTGTTACAGCAATAGCAAACAATTTTTGATAAGGTTGCTTTGCTTGACTTGGGCTTTCTCCTGTCTTTCTTTGATGACTTCTTGTTCTGATAATAGTCATCTTTTCCCTGTGAAGTGGATGGCTTTGTCCTCCACTGTTTCTTCTTTAGAAACTTCTAAAAGTGTCTTGTGAAAGTTGCAAAGTCCTCATCACTCTCACTGCTTTCAGATTTTCTGCTTTTTGAATCATCTGACTCAGTCTCAGCCACTTTTGGAGGTGGAGATGGAGACTTACTTTTGTATTTCTTGGTGGCTTCTGCTTTGAATGTCACTGCTCTTTCTTTGTGCTCACTTCTTGTAGTCTTCTCCTCCTCCTTCCTTACCATCAACTGCATTTCATAGGATAGCCGTTTTCCAAACAAAGTTGGAGGAGGAATATCTGCTAACTTGGCCATTTCCCTAATGGCACAGATCTTGGTGTCCCAATCCTTGGTTAGGGACCTCAAGAACTTATCATTTAGCTCATAATTACTGAAATATATTCCATAGGACATTAACCCATTAACTATCCTATAGAATTTCTTATAATATTCTGTTATGCTATCAGACCTACCTTGCCTGAAACTTTCATATTCTTGGTTTAACAAAGACTTTCTGTCATGTCTCACTTCTTCTGAACCCTCCATATACACTATAAGAGTGTCCCACATCTCCTTTGATGTCTTACAGTGTATCAAGTTCTGAAATGTAGCATCATCTATGGCACTCACAATGATATTCTGAGCCCTCTTGTCCATTGGTGGCTAGAATTATCTCATCTTTTGTCATTTCAGAAAAGTCCTTAGGTGTTCTCTGATTTGCATCCAAGACTGAAACCTTCATAGGCACATATGGCCCTTCTTTAACTGTGATATAAATTCTAGGGTCCGAGGCTTCCATAAACAGTCTCACCCTTTCTTTTCAGATGCCAAAAATCTCTTTTCTGCAAATGGGTAACTTAATGGATCCAAGTTCCTTATGATTCTCTGTAGAACCCAGTTTCTTGATTTTCTTGATTTCACTGAATCTTCCAACAGGATCTACTCAGACAGTTATTTCCCTTTTTGGGTAACCTGGCTCTGATACCACTTGAAAGAAACTGTACCTAATCACCTAGAGGGGGGTGAATATGTGACTTAATCTTTTTAAAACTTTTTAGGCAGATTGCAGATTATATCACAGAGTTATAATTACTACTTTACAGAAATCAATCAGCAATTACAGAATCAAACATGCACACAGTGAACACAGAGATTTATAGTGGTTCCCCAAGGTTTGGGTACATTCACTTTCCCCCTTCGCCTATCTAGTAGTGTACTAGATTCGGCCAAACTCCTCCACTATCTCAGATCCTCAGATCTTACACTCAGAACCCCAAACAGGTTCCTACAGCTCAGGCCCAAGACCCTACAACTCAGTCTTCTCCAAAGACCTACACTCAGCTTCTTCACAAAGCCTACACTCAGCCACAACAGGCCTACACTCAGAGAAATAGATCTCCTACACTCAGGCACACAGGCCCTACCACTCAGCCTTTATAATTACAGGCTTACAACTCAGATCCCTAGGGATCTTACAAGAAATTTAGAATACAAAGAATATTCCTACAACTCAGAGAAAAGAGAGAAGAGTTGATAGGTTTCTTGATGAGTTCTTGGAAGAACTCTGATGAGAACAATCTCACTTGGCTTTTCTTCAAAGCTTCTTGAATGTAGAACACAATAGGATTGATTCTCTACAGCTGATCTTCAATCACTGCAACTTAAGATTCAGAACAAGGTCTGAACCCTTCTTTACAGTCTGGTTCCAACGGCTGTCTTCTTGGAAGGAGCTCTCTCTCTCCAACTACTTAGATCTTCACTTGATTCTTCAATGAATAGCTAGATCTTCTTTTCTTTTTCAATCTCTTAATCTTCTTTATCTGTTGATAGTATAAGCCTATATATAGGCCTTCTTCATGGTGACCGGCTGATCCGGTTCATAATAGCTTTCTGATAACTCTGACAGGTGCAGTAGACTGGCTGGAATGGCAGCTGTTAAGTCATCCAGGCAGTTCTTGAAATATCTGTAACTGTCTGAAAGTGTCGAGACAGTCTGTCTTTAAGTGTCGACACTTATAGACCAAGTGTCGACACAAGTTGAATAAGTGTCGACACTAGCCTTCAAGGTGTCGACACAACTCCTTGTGTTATAGAATTCACTTCTCGACATAGCTTCTTCATCATGTGTCGACACTGATATTGTGTGTCGACACAACTCCTTGTTCTTCAGTACTTTGTTGAATTCTTGTAAGTGTCGACACAACTCCTTTGTGTCGACACATCTTCTTATGTTGAACTTGTTCAGTGTCGACACTTCTTCTTGGTGTCGACACTTGTCTTCTGTGTTGATACTTGCTGAGTGTCGACACATATTCTTAGTGTCGACACATCCTCTTATGTTGAGACTTTTGCTGAGTGTCGACACATCTCCTTTGTGTCGACACTTGTACTTAGAATTTTGTTGAACTTTGCTAAGGGTCGACACAGCCTCCTAGTGTCGACATTTTCTTCATGTATTGAGTCTTCTGCTGAGTATCGACACATTCTTTCTTGTGTCGACACTTTCTTCAAGTGCTGAGTCTTCTGCTGTGTGTCGACACATTTCTCATTATGTCGACACTTATACTTAGAATTTGCTGAAATTTGCTGAGTGTCGACACAGCCTCCAAGTATCGACACTTTCTGATGTAGACACAGTTCCTCTGGGTGTCGACACTGCTTCTAAGTGTCGACACAACTTCACTGGACTTCTCTTCATTGAGTGTCGACACAGCCGGTATGTGTCGACACTTTCTGTCTAGTGTCGACTCTGCATCCCTGGTGTCGACACAATTACTCCAAGTTTCGACACTGCTTGTCTAGGTGTCGACACAAGTCTTCTTAAGTGTCGACACTTTCCTTCTGGGTGTCGACACATGGACTTAGAATCTCTTCTGCTTTCCCTGTAAATACTTGACAAGCACAACTAAACTCAAAACACATCAAATACATTTTGATGTATATCATTGAGTAGGGTGAGGCTTCTTCAAATCAGGTACATTTAATCCAATGTACCCAACACCAACAGGTGATGACATTGGTCGTGGGCGATGACGTTGGTTGTGAGCGTCGACATTGGATATGGGTGGCGACATTAGATGTGGTCGGCGATATCGATCGAGGGCTACAAAATTTTGCGGGGCGACAACATTGTTCAAGGGTGGCGACATTGGACGTGGGTGCATGACAACAGTGGACATAGGCACGCAACGGCATTTGTGGAGGGCGGCGACATTGGTCATGGGCGGCGACATTCGGCGGGAGTGGCGGCATTTGACTGGGGGAGGGGACATTCTGCGAGTGTGGTGACACTCGATAGGGGCGACGACATTTGACCTGAGAGCAAAAATTCAGCGGGGATGGCGACATTTGACGGGAGCTGTGACATTCGGCAGGGGAGGAAGTCATGCACAAGGACCTCGTGTGGTGGAGGCGACACCTGCTGGGGGAGGCCAGATTCGGCAAGGGCGGTGACATTCATCGGGGGCAGCAACATGCGTCAAGGAAAGCGATTTGCATCGGGGGCTGCAAAATGCGTCTGGGGAGGAGAAATGTAGCGGAGGCCGCGATATATAACATTGAAGGTGATATATGTCGGCGACAGCAATATGTGGTGGGAGCGACAACATGTGATGTAGGCGGCGTTCTTTGGTAGGGGCGGTGAAATGATGCAGGGGTGGCGACATGAGACAGCGATAGTGGCATGTGTGAGGTAATAACATGTGGGGGGCACCGACATGCGACGGGAGAGCCAACATGCGACTGGAGCGGCGACATTAAAAAGTATATAAAATTCATTCTATAAACTCATCCATCTCAAATTTTGATAAAATTTGTATCATCCAAAGTTATATTAAATATTCCTAAAAAATAAAAATCAAATCCATATTTTGTCCGACAGAATCTCAATAATTCACCTCTTCTTTATTTTCTCATAACTCATAAGTTATGTAATACCCATTTAAAGTCCCAACTTCAATAATTTCAAGAGTGTGTCACAGATATATTTAAATATAGATTTTATATGATAATGAAAGCATTTGACATGTACTCTTAAATTTCCATCTATATAAAATTTCCTTGCTGCAAATCCCTTTAAAGCTTTTGATGATCTAATGACAAAGAATAAAAAAATACATGACGATATAATGGAAACCCAGTGAATGAATGAAATTTTGTTGGCGTTTATATTGAGGACAATCATATATAGATCATCAATCTTCTAAAAAAAATAGATGTCTCTGTTAGTTCACATAACAGAGAAGAAAAGCAGAATGGAAAACATAAGACTTAAAATGTTTATTGAATCAATTAAAACTCTGATACACTAATGCTCTTTAATTAATTCATCTTAAATTAAAAAAAATGTGCAAGTAGTTCTATTTCAAAACACATTGACAGCTTTAGAGGAAATGAAATTAAAAATTATATCTTTACAGAAAATTAAATTGAAAATGTCATCTTTGCCTGAGTGTGCAAAAGAGAGGCTGAATAAAAGTAAAATTTTCGCCAAATTTCAAAGGTTATACCTGGCAAGTAGCTGTTAGGGTGTAGTCTTGTAGAGTTTGCCTTGTAGTGTTATCGTCACCTGAGAGAGGAGAAGAGAGGTTGAGAGCCAAAAAAAGGGCGAGGGAGGTGGTGAAAGAAGTGGAGAAACTTCACCATGATCAAACTTTGTGGCTGGATAGCAGGAAAATTTCTAACCTAGATTGAAGCTCAATTTCACCTTTAATGTAGGGGTTCTTTATCACTGCGTTGGACACGGGAGAAGTTGTTGAGGAAGTTGAGTGGAGGAGGCTCTATCATGGAGGGGTTGTTGCCGATGGTTTGCGCTGGAGGAGGAGCTGCCGAGGAGGGGTTCTTGTTGAGGGTTTGCACTGGTGGAGTTATCAAGGAGAGGGGTTCTTTGGACTGGGCGAAAGTGAGGGATGGATCTACTTTACACTAGAGGGGGATGAATAGTGTATATTAAAAACTTTAATTTATTTTTATAGCGGATTTAAAGTATGTGATATACATATATATATGTGTGTGTAAAGCAAAAAATCACAGCACACAAATAAAAGAAATTAAGACAATCACAGATGACACAATGAAATATAGTGGTTCCCCAATACATCTGGGTACATCCACTCTTCTACCACCCTGGTAGGAATCTGTTGGAACTCTAGTTCTGATTTGGGCAAGGATCACTATTAGGTTTGTTTAGATTGACTCATCATGTATAGCTAGGGTCATGGTTGTGTCTTAGAGTCTAGGCCAAGTCCTTAGAATCAACATCACATGGACCAGCCTTCAACAGACTGCCAGAGACTCAAGCAATTGTGTTGACACTTCGGAAAGGCTGTGTCGACACCAGAAGCCAGATTGTGTCGACATGCCGGACTTGTGTCGACACACAGAACTTCCGTCGACATCAATTGTATCGACACCAGAAGCTGGATTGTGTCGACACACAGGACTTGTGTCGACACACAGAACATCGGTCGATAGCAATTGTGTCGACACACTCCAGATTTCTGTCAAAATAACAACTATGTCAAAACAAGAAGCAATTGTGTTGACACACAGGACTTGTGTCGACACATTCTACAGAAGTTGTGTAAAGAACTTAAAGAAGAACTGTGGACTCAGCTCGACGAACTCCAAGCTCAGGTCGACGATCGTTGAACTCAAGACAGCTCGACAAAATAAGAAACTGAGCTCGACGATCTGCAAGCTCCGGTCAACGAATTCTGTGCAATCAGTTACAGTTGGCAGAATTAATTACAATCAATGCCCAGGACATTTAATGTTGAACATTCCTAATAGGAAATAGTCGTTCAAAGGTAACATTAAATGGGGCTGTTTCAGAAGTTAATTCAGGATTAATTCCCAAGGCATCTTCTACTCTCGGGAATGCTTCTGCCGTCTTCAAGATAAATGAATTCAAATGTTTGAATTCGACAGAGAAGAGAATAACAAGAAATACAGAGTATCAGAGAACAGACGGTGAATAATAACACAGTGAATGCTTTCCATTTTTACAGAAAAGGAGAAACTCTGCATCAATCAAGACACACAAAGTTCTTCATCTGCTCCATGCTTCTCAAGAGACACACAATAAATATCAGTCTAATAAGCTTGCTAGAGACATCATCAATCTGAAGGTCTACTCACCCTGAAGCAAAGCTTCCAACATTCCTGAACAACTCAATATTTCAGGGGGAGCTTTGACATCATCAAATCCACTAAAGTCTTCTCTTAGACTGTTGATAGAGAAGACAACATCACTCTCTCTCCCCTCATGTATAAAGGGTTCTTTAACTCCCTACAAAAGTTATTCTTGATTGTAAGTCTCCTGATCAAAAGACTTGAGGATTGGTTTTTGAGCACCTGATCAAAACCTGCTAGTAGATTCCTACCAGGGTGGTAGAAGAGTGGATGTACCCAGTTAGGGGGAGCCAATATAATCCGTGTGTCTTCTGTGTTGCTTGCTTTCTTTTCTTTACTTTTGTGATGTGATTTTCTTTTCTTAGTATATTTATATAACTCTAATTAGTGCAAGTTAAGATCTATCCCTATATTTCAATTGGTATCAGAGCGGGTTTTCTTAGTTGTACAGGCTAACACCTGAACCAAAACGATCTGATAGATCTTATATATCTTTAGAGTTTATCATGGCACAAAATGAAGATTTTTCAAGCACCAGACCTCCTATGTGCAATCTTGATAAGCTTGCACTATGGAAGACAAGGATTAGGTTTTATATGAACTCTATTGATGAAAATATTTTTAATTCCATTTTGACAGGACCAACTCAACCTCATGAAACAACAACTATCAATGTTGTTCCATCATCTCAATGGACAGATGCTCAGAAAAGGCTGAAGATTGCTGATACACAAGCAATGAACATTCTTGAACAATCAATGTCTGATGACATTTTTCAGGAAGTTATTGAATGTTCATCTGCAAAAGATATGTGGGACTCCCTCACAGCAATGGTTGCAAGATTAGCTAAAGAAAGAAACTTTAAGGCTGAAACCTGGAGTGACTCTGAAGTTTCATCATGTACAACTGATGATGAAGAAGAGTCAAGAGCAAGAGAGTTCTTCTTAATGGCAATAAATGCCTCTTGCAACAACCTTGATGAAGAATCAGTCTTTGATGAAGAATCAGAATGTGAATCAGAAGAAGATCAGGTAATCTTTACCCTAGATCTTTCATCAGAAGAATTTAAAACTGATTTTAAATTATTGTGTGAAGACTTAATTCAATCTGAGAAGGAAATAAAACTTCTCAGAGAGAAACTAAATAATGTATCTTCTGAAAATACAAAACTCAAAGAAGATTTGAAGAATGCTCTTGAACAAATAAGTCATTTAGAATCAATTAAAGAAAAAGAAAAGTTAGAGAACATAGACAAAATAACTGAAGTTTTACCAAATCAAACTAAAAATCTTCAGAAAATTTTTGTTCAAAATAATTCATCGAACCGAGCTCGACGAAAACAACACCATTCGTCGAACAAAGCTCGACGAACTATGAACAAATCTTAACTAGTTAGGAATCTATGCTCGATGAAATAAATATGTTTCGTCGAACAGAGGTCTACGAAAATGGAACAGAGAAAACAATTTCCATTATTCTCTGAGAAGAGATTGACAATCTCAATACCATTCGTCGAACTCAATTCAACAAAATGACAGTAATTCGTTGAACTCAAAATTTCAGAGCAGAAGTTTTAAGTTATTCCAAAATCATCATCAACATTTTACAAATCCTTTTACTGAGTGGATAATCCCTCCTAAAAAATATCATCCACTTGGTTATGAAAATAAACTTGGATATTCTTTTATTTCTAATTGTTATAAAAGAGAACCAGGACCCAAGGTAATCTGGGTCCAAAACTTCTAACATCTCTTTTCAAGAAAAGTCCTATCTTACCACAGAGAAACAGTGGTATTTGATAGTAACCAAAAGACTTCAGTCTTAGCCAATACAAGGGATACATCAGTGGTTGTATAGTGAGAGATTGTTTGAAAGGCTACAGCAGTAGAGAGAGACTGTTTATTCTAATAGATTATAAAGTCTACTCAGATTAGGGGCAAGGAATGTGTGCAAGGAAAAGTTATTAGGGGAGATTATTTGATTTCTTGGAAGGATGCAAAAATAGCTTTATTTTATTTATTTTATTTTAAAATCACCCATGTACATCTGCTGAAAATTCTTATAAATCAGGCAGATTATTTTTTCTTTGCCTTTTTATTTATTTTTATGTAAATAGTATCCTCATCCAAATAGGGGGAGATCGTTGGAACTCTTGTTCTGATTTGGGTAAGGATCACTATTAGGTTTGTTTAGATTGACCCATCATGTATAGTCCGGGTCAAGGTTGTGTCCTTGAGTCTAGGCCAAGTCCTTAGAATCAACATCACATGGACCAGCCTTCAATAGACTGCCAGAGACTCAAGCAATTGTGTCAACACTTCGGAAAGGTTGTGTCGACACCAGAAGCCAGATTGTGTCGACACACAAGACTTGTGTCGACACACAGAACATCTGTCAACATCAACTGTGTCGACACCAGAAGCCAGATTGTGTCAACACACAGTACTTGTGTCGACACACAGAACATCTGTCGACAGCAATTGTGTCGACACAGAGGACTTGTGGCGACATACTCCAATTTTTTGTCAAAACAACAATTATGTCAAGACAAGAAGCAATTGTGTCGACACACAGGACTTGTGTCGACACATTCCACAGAAGCTATGTCAAGAAGTTAAATAAGAACTGTGGACTCTGCTCGACGAACTCCAAGCTCAGGTCGACCATCGCTGAACTCAAGACAGCTCGACAAAATAAGAAATTGAGTTAGACAATCTACGAGCTCCGGTCGACGAATTATGTGCAATCAGTTACAGTTGGCAGAATTAATTATAGTCAATGCCCAGGACATTTAATGTTGAGCATTTCTAATAGGAAATAGCCATTCAAAGGCAACATTAAATGGGGCTGTTTCAGAAGTTAATTCAGGATTAATTCCCAAGGAATCTTCTACTCTCGGGAATGCTTCTGTCATCTTCAAGATAAATGAATTCAAATGTTTGAATTCGACAGAGAAGAGAATAACAAGAAACACAGAGTACCAGAGAAGAGACAGAAATAATAACACAGTGAAGGCTTTCCATTTTTATAGAAAAGGAGAAACTCTGCATCAATCAAGACACACATAGTTCTTCATCTGCTCCAAGCTTATCAAGAGACACACAATCAATATCAGTCTAAGAAGCTTGTTGGAGACATCATCAATCTGAAGGCCTACTCATCCTGAAGCAAACCTTCCAACCTTCCTGAACAACTCAATATTTCAGGGGGAGATTTGACATCATCAAATCCACTAAAGTCTTCTCTTAGACTGTTGATAGAGAAGACAACATCACTCTCTCTCCCCTCCTGTATAAAGGGTTCTTTAACTCCCTTCAAAAGTTATTCTTGGTTGCAAGTCTCCTGATCAAAAGACTTAAGGATTGGTTTTTGAGCACCTGATTAAAAGCTCATTGGTGATAATCACCTGATCAAAACCTACTAGTGGATTCCTACCAGGGTGGTAGAAGAGTGGATGTACCCAGTTAGGGGTAACCACTATAATCCTTGTGTCTTCTGTGTTGCTTGCTTTCTTTTCTTTACTGTTGTGTTGTGATTTTCTTTGCTTAGTATATTTATATAACTCTAACTAGTGTAAGTTAAGATCTATCTCTGTACAACCCCGTGTCCGGCGAGCGGGTCCCGCCAGGGAGGTTGAGCAGACCTGGTCCCTCGACCTGCACCCGAACGGCAAAACAGATACACGGCAGAAGGGCTGGCCCGCTCCCGCCCATTTCAGGCGAGCGAGCCGGCGAGGCGAGCGAGCAGGTCGCGTGAAGAGTCTTTGGCCAAAGCAGATAAAGTTCGGCGACCCGCGACTGGCGAGTTGATCGGGGTCGCGGTGACTGCCGGCCAACCCCCACACGCGACCTGGCTGCCGGTCCGCCCGGCAGAAGACAGGCAGGTCGCGACGGTCCGGCTCGCGCTCGCCCAGGGAGGACAGGCGAGCCAACAGAGCCAGGTCGCGCCCGCCTCCCGCGTGGGGAATTGGAGGCGAGCTGACTCCCCATGGCTGCGAATAGCTACTCAGAACAGCGGAGCCTCGCTGTTGGCAGACCAGGTTGGACTGCGCATAGCTGCCCAGGACAGCGGAGTTTGGCTGTTGGCAGACCCAACCAAGGGCTTTTCGGTATTTCCAGGTCAGTTCTTTTGGTTATTGGCAGTTCAGATTCTGAAAATCTATAAATAAGACCTGTTGGGTACATTGGTTAAATGTACCTGATTTGAAGAAGCCTCACCCAACTCAATGATATACATCATAATGTATTTGATGTATGTTAAGTTTACTTGTGCAGGTTAAGTAATTGCAGGACTGAAGCAAAAAATCTCTAAGTTCATGTGTCGACACCCATAGGGAAAGTGTCGACACTTAAGAAGACTTGTGTCGACACCCAGACAAGCAGTGTCGACACTTGGAGTCATTATGTCGACACCTGGGATGCAGAGTCGACACCAGACACAAAGTGTCGACACAAGGAGCTGTGTCGACACTCAGTGAAGAAAAATGCAGTAAAGCTGTGTCGACACTTAACAGCAGTGTCGACACCTAGAAGAATTGTGTCTACACCAGAAAGTGTCGACACTTGGAGCTGTGTCGACACTTGGAGCTGTGTCGACACTCAACAAAAGTCTGCAGAGACTAAGTTATAAGTGTCGACACTCAGAACAATGTGTCGACACTCAACAGAAGAGTTAGTACTTGGAGTAAGTGTCGACACCCAGAACAATGTGTCGACACTCAACAAAGAATCAGCACTTAAAGTAAGTGTCGACACCAAGAACTATGTGTCGACACTTAGCTAAAGACTCAACACTTGCAGAAAGTGTCGACACATGGAGCTGTGTCGACACTTAGCAAAGAACAGAAAGATCAACAAAATATTCTAAGTACAAGTGTCGACACTAAGGGAATGTGTCGACACTCAGCTGAAGTCTCAACAGAAGAATCAAGTGTCGACACAAGGAGCTGTGTCGACACTCAGCAAGTATCAACATAGAAGACTATGTGTCGACACCAAGAAGCAGTGTCGACACTTAACAGATTCAACACAAGAAGTTGTGTCGACACAAAGGAGATGTGTCGACACTTAGAAGAATTCAGCAAAAGATAGAAGATCAAGTACTTGTGTCGACACTCAATTTCAGTGTCGACACATGCAGAATAAACCGTGTCGAGACATAGAATCTACAACACAAGGAGTTGTGTCGACACCTTGTAGACATGTGTCGACACTTACACAACTTGTGTCGACACTTGGTCTATAAGTGTCGACACTTAAAGACAGAAAGTCTCGACACTTTCAGACAGTTAGAGATTTTCAAGAACTGACTGGATGACTTGACAGCTGCCGTTCCAGCCAGTCTACAGCACCTGTCAGAGGTATCAGAATTCAGTTATGGACCGGACCAGCCGGTTACCATGAAGAAGGCCTATAAATAGGCTCATACAGTCTACAAAAACTGTTGTCAAAGTTATTCAAAAGTGGTTCACAGAATTGTTCAAGTTATTGATCAAGGATCAAAACAAGAAGATCTAGCTGTCCAAGTGCAGATCTAAGAAGTTGGAGTGAGAGGGCTCCATCCAAGAAATCAGCCGTTGGAACTAGGCTGAGAAGAAGGGTTCAGATACATTCTGGATCTTAAGAAGCAGAGGTCAAGGATCAACTGCAGAAGGAGTCAATCTTATTCAGTTCTACTTTCAAGAAGCTTTGAAGAAAGCTAAGTCAGATTGAATCCAGCTGAGTTCTTCCAAGAACTCATCAAGAAACTCTTAACTCCCCTCTCTTGTTTCTGAGTTGCTGAGTTATCATTTGTATTATCATTTTTGACTTGTAGGATCCTTTGGATCTGAGTGATTGTAAGCCTGTAATTATAAAGGCTGAGGGTAGGGCTTGAGAGCCTGAGTGTAGGAGATTGAAATCTCTGAGTGTAGGCCTTGGTGGCTGAGTGTAGGCCTTGTTGGCTGAGTGTAGGCCCTTTGTGGCTGAGTGTAGGCTTTGTGGAAAAGCTGAGTTGTAAGGCCTTGGGCCTGAGGTGTAGGAACCAGTTTGGGTTCTGAGACAGTGGTGAAGTTTGGCTGAATCTAGTACACTGCTAGATAGGCGAAGGGGGAAAGTGGATGTACCCAAAGCTTGGGGAACCACTATAAAACTCTGTGTCTGCTGTGTTGTGTTTTGCTGTGTATGCTGTGTGATTGCTGTGAAAAAGTAGAGTAGATTCTGTGATATAACTGATTGCTGCCATTAAAGTTTAAAAATAATTAGGTCACCTATTCACCCCCCCCCCCCCTCTAGGTGTTTAGGTACTATATATTTCAAGTGGAATCAGAGCCAGGTTCCTCAAAAAGGACTAACAGTCTTAGGAGATCCTGATTGGCAGATTCAGTGTAAGGCAAATTACAGATTCAAGAAAATCAAGAAACATGGGTTCCTCTGAAAATCACAAGGAATTGGGTTCCATGAAATTACCTATATGCAGAAAGGAAATCTTTGGGATCTGGAAGGAAAGGGTAAGGCTATTTATGGAGGCCTCAGACCCTAGGATATACATCACAGTAAAGGAAGGGCCTTATGTGCCCATGAAGATATCAGTTCTAGATGCAAATCAGAGAACTCCAAAGGATTTCTCTGAAATGACTAAGGATGAGATTGTCCTAGCCACCATGGACAAGAGGGCACAAAACATTATAGTGAGTGTCATAGATGATGCAACATTTTAGAATCTTATACACTGTAAGACAGCCAAAGAGATGTGGGACACTCTTATTGTGTATATGGAGGGTTCTGAAGAAGTTAGACAAGATAGAAAATCCTTGCTAAATCAGGAGTATGAAAGTTTTAGACAAGGAAAGGGTGATAGCATAACTGAGTGCTATAAGAAGTTCTACAGAATAGTGAATGAACTCATGTCTTATGGAAGAGAGTTCAGCAATTATGAACTAAATGACAAGTTCCTAAGGTCCCTAACTAAAGATTGGGACACAAAGATTTGTGCCATTAGAGAAATGGCTAAGTTGGGAGAAATTCCTCCACCTACACTGTTTGGCAAGTTATTGTCTTATGAAATGCAGTTGACAGTGAGGAAAGAGGAGGAGAAATCAACAAGAACTGAACACAAGGAAAGAACAGTAGATTTCAAGACTGAAGCTTCCAGAAAGTGCAGGAATAAGTCACCAACTTCACCTCCAAAGGTAGTTGAATCAGAGTCAGATGAGTCAGCCAGTACAAAATCTGAAAGCAGTGAAAGTGATGAAGACTTTGCTGCCTTCACTAGACATTTTCAGAAATTCTTGAAGAAGAAACAGTGGAGGTCAAGACCTTCTACTTCAAAAGGAAAAGAAGATTTTTATCAGGATAAAAAGGCTTCAAAGAAGGACAGGAAGAGGACAAAATCTAGCAAGACAACTGGTTCTAAGATAGTGTGTTATTGCTGCAATAGACAAGGCCATGTTATTGCAGATTGTCCTGAAAAGAGAAAAGAGTCTAGTGACAGGAAAAAGACTTATTTCAAATGCAAGAAAGAAAAGTCTTTTGTTGCCAAGAAGGAGAAGACTCTATCAGATATCTCTTCTTCAGAAACTGAGTCTGATGCTGAGGCATACATAGGGCTGTTTGCTGAAGAAGAAGAAGAAGAATTCATGCAGATTATGGAGTCTATATATGAACAAGAAGACAGTCAATGCCAAGGGCTAATGGCTTTGACAGAGAATGACAAAATCCTGGAGCAGCCAGGACCCAGTAAGGTACAAAGTTCAACTCTAAGTTCAGTTTCTTATTCCAGTACAGAATTAGATTCATCATCATCAAGTGATGAGAATGTATCTGAGTCTGAGGATGATATTCATCAGCTTATAGATGAATATAAAGTACTATTGCAAGCTTACAAGAAAAGCAAGTCCCTAGCCAAAAGTCAGGCAAAGGAAATTACTGATCTTAAGGCTGCTGCAACAGATTCTGAGAAGCTATTTGATCAAAAGCTTAATGAGATAGCCAGGCTGAAACACATAACAGTGATTCAGATGGGGACTATCACCTTTAAGAATGATCAAATCAAGAGTCTGGAGATTAATCTTCAGAAGGAGAAGGACTTAGTTGCTAGGTTTTCTAAACCTAAGTCAGTGTTACCCATAATTGATGAATTTGTTCATCACAAGGGTAAAGATGGACTGGGCTTTATTAGACCTACAAGGACTGAGCAGTCCAAGTCCAAGTCCAAGGGCAAAGCCCCAACATTCAACAAGTCTGTTGTAGATAAGACAGTAAAGACAGTACCTAAGCAAAGGTACAATAAGTTTGAATGTTGGTGTTGTGGCAAGGTTGGCCACTTTGCAATGGACTGTTGGCACAATGCTAGTGCCAAAGTGAGTAACAAATTACCTGTTGGAAAGCCAGTAGGTAGTTTTGTCAAGTTGCAAACTAACAAGTACCAAGTACCCAAGAATTCTTTGGGTTCTATGGTTCATTAATCTGTTTTGCAGGTGAGTCCAAGTGGCCATACCCCAACATGGTACTTGGACAATGGATGTTCCAGATATATGATTGGAACTAGAAGATTACTAATGGACTACATTCCAATAAAAGATGGTCCAAAAGTCACCTTTGGTGGTTCTGAAAAAGGAATCATCAAAGGATTTGGTAACATTTCTACTAACTTGGTTATCATTACTCAAGTGGCTTATGTTAAAGGGTTGAAACAAACCTAATAAGTATAAGTCAATTAAGTGATGTAGGGTATGACATCTCATTTGTTAAAAATGGTTGTCATATCAAGAGGTCAAGTGATCAAGAGATCATTTTGACAGGTTATAGGAAGAGGAATGTCTACTGCCTAGACATTATGATTGAGAACAATGGTTCTCCAGTGTGTCTTGTAGTTGATGAGACAGTCTCTCATTGTGTCAAATGGCACAAGAGGCTTTCCCATCTTAACTACAAGACTATTAGCAAACTCTTTAGCAAAGAGTTAGTGAGGAATGGTCCTCAAGTTAAGTGTGTTAAAGATGGTATTTGCTCAGCTTGTCAAAAGGGCAAGCAGACTAAATCCACCTTTAGAAGCATAGAAAACAAATATGCTGTGAGGTGTTTATACCTCTTGCATATGGATCTCTTTGGTCCAATGTTAGTTCACAGCTTAGGTAGGAAGGTCTATACCCTTGTAGTTGTAGATGACTACTCAAGGTTTTCCTGGGTGTTCTTCTTAAGATAGAAATCTGAAACACCTGGTGTCTTCTATAGCTTTGTCAAGCAAATTCAGAATGAACTAAATAGTACAGTGGTCAATGTACAACCCCGTGTCCGGCGAGCGGGTCCCGCCAGGGAGGTCGAGCAGACCAAGTCCCGCGACCCGCACCCGAACGGCAAGACAGATGAACGGCAGAAGGTCTGGCCCGCTCTCGCCCATTTCAGGCGGGCGAGTCAGCGAGGCGAGCGGCCGTGTCCGGCGAGCGGGTCCCGCCAGGGAGGTCGAGCAGACCAAGTCCCGCGACCCGCACCCGAACGGCAAGACAGATGAACGGCAGAAGGCCTGGCCCGCTCTCGCCCATTTCAGGCGGGCGAGTCAGCGAGGCAAGCGAGCAGGTCGCGCGGAGAGCCCGGCGAGGCGAGCGAGCCGACCGGGGTCGCAGTCACCACCGGCCAGCCCCCACTCGCGACCTGGCCGCCGATCCGCCCCGGCAGAAGACAGGCAGGTCGTGACGGTCCGGCTCGCGCTCGCCCAGGGAGGATAGGCGAGCCCCTAGAGCCAGGTCGCGCCCGCCTCCCGCGGGGGGAATTGGAGGCGAGCTGACTCCCCAGGGGTGCGAATAGCTACTCAGAACAGCGGAGCCTCGCTGTTGGCAGACCAGGTTGGACTGCGCATAGCTGCTCAGGACAGCGGAGTTTGGCTGTTGGCAGACCCAACCAAGGGCTTTTTGGTATTTCCAGGTCAGTTCTTTTGGTTATTGGCAGTTCAGATTCTGAAAATCTATAAATAAGACCCAAGGGGTACCTCAGAGGACACGCTTTCAGTGCCTCCTGACTCTCATTTTCAAGTGCTCTCTGAGGGTACCTTAGCTCGGCTTCTGGCTAAGGAGGGGAAGCGCTTAGAGATCTTCCGGGTTTGTGGTGGGACCTCTCCGCCGAGCCCTTGGGTCTGTTCTTTCTTGTTTCTCTCGTTGTTTTTCTTGCAGGAGCAAAGTAGGTGCGAGACCACCCCTTCCCCAAGGGTCGAACTCCACAAGAGGCCGGATTCCGGTTTCAACACTTTGGTGCGGTGAGCGTGGAGAGTGGTCAGTGCAGAAAAGCTTCGGCGAGCTCAATGACGGGAGGTCAAGGATCTGACAGACAGGACTCCCCCCCCCCCCCCCACGCCTCTCGCAACGGTGGGGATGTTGGAGGATTTCAGGAACGAGGTGCTGAACCTCGTTAAGTTCGCGCTCGGCGCGCGGGCCGAGTGCTCGACTCCGGCAGCCCAGATCGCGGTCGCCCCATCTTTAGGCAAAGACGCGCCTGGGAGGCGAGCCGGGAAGAAAGTTGCTGAGGAAGGCCGGGGGAGCGAGCTCTCGGGGCGCGAGCTCTTCCCCGGTTCGGCAAGCCGAGGCCGGTTCGGAGAATTGGGCTCGCGGGACTCGCCGGCTCGCCTAGTGGGGGGTGCAGTCCTTTCAGCGAGCTGGTCTCCTCCGCACCAGTACCAGACGGGTTCAGGGAGCCCGAGATGTCCTACTACACCGGGAAGGGAGATCCGGTACAGCACGTCCAATGGTTCGAAGACGTGGTCTCCATCCGTCAGATGTCGGACGGATTCAAGTGTCGTCTCTTCACCATCACTCTTCGAGAGAAGGAAATGGGAGTGGTTCCACCAGCTCCCAGCCAGCTCCATCTACTATTTTGAGGACCTGCACCAAGGATTCATGCTGAGGTTCACTACTTCGAAGAAGAGGAAGAAGGAGTCTGAGTCCTTGTTCCACATTAAGCAAGGAGTGAACGAGACATTGGGAAGTTATGTGGATTGATTCCAGGAGGAGGTTACCCAGGTCCAGGAGATGCCGGGCCACAGTCTGATGATGGCTTTCACCCTGGGCCTGTAGTAGGGGTTCTTCCGAATGGAGTTGAAGAGAGTTCCCCCTCTCTCCTATGAGGAGTTGATGGAGAGGGCGGCGAGAGAGGTCGACGGGGAGGCATCAAACCCAGAATTTGCAAGAAAGTTGGTCAGATGGGCGACGGAGGAGGAAAAGGAGTCGAAGGGAGGAAGAGGACAGGAAGAGAGAAGAGGGGAGCCTCGGCAGAGGGAGCAGAGGCAGCTCCAGTGGCAGCAGCAGCCGAGGTGGGGGCACCAGTAGCCCGACCATCGGTTGGGCTGGAGGCCTGAAGGACAGGGACAGGGGCCGCCGAGAGGGTACTTCGGAAGGGGCCACTATCAGGGGAGGCAGGACCAGTTCCACCCACCGGGCTAGAGACAAGGTCAGAGGCCCCGGCTCCCCGATCAGGAGGAGGCCATGGCCATAGCCTTGGGAGCTAGGAGGGGGATCATGAGGAGGAGGAGAAGGGAGTTCAGGGTGGAGATACCCTATTGCGACTTCCATCAGGAAGAGGGGCACGCAACAGCCACGTGCCCGGAGTTCTTGGAGATGAGAGGGAACAGGGAGCGGCAGCAGCAGCAGGAGGAGGCGTGGCAAGAAGTGAGAATCGAGGAGGTCCTTCCCCGGGCGGAGGAGGATCGCTGTGAAGACCGGGTGGATGTCGGGACCCGAGGAGGGATCGGATTGATCCACGGGGGAATGGGGATCGAGGCTTCCCGCAAGGCAAGCCTCCACACCATGTAACGGCGGAGCGTCGCCTCTACGTCCCAAACCCCGCCGCCAGAGGAGAGGATCACCTTCTCCAGAAGTGATATGCCAGACCACGAGGATCCGTTCTGTGATGCGCTGGTCATCAAGGCTGCCATCGAGAATTTCACTGTCTCTCGGATCCTCGTGGACAATGGGAGCTCTGTGAACGTCGACTTCAAAAAGGCGTTTGACGCGATGCAGGTGGAGGCTAAAAGGGTGTTGGCCTCGGACGGGCCCTTGTTCGGGTTCTCGGGAGAGAGGAAGGAAGTAGAGGGAGGAGTTGGCCTCCATGTCACCCTGGGGGGGCAGTCCCGAAACTGCAAGTTCGTCATTGTGGACGCCCCCAGCAGCTACAGCGCAATCTTCGGGAGGCCCCTGATCAGCGCCTTCCGCTGCGTCCCCTCATCTTTCCATCAGTGCTTGAAGTTCAACGCTGAGGGGGTGCAGGTCAGGGTTAGGGGGGACCCAAAGGTGGCACGGGAATGATATGTCACTGCGGTGAACACCATCTCTTGGCAAGAGGGAGCCGAGGAGATGGGGCGGAGAATGGAGGAAGTCGAGCAGGAAGCAGGAGGGGAGGAGCTGGAGGTGAAGGACTGTGCAGAGAAGGCGGTAGGAGGAAATCTGGAGGAGGTGGCCGAAGTAAGGGCCGTGGGAGGAGAAATAGAGGTAGAGGTCCCCGTTCTAGAGGAAGGGGACGCCGAAGGATGGGGGGAGCAGTCCAGGCTGGAGGCCGCAGAGGATGTGGTGGAGCTGGAAGTGCTCACCCGCGGAGGCAGGGCGGAGAAGATCCGTGTCAGCGGGGGGCTGACCCCGGAGGACCAGGGCAGGATGTTGGAGTGCATCCAGAAGAACGTGGACATCTTCGCCTGGAACGCCGCGGAGATGCCGGGGGTTAACGCGGATGTGGCTTGCCACCGCCTCAACCTGGACCCGGGAACACGCCCCATCCAGCAGAAGAAGTGGTCCACGGCGGACAAGCTGGCGGAACCCATCAGGGAGGAGGTGGCGAAGCTTCTCAAGGACGGCTTCGTGTCCGAGATTCAGTACCCCGGCTAGGTCTCCAACGTCGTGATGGTTAAAAAAGGAGACGGCCGTTGGCGAATGTGTATCGATTTTTCATTACTCAATAAAGCTTGTCCTAAGGACTGTTATCCTTTGCCTCGGATCGACGCACTGGTTGACTCAGCCGTCGGCTTTTCTATAATGAGTTTTTTAGATGCCTTTTCAGGTTACCATCAGATCAGGATGCACCCCCCGGACATCAAAGATGTCTCGTTCATCACAGGGGACGGTTGCTACTGCTACAAGATGATGCCATTCGGGTTGAAGAACGTCGGGGCCACCTACCAAAAGATGATGGATAGGGTCTTTAAGGAGCAGAAGGGAAGGAACTTGGAGGTGTACGTGGACGACCTCATGATCAAGAGCCGGGATGTGGACTCCCACCTACGGGACCTGGAGGAGACGTTCGCCACCCTGCGCAGATACAAGATGCGGCTGAATCCCCTTAAGTGTGTTTTTGGGGCTAGCCGGGGGAAGTTCTTGGGGCATCTCCTCACCCCCGCGGGGGTCGAGCCGAATCCAGACAAGGTCAAGGCTATCTTGGAGCTGGGGTCCCCGCGGAATGCGAAGGAGGTCCAGCGGCTGACGGGGAAGCTGGCGGGGCTGAGTCGCTTCCTTTCTCGGGTAGGGGAAAAGTGCTCCCCCTTCTTCAAAACGCTGAGGGGTGGTTAGAGGTTTGAATGGACCAAGGAATGCGAGGAGGCGTTCCAGGCCCTCAAGGAGCAGTTGACACAGGCTCCGCTGCTCCAAGGGCCAAAGGAGGGGGAGAACCTGTTCCTATATCTCGAGGTCGGGGCAGAGGCCCTAAGCTCCGTCTTGGTTCGTGAAGAAGGGAGGAGGCAGCTCCCAATTTATTACGTCAGCCGGGTCCTGAGGAAGACCGAGCTCCAGTATCCGATCTTGGAGAAGCTCGCATTCGCACTAATCATCTCGGCTCGGAGGCTGCGACCATATTTCCAGGCCCACTCAATCCGAGTGGTGACCGATCATCCTCTCCGCAACATCTTCGAGGGGGTGGAGCATTCAGGTCGGCTGGCCAAGTGGTCGGTGGAGCTGAGCGAGTTCGATGTCTCCTTCGTTCCGCGGCTCTCGATCAAAGCTCAGGCGATGGCCGACTTCCTGGCCGACTACGTGGTAGAAGTAGCGGAGGAGGAGCTCACCCGCCCGACTCCTTGGAAGATGAGGGTGGATGGAGCCTCAGGAAGGCATTCTCTTGGAGTAGGAGTGGTTCTGGAAAGCCCTCAAGGGACTCAGATTGAGCAGACGGTGGTGGTGCATTTTCCCATTACCAACAACCAGGCCGAGTATGAAGCAGTGATAGCGGGGCTGCGCCTGGCCAGAGATCTGTGGGTGCTGCATGTGGAGGTCCTAACCGACTCCATGGTGGTGGCTTCCCAGATCAATGGGGAGTTCGAAGCAAGGGAGCCCGCTTTGAAGTTATACTTGGCCAAAGTGAAGGGGGTCATAGGGACCTTCCAGACCTTCTCCATCCGACACGTGCCAAGGGGAGAGAATGAACAGGCCGAACAACTAGCAAAGCATGGCCCCCGGGTGGGGGGCACCATCACCGACCTGTTCCGCCCCTCCATCGAAGAAGGGGAGCTCATGGAGATCGATCAGCAGCCTTCGTGGATGGATCCAGTAGTAGTTTTCCTCTCCACAGGAGAATATCCGGAGGGGGTAGACAGGAAGAAGCTGAGGCACAAGTCCGCTTACTACCTCCTTAAAGACGGACAGCTATACAGGAAGACCCTCTCCGGGATGCTGGCTCGCTGCGTGTCCGATGGTGAGGCGCAGAGGATCTTAGAAGAAGTCCACTCCGGGGAGTGCGGGAGTCATTCCGGGAGTCGGACCCTGGAGGGGAGGATAGTCAGGCAAGGGTATTTCTGGCCCACCCTGGGCCGGGACGCCGCAGAGTTCGCAAGGAAATGTCATAAGTGCCAGCTATTTTCCCCCCTCCAGCTACAGCCGGCCCAACAACTCAAGAGTATCACGACCCCTTGGCCCTTTGCAATCTGGGGAATGGATTTGGTTGGACCGTTCCCCCAGGCCAGCGGCCAGCGAAGGTTCCTCCTAGTGATGATTGACTACTTCTCAAAGTGGATGGAGGTGAAGGCGTTGGCTAAGGTGACCTCCCAAGTGATCAGGAACTTTGTCTGGGGGGAGATCATCTGTCGCCATGGGATGCCCCAGGCCATCGTCACCGATAACGGACCCCAGTTCGCCAGCGCCGAGTTCAGCAGCTTCTGCGAGCAGCTTGGAATCGACCTCAGGTTCGCCTCGGTCCACCATCCCAGGAGCAACGGGCAGGTGGAGGCCGCGAACAAGATCATCGTCAATCTCCTCAAGAAGAAGGTGGAAAACTTGAGGGGGAGCTGGGTGGAGCAGCTCCCCGACGTTCTTTGGGCCCTTAGAACCACCCCTAACACGTCCACGGGGGAGACCCCCTTCAAGCTCTCCCATGGGTGCGAGGCGGTGCTCCCCATAGAATTTGAGGTCCAAACTCCGCGAGTCGGGACGGCCAGAGAGGGCCGAGAGGAATGGCAAGCCGAGAACGAGGAGGAGCTGAGACTCTCCCTTGACATGGTGGAAGAGTTGAGGGACCTTTCGGCCATCCGATAGGAGGAGGTCAAAAGGAGGATGGCAAAATACTTTGACAAGCATGTCAGCGTCAAACAGTTCGCATAAGGGGACCTGGTGCTGAAGAAGGTGGATGCGGCAGGGAGGTCAGCGTCCGTAGGAAAGCTCAACCCCAGCTGGGAGGGGCCGTTCATTGTGAAGGAAGCTTTGAAGTCAGGGGGCTATCGGCTCCAAAATGTAGAGGGCGAGGCCCTGAGTCTCACCTGGAGTGGAGATGACCTGAAGAGGTTTTTTCCCTAAGCACCTGTAAGCAACACGATTTGTTATAATGAAGCCCTTTTTCTCTCCCCCCCCAGGATTGCCATATCCAACTTGTACAGAGAATTGGAATGAGTTTGGACCCCGAGAAGATCCCGCTGCCAGGCTCTCACCTAGCTGGCAGGGCCGGAAGTCACTCGGTGTCATCCCTAGCCTCGAGAAGATCCCGCTGCCAGGCTCCCACCTAGCTGGCAGGGCCGGAAGTCACTCGATGGAATGAGTTTGGACCCCGAGAAGATCCCGCTGCCAGGCTCTCACCTAGCTGGCAGGGCCGGAAGTCACTCGGTGTCATCCCTAGCCTCGAGAAGATCCCGCTGCCAGGCTCCCACCTAGCTGGCAGGGCCGGAAGTCACTCAATGGAATGAGTTTGGACCCCGAGAAGATCCTGCTGCCAGGCTCTCACCTAGCTGGTAGGGCCGGAAGTCACTCGGTGTCATCACTAGCCTCGAGAAGATCCCGCTGCCAGGCTCCCACCTAACTGGCAGGGCCGGAAGTCACTCGATGGAATGAGTTTGGACCCCGAGAAGATCCCGCTGCCAGGCTCTCACCTAGCTGGCAGGGTCGGAAGTCACTCGGTGTCATCCCTAGCCTCGAGAAGATCCCGCTGCCAGGCTCCCACCTAGCTGGCAGGGCCGAAAGTCACTCGATGGAATGAGTTTGGACCCCGAGAAGATCCCGCTGCCAGGCTCTCACCTAGCTGGCAGGGCCGAAAGTCACTCGGTGTCATCCCAAGCCTCTAGAAGATCCCGCTGTCAGGCTCCCACCTAGCTGGCAGGGCCGGAAGTCACTCGATAGCAATAACTTGCGGCCCAGGACAAATCACGCTGCCGGACTCCCACCTAGCCGGCGAGGCCGGGAACTACTCAAACGATGTTAACAACAGGTCGGAATCACAAAAGTTAATCAAAAAGGGGAGGGGTCTAACATAGCCCCCCCTCCCCCCCCCCCCCCCAGCCCCAGGAAAGGCGGCCGAGTGGAGGCGAGAGCCTGGGCAGGAGTCCGCAAGAAATCAGGCAATACGGCCGAGGCGCAAGCCGGCTCGCCCCGCTCGGCGGGCGAGCGGCCGCCTCATCAGGGCCGGGCCGCAAGGGCAGGACGCGTCGCACGGCAACAGCAAATGTATAAATAAGGCGAGCGAGAGAACATTTATAAAAGCAACCATAGCTGAAAAGAAACAAAGTATAGGCGCAGCCCGCGCGTACATCTCAAAGCGAGTAAACATGCATGATAATATACATCCAAAAAATAAATGTCAAAAGTCAGGGGAGACGCGAGATCCAGGGCGAGAAGTCCTAAAGGGGCTGGAAGGCTTTGTCCCCAGGGTCCGGCACGGGGAGGAATAGCGCCGGCACCACGTCTTCTGCCGAGAGTTCCGCCGCCTCGCTCGTAAGGAGATTTGCGCGTCGTAGCATTTGCATCGTATACTTCGCGGCGCTGGCAGCGTTCTTTTGCATCAGCACTTCTAAGTCGTGGTCAGAGTGGTGCTCGAGCGGGCAGACCCTGCTGTCTGGAGGAGGGACAGCGGCGGAGGCCTCCAGCTCGCGAACCCGCGCCTCCAACGCCGCTTTGTCCTGACCGAGCGTGGCGATATCGGCACCCATCCGACTCGCCATCGCCGCATCCTGGGGAAAGGGAGAAGAAGAATCGTGAGCTGAATTCGCGAGAAGGGGCGGTAGGTCAGGGTGAGTACGTACCACCCCGCCCAGGTACTGCGCGAGGGTCTCCTCTGCCGCATCGGCCTGCCTCCTCTGAAGGGTCGCGTCCTCCTGAGCAAGCTTCTGGTCCGCCTCCCTCTCGTCCGCCAGCTTCTTCAAGGAGGTGGCGTTCCGCTCCAGCTGAGTGCAACGCCTCCCCACCATGTGAGCGAGCTCCAGGCCGCGCAGCTGGGCCCGTGCGCTCTCATGAACCAGTACTCGCGTCTCCTCTTTGTCGTAGATGGCGGCGTCTTCTCGCGAGTACAAGCCAAAGGAGAAGTTATACGCTTCCCCGCCAATGGTGTCCTGCTCCATCCAGCTCGGCAGCAGAGTCGAGACCATCGCACGGTTAGACTCCTTATCCCACGACAGGAGCGGGACGCCGAACTCGTCCAGGTATCTCTCACCGTAGCCGAAGTTGCGGTGACCCCTCGGCACCGGCTCCGCAGGAACTTGAGACCCGCCCGGCAGCACGGAGGTGCCCGCCGCCCTGACCGGGGAGTCGCTGGTCGAGGCAACTAGCGGGGGCGAGGGGCCCTCGGCCGATAGGACCGCAGGGGCCTTGCCCTTCCTTTGTCTCGCGGTGGGTTGTTGATCCGCGGTCTTCGCCACCTTCGGCGGAGGGGCGGGTTGTCCGCCGCCCGGCCGCTTCTTGGCCGGGACCGATGGGACGTCGCGCTGAGGGGCGTCCGCAGCCTGAGCACGGGCGAGAACCCCGGGGGGAATCCGAGCGCTCTCGTAAGGGGGGTGAAGAGGGATGTCGCGCTCGCTTGTCAGAAAGAGGGAGTGAGATAAAGGAAGAGAGGGGAACAAGGCATAACAACGGCGAGTGGCAAACCTCCCCCCGGCGGGACAGCAGCGAGGTCGTCAAGGTGGCGGCGCAGGAACGCGACCTCAAAATTCTTCCCAGCAAAGAACGCGCACAAGTCCGCTTCGTGGCCGCCTAAGCTGGGCGGCCGGTAGCTCGCCTCGCTAAGTTGCACTGGCGAGAAGGGGACGTTGCCGAAATCCCCTTTGACGAACAGGAATTTCTTGAGCCAATTGTGACTCTTATTGACTGTCTCCCGCACCTTGAGGTGGGCGCTTGAGAAGTAGGCGGTCCCGTCCCGATTCGCCCGGAAGGAGAACAGCTTCCGGAAAACGGCGAGGCTGAACTCCACTCGCTCCTCTCGCAGGAAGCAGGCGAACCCCACCATGACGGCGATGGAGTTCGGGGTCATCTGGCCTAGGACGACCCCAAAATACTTCAGCACCTGGCGCACCTCGGGCCACAGGGGGAGTCGCAGGCCCACCTCAAAGTGAGCTAGCGGGATGGCGAGCTCATCCCCGGATAAGTCGTTGATTTTTTCCCCATCCCCGGGCCGTCTCGCAGAAAAACTCGGCGGCACGTGGTCGCTAAGAGCATCCAGGTACTCGCGCTCAAAGATGACAGCGTGAGGAAAATCGTGCTCTGAGAAAGTCCAAGCGCACTTACTCCGTCCGTCCACATCGCCGCTGCCTCCACCCATTCCCATCAGATCGCCGCCGAACGTGCGAGACAGATCCAGAAGGCGAGTACAAGCAGTACTTCGCGGGGAGCAGGAAGCGAGAGGGTTTGGAATCGGTGGGGAAATAAGGGCCTGCAGGGCCTATTTATAGGGAAAGAGAAAGGGCGGGAAATTTCCCGCCGAAAGAGGGGGTGCAGATAGCAAAAATCAGGCTGACGTTTCGACTTCACGACGCGCGGTCGTGCCGCCGAGGCCGGTCAGGCGTGGTTCTCGCCCGGCCGAGCCCGCGCGAAGCGGGCACGGGCGACTCTCGGCCCGCATCCATCCAGGACCCCGCGCGAGCCAGGAGACACCCGGCTGGCGAGCTCCTCGGCTCGCCCCCGCCCCGATCAGCAGGTCAGGCAGAATGAATGCCTCCCCTGTCCCGCCCCGCAGAAAGCAAAAGCAACAGCTTGATAAGTTCGATACATCTCAGCAATAAAAGATTAGGCCCCAGGCGGGCAAGGAGAGTTGTGAATCGTCACAAATACAAGATAACTTTGCGATAGCAGTAAAAACCCCGCGATGTCCCACGAGCGGGAAAAAAGGGCTGGGTCAGTACTCGACCCACTTCCACCTATGTCGCCGCTTCGTTCCCGATCGCGGCGGCACGCGAGGATCGTGGTAATCGCGAAACGCCACTAGCTCCCGCTCAGCCAGGCCGATCTGCTCTATGGCGCTCCTAAGATGCCCCTCGGCTCGCGTTATATGCACGCCCGGCGAAGTCACATCGTCGTCTTCCGCTGCGCGCCGAGGGCCCTCCAAGGCCGCGAGCCGGGCCTCAGTCTCGGCCTTGTCTCCATCGACCCTCTTCACGATCTCCTACAGCAGCAACGAGTGTTTTTGGAACAGCCGCGTCACCTGCCTCTTCATCCCCACTGCGTCGGTCGGGTCGCCCAGGTAGTCAGAGACACTATCCACGTCGGGCGGAGGCGAATACCCTTCACTTGTCTCAGTTTCGGAGGAGGCCCTGTTATAACCTACAAACGGGGCGAGTCAGAAGGAGCAAACAACGGACAAAGCCAACGATAAGTACCAGCTCACCAGGGGTTGGCACATTGCCCGCACCGACGGTTGGGCGGGAGGAGCCCGGCCGACCCTGAAAGGTTTCTCCCTCGAGGGTCTCAAGAGATTTACCCAGTCCGTGGGAAGCCGGCGGGCGGGGGGTTTCCGGAGGTGGGCGGTCCAGACCTGGGGAACTAGCGACCCTCTCAGGCGACGAGGGAGGGGGACGATCCTCTCCCCGGTTCCCCACCTCCTCACAGGGAATTACCTGCAAAGCAAAAAATCAGAGATATAACGGTAATCCACGGAAGGCCACGTACCCCAGGGACGACCTCGACACCCGCCGAGCTGGAGCCCGGACAGTCACCCGCCAGAGATCGTCTAACAATCTTTCCCTTCGCCGGCCTAAAGAGAGGGCCGGGGGACCCGCGTGCGAGCCAAGGAGCGGCCTCGAGGGCCTCCTCCTGAGTCTTCAGGCCCGCTGCCGCCAGGCGAGCTCGCACCTCTTCGCTGACCGGCATCAAGAAACTGAAGTCGGTTCAAGAAAAATGGGGAATGTGGGGAGCCTCCTCCCAAGGGCTCAGCGGTATATTTATAGCCAAACAAGGGGGCCCCACCAGAAGATTCCCTGCCAGCTCAGCACAATGCTCGCCGAACACGCGGGTTGGATGATTCTTTCCGAGCTTGATTCAAGCTTAAAAAGAGCGGGGATTGTGTACAACCCCGTGTCCGGCGAGCGGGTCCCGCCAGGGAGGTCGAGCAGACCAAGTCCCGCGACCCGCACCCGAACGGCAAGACAGATGAACGGCAGAAGGCCCGGCCCGCTCTCGCCCATTTCAGGCGGGCGAGTCAGCGAGGCGAGCGGCCGTGTCCGGCGAGCGGGTCCCGCCAGGGAGGTCGAGCAGACCAAGTCCCGCGACCCGCACCCGAACGGCAAGACAGATGAACGGGAGAAGGTCTGGCCCGCTCTCGCCCATTTCAGGCGGGCGAGTCAGCGAGGTGAGCGAGCAGGTCGCGCGGAGAGCCCGGCGAGGCGAGCGAGCCGACCGGGGTCGCAGTCGCCGCCGGCCAGCCCCCACTCGCGACCTGGCCGCCGATCTGCCCCGGCAGAAGACAGGCAGTTCGCGACGGTCCGGCTCGCGCTCGCCCAGGGAGGATAGGCGAGCCCCCAGAGCCAGGTCGCGCCCGCCTCCCGCGGGGGGATTTGGAGGCGAGCTGACTCCCCAGGGGTGCGAATAGCTACTCAGAACAGCGGAGCCTCGCTGTTGGCAGACCAGGTTGGACTGCGCATAGCTGCTCAGGACAGCGGAGTTTGGCTGTTGGCAGACCCAACCAAGGGCTTTTTGGTATTTCCAGGTCAGTTCTTTTGGTTATTGGCAATTCAGATTCTGAAAATCTATAAATAAGACCCAAGTGGTACCTCAGAGGACACGCTTTCAGTGCCTCCTGACTCTCATTTTCAAGTGCTCTCTGAGGGTACCTTAACTCGGCTTCTGGCTAAGGAGGGGAAGCGCTCAGAGATCTTCCGGGTTTGTGGTGGGACTTCCCCGCCGAGCCCTTGGGTCTGTTCTTTCTTGTTTCTCTCGTTGTTTTTCTTGCAGGAGCAAAGTAGGCGCGAGACCACCCCTTCCCCAAGGGTCGAACTCCACAAGAGGCCGGATTCTGGTTTCAACAGTCAAGATTAGAAGTGACCATGGTACTGAATTTCAGTCTGATAGCATGACAAAACTATGTGAAGAATTTGGAATATTTCAAGAATTCTCTTCACCTAGAACACATCAGCAAAATGACATTGCTGAGAGGAAAAATAGGACCTTGATAGAGGCTGGTAGGACCCTATTAAGTGATACAGCACTGCCAGAATATTTCTGGGCTGAAGCAGTTAACACTGCATGCCATGTTATAAATAGGGCTACCATCACCAAAGGGCTCAACAAGACCCCCTATGAAGTTGTGAAAGGCAGGAAACCAAACCTATACTACTTCAGGATCTTTGGTTGCAAATGCTTCATACTTAACAATGGAAAGTCTTACTTGACTAAGTTTTCTGCCAAGTCCCAAGAGGGAATTTTTGTTGGGTACAACAATAACAGTAAGGCTTATAGAGTCTACAACTTGACTACACAAGTTGTAGAAGAATCTGTGCATGTAGTTTTTGATGAGACTAAACTTATTAATAATGAGTTGTCTAGTAGTGTATGCAGCTCCACAGGTTTAACAAAGAAAATGGACAAGCTTACTATAGAAGAAGTACCTGCTGTAAGACAGCAAGTAGAAGACAGTAGCTGTTGTCCAGGGGGAGAACTACATGTGCCAATTGCTGATGAAGTTCAAGGAGTACAGCTTTATGGAGATGCTGAAGAGGTTCAACTAGAAGTTAGGATGCCTCCAGCTAACAGGCATCTTAGAGATCATCCAGTAGAGCAGATTATTGGAGATCCAAGACAACGAGTACAAACCAGGAGCAGATACATGAATGCAGCAATCTACTCCAGTTTTCTATCTCAAGTTGAACCTAAGAAGTTTGAAGAAGCAATACTAAATCCACAATGGACTGAAGCAATGCAAGAAGAGCTTAATCAGTTCAAGAGGTGCAAGGTCTGGGAACTAGTTCCTAAACCTAAAGACCACAATATAATAGGAACCAAGTGGATCTACAGGAATAAGATGGATGAACAAGGGGTCATCATTAAGAATAAAGCAAGACTGGTTGCTAAAGGATATAGGCAAGAAGAAGGTATTGACTTTGATCAAACCTTTGCTCTAGTAGCCAGACTGGAAGCCATAAGGATGTTCTTGGCCTATGCAACCTCTCAAGGATTCAAGGTTTACCAAATGGATGTCAAGTCAGCATTCCTGAATGGTAATCTTAAGGAAGAAGTCTATGTGGAACAGCCTTCAGGTTTTGTTGATCCAACTCTACCTCATCATGTCTATAGACTTAGGAAAGCTTTATATGGGTTAAAGCAAGCCCCTAGGGCTTGGTATGAAACCCTATCTAGTTTCCTCATTGAGAACAAGTTCTCAAGGGGGAAAATAGATAAGACTCTATTCCTTAGGGAATCTAGAGGCAAAGTTATACTAGTCCAAATATATGTAGATGACATTATATTTGGGTCTACTGAAAATAGTCTTTGCAAAAAGTTTGCAAAACTTATGCAAGGTCAATTTGAGATGAGTAGTATGGGAGAGCTAAAGTTTTTCTTGGGTCTCCAAGTTAAACAGACTGAAAGTGGTTTATCCATATGTCAGTCCAAGTTCACCCTAGAACTCATAAGGAAGTATGGTATGGATTCATCCAGCACCATGAAGACTCCTATGGGGTCAAGTATGTCTCTTAGCAAGGATGATGCAGGGAAACCTGTAGATGAAACCTTGTATAGAGGGATAGTTGGCTCTCTATTATACTTGACTGCTAGTAGACCAGATATCATGTATGCTACATGTGTCTGTGCAAGGTATCAAGCCTGTCCTAAAGAGTCTCATTTGACAGCAGTCAAAAGAATATTAAGATATCTAAAGGGCACTCCCTATCTAGGCCTCTGGTACCCTAGGAATGGGGATTTTGATCTAACAGGTTATTCAGATGCAGACTTTGCAGGATGCAAAGAAGATAGAAAAAGCACTACTGGAAGCTGTCAATTCCTAGGTGGGAGACTAATTTCATGGAGTAGCAAAAAGCAAACCAGTGTGGCTATCTCCACTGCAGAGTCAGAGTATGTGGCTGCAGAAAGTTGTTGGGCTCAACTTCTGTGGATACAACATCAGCTAGAGGACTATGAATTTCAGGTAAGTAGAACTCCACTCTTCTGTGATTCTACAAGTGTTATTTCAATAGCTAATAATCCTGTATCCCATAGTAGAACTAAACATATTGAAATTAAATATCATTTTCTTAGGGAGCATGTAGAAAGAAAAGATATTTTATTAGAATATGTTAAAACTGATAATCAAGTAGCTGATATGTTTACTAAGCCCCTAGAAGAAGCTAAGTTCAATAGATTTAAAATTGAACTAGGAATGATAAACTTATAGTAAGTTTACAGTATTGAAAATGGCTAAGTAAAAAGGTGTCGACACATAGACAAGTCTATGTCGACACAGAATAGTGGTGTCGACACTTCAGGAAATAGGTGTCGACACATCTAGGAAGTTGGTGTCGACACTTCAGAATATTAGTGTCGACACATGCCAAGTAGGTGTCGACACATCTAAAGTGGTGTCGACACTTAAGTTTTACTCAGAATTTTCTAAGTAAAGTCTCGACTATGTGTCGTGTTATGTTGTGTCGACACATAAACAAGTGTCGACACATAAAATTTGTTGACTAAACTTGTGTCGACAAATATGTGTCGAGACATTATAAGTCAGTGTCGACACTTATTGCCAGTGTCGACACATTTTCAGTTAGCTGTCCCGCCTGTTCATCTTCAAAATTAGAAAGGTATAAATAGGGTTTTGTCTTTGTTTGTCGACACGCTTTCAAAGTTTCGAGACCAAGCTTCTGTGTCGACACCTCTCTTCTCTCAAGACAAATTCTACAAACCCTAATGGCGCCTAAGCTAGAGGAGAACGTCAACGAAGGATATGAGCTGGTGCGCGGCGCTTTCACTGATGCTGATCAAGAAATCCAGGTGGTCGTAACCCTAGTTGCCGATTCTGGATTAGAATATTTAGTTTCTGAACCTACTAAGATATGGAAGAAAGAGGTACTTGAATTCCTCAATGGAGCAAAGGTGGACGAATCTGGATACAAAATCAAATCCAGAGTTCATGGAACAAAGGTTAAGATTTCGCCAAAGAGCTTGAGGAAGGTGCTTCAATTGCCAAGAACTCAAGAGGAAGATGAGGTTACTGCTTCAAGGACCAGGGAAGCTCTAACCTGGTGTGGACTTGATTCTACAATGAAGATTGGTTCTGTTTTCAACAGAAAGGGCATGAACAGCCAAGGCAAATTCATGTCTGAGATTGTTGGAAAGGTTATTCTCAGCAAGCCAGGAGGGCATGACAGAGTGTCTGCCTCTATGTTCAATATAATAACCAGGATTATCTTCACTTTAAAAACTGATTGGTCTGTTATAGTATTTGAGAAAATCAAGGAAAGTCTGAAGAAGCCCAACCTGGGCAGAATCATAAGTCTTTACCTTGCTGGAACCATACCAGAGGTAATGCAACAATCTGCTGGAAGTAAAATTAATCACATGAGGAAAATGGACATGAGGTTGTTCTCAAGATGGGACAGGGTGTTGTCAAAGGAGATGCCAACCCCTGAGAAGACAGTTATTGAGAAAGAAATTCCTCCCAAGAAGAAAAGGAAGACTGCTCCAGTGGCTCAAGAGTCCACTAGCAGCTCTGAAAGTGAAGAACAGGTTGTTTTCACTCCAGATGACCATGAGGAAGAGCCTGCAGTGAAGACTCCTGCTCCTCAAGAGGTTGCTGAGATCCAGGGGGAGCTACCTCAAGCTAGCCCCATCAACAAGGATCACAGCCAGGGGGAGCTTCCAGTTGTAGAAGAACCCGCTACACTGGAAAGTGAACAAGCCACCACCATCATACTAGAGGTAATCACTGAACTAAACACTTTAGATTTTTCTATGGAAGATACTGATTTGTCTGATGATCATCAGCAAACTCAGCTGAATAGTCAAGTTCCAGATGCTGTTAGAGAAGACACATCTGCTGTATTAGAAGTTGTTACTGATTCAGTGGTTGAAGAACCTAGAATTTCTCCAGCTCCTTCACCACCAGAATACACCATGGAAGATTTATTCCTAAATCTAGACCAACAAGATTTTGACATGGACAAGGATGCTGCTGAAAGAGATAATGCTGCTGCTGAGGGGGAGCAAGTGCAAGTTTATGAAGAGCCTGTGAGGCAAGAAACTGAGAAGGCACCAACTGTGCAAGCTGAAAAGCCTCCTAGCCCTAAGGAGATGGTTGACATAGCCAGCTCCTCAGAATCTGAAGATGAGGAGGCTACAAGGGCTAAGCAAAAGAAACTTTATGTATTCAAGAGAAGAAGTCAAAGTTATAAAAAGGCTCTACAATCTATTGCACCACAGCCTATAGTTCAGCAAGCCCCATCAATAGATTATAGTGCTTTGATGGTTGCCCTACAGATTAAACTGGATGAACAAAGAAAAGCCATAGAGACTTATGTGGATGAAGGGCAGAAATCCTTACAGTTTGATCTAGCCCAGGACATAAAATCTATAAGATTTGAGATGAATCTCAACAAGAAAGAGATGACAGAATGTTTCCACAAGGGTGGAAATGCAGTGGTGTACTTGGCAACACACCAGGAAAAGATAAAAGCACAAGTGGATGACATAGCATTGAAGCAAGGGTATATTCTTGAAAATCAAATAAGGATGAATGACAATTTGACTGCTTCCCATAATGCTATCGTCACAGAATTAAAGAACCAGGCTGCTGGACCTTCTACCTCTACTGCTGCTGCTAAAGCTGAATTTGACAAAGCATTTCAAGAAGAAATCTCTGTTGTTAAGATTGCTATCCAAGCCTCCCAGAAAGCCATATCTGAACAACTTCAAAAGCTCAAACCTTTCTTTAAAGATGGAGTCAGATACTTGGATAATCAAATCCGATTTCAGAAGGATGATGTCAGAGATCATATGGCTAGAGAAGTCATAAAGGGGGAGAGAGTGTTAGTCAAGGCAAGCTCTGACCATGCTAAGTGGATCTCAAATTCTATCAGAGCTACACTTGGATATCCTCCTCTGTGTGATGACAATGATGTTGCTGAATCTGGAATTAACCCTGCCTATCTTGGAGGTGAGCAACCAGAAGTAGCTCAAGTCATTTATCCTCCTCCAGATTTTGAAATGGTGCATGCTGATGTACAGACCATGTACAGCCCACCTGGGGGCAAGGACAATGTAATTATTGAAAAGGTTGTTCAACCTATTTCTGAAGCTATGCAAGAGACAATGCAGAAAGAAGAAGAGACAAGATTGTCAAAGAAGAGGTTTAGGGAACAAGCTGAACAGAGACCAGATTTTGAGCAATGGAGCCCTACCTCTAGAAATATTATATTAACTGCCTGGAAAGCTGCCAAAGACAACATTCATGGTAGGAACAAGTGGTTCTCTGAAGCTGAATGGAGGAAACATGAATCAAGACAAGAGGCAATTGTCCAATATAGAAGGAAGGCAAAGATGGGAAAGCAACCTCCTACTGCCCAGGAGCCTAGTAAGTACTTTCCAAAGCCATACCATTATTTTGAAAGACAGAAGATCAAAGCTGAAGAGCTTAAGAAGAAAGATCTGAAAGGCAAGAAGCCTGCTGATGCTGAAACTGCTGATGCTCCTGTCCAAGCTAAAGTTCAAGCTGGCAAAGGGATAGTTATTAAGGAGCCTGAACAAAAATAGATTTAGACTTTTCTTGAAATTTATTTTGTAATCTTTTGGATGGAAAACATTTAGTGAACTTCTGAAAATGTATAAGACAGATATTAGAACAATATATGATTAATATATTTCATGTGTGTTCTGTGAATATGTCTATGTCTATTTCTTATTTGTTCTGTAATGATGAATTTGTATACATGTGAAATTGATACATGTTATGTTTACCCTGCTGTACATAATCCTCCTTTACATCATTTTGTAATTTTATTATGAATGGTGTATATCATTGACTAAGGGTTATGACTTCTCCAAATGGGGGGAGATTGTTGGGTACATTGGTTAAATGTACTTGATTTGAAGAAGGCTCACCCAACTCAATGATATACATCATAATGTATTTGATGTATGTTAAGTTTACTTGTGCAGGTTAAGTAATTGCAGGACTGAAGCAAAAAATCTATAAGTC
Source organism: Platanthera guangdongensis (assembly GCA_039583875.1). Lineage (NCBI taxonomy): Eukaryota > Viridiplantae > Streptophyta > Magnoliopsida > Asparagales > Orchidaceae > Platanthera > Platanthera guangdongensis. The sequence continues at coordinate 199,867,821 of CM077158.1, read as the reverse complement.
CATGTGTCGACACCCAGAGGGAAAGTGTCGACACTTAAGAAGACTTGTGTCGACACCCAGACAAGCAGTGTCGACACTTGGAGTCATTGTGTCGACACCTGGGATGCAGAGTCGACACCAGACACAAAGTGTCGACACAAGGAGCTGTGTCGACACTCAGTGAAGAAAAATGCAGTAAAGCTGTGTCGACACTTAACAGCAGTGTCGACACCTAGAAGAATTGTGTCTACACCAGAAAGTGTCGACACTTGGAGCTGTGTCGACACTCAGCAAAAGTCTGCAGAGAGTAAGTTATAAGTGTCGACACTCAGCAAAAGTCTGCAGAGAGTAAGTTATAAGTGTCGACACTCAGAACAATGTGTCGACACTCAACAGAAGAGTCAGCACTTGGAGTAAGTGTCGACACCCAGAACAATGTGTCGACACTCAACAGAAGAATCAGGACTTAAAGTAAGTGTCGACACCAAGAACTATGTGTCGACACTCAGCTAAAGACTCAACACTTGAAGAAAGTGTCGACACATGGAGCTGTGTCGACACTTAGCAAAGAACAGAAAGATCAACAAAATATTCTAAGTACAAGTGTCGACACTAAGGGAATGTGTCGACACTCAGCTGAAGTCTCAACAGAAGAATCAAGTGTCGACACAAGGAGCTGTGTCGACACTCAGCAAGTATCAACATAGAAGACTATGTGTCGACACCAAGAAGCAGTGTCGACACTTAACAGATTCAACACAAGAAGTTGTGTCGACACAAAGGAGATGTGTCGACACTTAGAAGAATTCAGCAAAAGATAGAAGATCAAGTACTTGTGTCGACACTCAATTTCAGTGTCGACACATGCAGAAGAAACTGTGTCGAGACATAGAATCTACAACACAAGGAGTTGTGTCGACACCTTGTAGACTTGTGTCGACACTTGGTCTATAAGTGTCAACACTTAAAGACAGAAAGTCTCGACACTTTCAGACAGTTAGAGATTTTCAAGAACTGACTGGATGACTTGACAGCTGTCGTTCCAGCCGGTCTACAGCACCTGTCAGAGATATCAGAATTCAGTTATGGACCGGACCAGCCGGTTACCATGAAGAAGGCCTATAAATAGGCTCATACAGTCTACAGAAACTGTTGTCAAAGTTATTCAAAAGTGGTTCACAGAATTGTTCAAGTTATTGATCAAGGATCAAAACAAGAAGATCTAGCTGTCCAAGTGCAGATCTAAGAAGTTGGAGTGAGAGGGCTCCATCCAAGAAATCAGCCATTGGAACTAGGCTGAGAAGAAGGGTTCAGATACATTCTGGATCTTAAGAAGCAGAGGTCAAGGATCAACTGCAGAAGGAGTCAATCTTATTCAGTTCTACTTTCAAGAAGCTTTGAAGAAAGCTAAGTCAGATTGAAGCCAGCTGAGTTCTTCCAAGAACTCATCAAGAAACTCTCAACTCCCCTCTCTTGTTTCTGAGTTGCTGAGTTATCATTTGTATTATCATTTTTGACTTGTAGGATCCTTTGGATCTGAGTGATTTTAAGCCTATAATTATAAAGGCTGAGGGTAGGGCTTGAGAGCCTGAGTGTAGGAGATTGAAATCTCTGAGTGTAGGCCTTGGTGGCTGAGTGTAGGCCTTGTTGGCTGAGTGTAGGCCCTTTGTGACTGAGTGTAGGCTTTGTGGAAAAGCTGAGTTGTAAGGCCTTGGGCCTGAGGTGTAGGAACCAGTTTGGGTTCTGAGACAGTGGTGAAGTTTGGCCGAATCGAGTACACTGCTAGATAGGCGAAGGGGGAAAGTGGATGTACCCAAAGCTTGGGGAACCACTATAAAACTCTGTGTCTGCTGTGCTGTGTTTTGCTGTGTATGCTGTGTGATTGCTGTGAAAAAGTAGAGTAGATTCTGTGATATAACTGATTGCTGCCATTAAAGTTTAAAAAGAATTAGGTCACCTATTCACCCCCCCCCCCCCCTCTAGGTGTTTAGGTACTATATCTTTCAAGACCCAAGGGGTACCTCAGGGGGCACGCTTTCAGGGCTGCCTTACTCTCATTTCTCTAAGTGCTCTTTGAGGGTACCTTAGCTCGGTTTCTGGCTAAGGAGGGGAAGCGCTCAGAGATCTTCCGGGTTTGTGGTGGGACCTCCCTACCGAGCCCTTGGGTCTGTTCTTTCTTGTCTCTTTCGTTGTCTTTCTTGCATGAGCAAAGTAGGCGCGAGACCACCCCTTCCCCAAGGGTCGAACTCCGCAAGAGGCCGGATTCCTGTTCCAACACTTTGGTGCGGTGAGCGTGGAAAGTGGTCAGTGCGGAAAAGCTTCGGCGAGCTCAATGACGGGAGGACAAGGATCTGACAGGCAGGACTCGCCGCCCCCCCCCCCCCCCCCCCCCCGCGCCTCTCGCAATAGTAGGGATGTTGGAGGACTTCAAGAACGAGGTGTTGGGCCTCGTCAAGATCGCGCTCGGCGCGCGGGCCGAGTACTCGACGCCGGCAGCCCAGATCGCGGCCGCCCCCTCTTTGGGCGAGGATGACCCTGGCCGGCGAGCTGGAAAGGAAGTTGCCAAGGAAGGCCGAGGATGCGAGCTCCCGGGGCGCGAGCTTTTCCCCGGGTCGGCAAGCCGAGGCAGGTTCGGCGAGCTGGGTCCGCGAGATTCGCCGGCTCGCCCAGTGGGGGGAGGCAGTCCTTTCAGCAAGCTGGTCTCCTCAGCACCAGTACCAGAAGGGTTCAGGGAGCCCGAGATGTCCTACTACACCGGGAAGGGAGACCCGGTTCAGCACGTCCAATGGTTCGAGGACGTGGTCTCCATCCGACAGATGTCGGATGGATTCAAGTGTCGTCTCTTCTCCATCACCCTCCGAGAGAAGGCAAGGGAGTGGTTCCACCAGCTGCCGGCTAGTTCCATCTATTACTTCGAGGACTTGCGCCGAGGGTTCATGTTGAGGTTCACTACCTCAAAGAAGAGGAAGAAGGAGTCTGAGTCCTTGTTCCATATAAAGCAGGGGGTGAACGAGACGTTGGGGAGCTACGTGGACCGATTTCAGGAGGAGGTCACCCAGGTCCAGGATATGCCGGGCCATAGTCTGATGATGGCCTTCACCCTGGGCCTGCAGCAGGGTTTCTTCCAAATGGAGCTGAAGAGAGTTCCTCCCCTCTCCTACGAAGAACTGATGGAGAGGGCGGCAAGAGAAGTCGACGGGGAGGCGTCGAATCCAGAGTTCGCAAGGAAGCTAGCCAGATGGGCCACCGAGGAAGAGAAGGAGTCGAAGGGAGGAAGAGCGCAGGAGGAGAGAAGAGGGGAGCCCAGGCAGAGGGAGCAGAGGCAGCTTCAAGGACAGCAGTCGGGGTGGGGGCGTCAGGAGACCGACTGTCGGCTGGGCTGGAGACCAGAGTGGCAGGGGCAGGGGCCACAGAGAGGGTACTTCGGAAGGGGTCACTATCAGTGGAGGCAGGACCAGTTCCACCCACCGGGCTGGAGGCAGGGTCACCGGCCCCGGCTCCCCGATCAGGAGGAGGCCATGGCCATAGCTTTGGGAGCGAGGAGGGGAATCATGAGGAGGAGGAGAAGGGAGTTCAGGGTGAAGCTGCCCTATTGCGACTTCCATCAGGAAGAGGGGCACGCAACAGCCACGTGCCCGGAGTTCTTGGAGATGAGAGGGAACAGGGAGCGGCAGCAGCAGCAGCAGGAGGCGCAGCAAGAGGTGAGAATCGAGGAGGTCCTGCCTCGGGCGGAGGAGGATCGTTGCGAGGACCGGGTTGATGTCGGGACCCGGGGAGGGATCGGGGTGATCCACGGGGGAGTGGGGATCGAGGCTTCCCGCAAGTCAAGCCTCCACACCATGTACCAGCGGAGCGTCGCCTCTACATCCCAAACTCCACCGCCGGAGGAGAGGATCACCTTCTCCAGAAGTGATATGCCAGACCACGAGGACACGTTCTGTGATGCGCTGGTCATCAAGGCCGCCATCGAGAATTTCACTGTCTCTCAGATCCTCGTGGACAATGGGAGCTCCGTCAACGTCGTCTTCAAAAAGGCGTTTGACGCGATGAAGGTGGAGTCTAAGAGGGTGTTGGCCTCGGACGGGCCCTTGTTCGGATTCTCGGGAGAGAGGAAGGAAGTGGAGGGAGGAGTTGGCCTCCACGTCACCTGGGGGGGCAGTCTCGAAATTGCAAGTTCGTCATTGTGGACGCCCCCAGCAGCTACAGTGCCATCTTCGGGATGCCCCTCATCAGCGCCTTCCGCTGCATCCCCTCGTCTTTCCATCAGTGTTTGAAGTTCAACGCTGAGGGGGTCCAGGTCAGGGTTAGGGGGGACCCGAAGGTAGCGCGGGAGTGTTATGTCACCGCGGTGAACACCATCTCTTGGCAGGAGGGAGCCGAGGAGATGGGACGGAGGATGGAGGAGGTCGAGCAAGGGGCAGAATGGGAGGATCCAGGAGTGAAGGACCTCGCAGGGGAGACGGCAGGAGGAGATCTGGAGGAGGTAGCCAAAGTGAGGGGCACGGGAGAAGAGATGGAGGTAGAGACCCCTGTTCCGGAGGAAGGGGATGCTGAGGGATGGGCGGAACAGTCCAGGCTGGAGGCCGCAGAGGAAGTGGTGGAGCTGGAAGTGCTCACCCGTGGAGGCAGGGCGGAGAAGATCCGCGTCAGCGGGGGGCTGACCCCGGAGGACCCGGGCAGGATGCTGGAGTGCATCCAGAAGAACGTGGACATCTTCGCCTGGAACGTCGTGGAGATGTCGGGGGTTGACGCGGATGTGGCTTGCCACCGCCTCAACCTGGACCCGGGAACACGCCCCGTCCAGCAGAAAAAGAGATCCACGGCAGACAAGCTGGCGGAACCCATCAGGGAGGAGGTGGCGAAGCTTCTCAAAGCTGGCTTCGTGTCCGAAATTCAGTACCCCGGCTGGGTCTCCAACGTTGTGATGGTCAAAAAAGGAGACGGCCGCTGGCGATTGTGTATCAATTTTTCCCTTCTTAATAAAGCTTGTCCTAAGGACTGTTATCCTTTGCCTCGGATCGACGCGCTGGTTGACTCAGTCGTTGGCTTTTCTGTAATGAGTTTTTAGATGCCTTTTCAGGTTACCATCAGATCAGGATGCACCCCCCGGACATCAAAGATGTCTCGTTCATCACAGGGGACGGCTGCTACTGCTACAAGATGATACCATTCGGGCTGAAGAACGCTGGGGCCACCTACCAAAAAATGATGGATAGGGTCTTCAAGGAGCAAAGAGGGAGGAATTTGGAGGTATACGTCGATGACCTCATGATCAAAAGCCGGGAAGTGGACTCCCACCTCCGGGACCTGGAGGAGACCTTCGCCACCCTACGCAGATACAAGATGCGGCTGAATCCCCTCAAGTGTGTCTTCGGGGCCAGCCGGGGGAAGTTCTTGGGGCATCTCTTCACCCCCGTAGGGGTCGAGCCGAATCCAGACAAGGTCAAGGCTATCCTGGAGCTGGGGCCCCCACGGAATGCAAAGGAGGTCCAACGATTGACGGGGAAGCTAGCGGGGCTGAGTCGCTTCCTTTCTCGGGCAGGTGAGAAGTGCTCCCCCTTCTTCAAAACATTGAGGGGGTGGCCAGAGGTTTGAATGGACCCCGGAATGCGAGGAGGCGTTCCAGGCCCTCAAGGCACAGTTGACGAAGGCTCCACTGCTCTAAGGGCCAAAGGAGGGGGAGGACCTGTTCCTATATCTCGGGGTCGGGGCAGAGGCCCTGAGCTCCGTCTTGGTTCGTGAAGAAGGGAAGAGGCAGCTCATTATTTACTATGTGAGCCGGGTCCTGAGGAAGGCCGAGCTCCGGTATCCGATCTTGGAGAAGCTTGCGTTCGCCCTAATCATCTCGGCTCGGAGGCTACGGCCTTACTTCCATGCACACTCAATCCGGTTGGTGACCGACCACCCTCTCCGCAACATCTTCGAGGGGGTGGAACATTCATGCCGGCTGGCCAAGTGGTCGGTAGAGCTGAGCGAGTTCGATGTCTCCTTCGTCCCGCAGCTCTCAATCAAAGCTCAGGCGATGGCCGACTTTCTAGCCGACTACGTGGTAGAAGTAGCGGAGGAGGAGCTCACCCGCCCGACTCCTTGGAAGGTGAGGGTGGATGGAGCCTCAGGAAGGCATTCTCTTGGAGTGGGAGTGGTTCTGAAAAGCCCTCAAGGGACTCAGATTGAGCAGACGGTGGTGGTGCATTTTCCCATTACCAACAACCAGGCCGAGTACGAAGCAGTGATAGCGGGGCTGCGCCTGGCCAGGGAGCTGGGGGTGCGGGATGTGGAGGTCATAACCGACTCCATGGTGGTGACTTCCCAGATCAACGGGGAGTTCGAAGCAAGGGAACCCACTCTGAAGTTGTACCTGTCCAAAGTGAAAGGGGTCATAGGGACCTTCCAGACCTTCTCCAGCCGACACGTGCCAAGGGAGGAGAACGAACAAGCCGACCAGTTAGCAAAGCATGGTCCTCGGGCAGGGGGCACCATCACCGACCTGTTCCGCCCCTCCATCGAGGAAGGGGAGCTCATGGAGGTCGACCAGCAAGCCTCGTGGATGGATCCAGTAGTAGTTTTCCTCTCCACGGGGGAGTATCCGGAGGGGGTAGACAAGAAGAAACTGAGGCACAAGTCGGCTTACTACTTCCTTAGAGATGGGCAGCTATACAGGAAGACCCTCTCCGGGATGTTGGCTCGCTGCGTAGCCGAGAGTGAGGCGCAGAGGATCTTGGAGGAAGTCCACTCCGGGGAGTGCGGGAGTCATTCCGGGAGTCGGACTCTGGAGGGGAGGATAGTCAGGCAAGGGTATTTCTGGCCCACCCTGGGCCGAGACGCCGCGGAATTCGCAAGGAGATGTCATAAGTGCCAGCTGTTTGCCCCCCTCCAGCTACAGCCGGCCCAACAGCTCAAGAGTATCACAGCTCCCTGGCCCTTTGCAATCTGGGGAATGGATTTGGTTGGACCATTCCCCCAGGCCAGCGGTCAGAGAAGGTTCCTCCTAGTGATGATCGACTACTTCTCGAAGTGGATGGAGGTGAAGGCGTTAGCCAAGGTGACCTCCCAAGTGATCAGGAACTTTGTCTGGGGGGAGATCATCTGTCGCCATGGGCTGCCCCAGGCCATCGTCACCGACAACGGACCCCAGTTCGCCAGTGCCGAGTTCACCAGCTTCTGCGAGCAGCTTGGGATCGACCTCAGGTTCGCCTCGGTCCACCACCCCAGGAGCAACGGGCAGGTGGAGGCCGCGAACAAGGTCATCGTCAATCTCCTCAGGAAAAAGGTGGAAAACTTGAGGGGGAGCTGGGTGGAGCAGCTCCCCGTAGTTCTTTGGGCCCTAAGAACCACCCCTAACACTGCCACGGGGGAGACCCCCTTCAAGCTCTCCCATGGGTGCGAGGCGGTGCTCCCCATAGAATTTGAAGTCTAAACGCCGCGAGTCGGGGCGGCCAGGGAGGGCCGAGAGGAATGGCGAGCCGAGAACGAGGGGGAACTGAGACTCTCCCTTGACATGGTGGAGGAATTGAGGGACCTTTCGGCCATTCGACAGGAGGAGGTAAAAAGAAGGATGGCCAAATACTTCGACAAGCATGTCAGGGTCAAGCAGTTCGCGGAAGGAGACCTAGTGCTGAAGAAGGTGGACGCGGCAGGGAGGTCAGCATCCGTTGGGAAGCTCAACCCCAGCTGGGAGGGGCCGTTAATTGTGAAAGAAGCCTTGAAGTCAGGGAGCTATCGACTCCAAAATGTAGAGGGCGAGACCCTGAGTCTCACCTGGAGCGGAGATGACCTGAAAAGATTTTTTTCCCTAAGCACCTGTAAGCAACACGTTGGTTATAATGAATTCCTTTTCACCACCCCCCCCCCCCCAAATATCGCCGTAGCCAGCTAGCATAGAGAATTGGAATGTGTTTGGACCCCGAGAAGATCCCGCTGCCAGGCTCCCACCTAGCTGGCAGGGCCGGAAGTCACTCGGTGTCATCCCTAGCCTCGAGAAGATCCCGCTGCCAGGCTCTCACCTAACTGGCAGGGCCGGAAGTCACTCGATGGAATGAGTTTGGACCCCGAGAAGATCCCGCTGCAAGGCTCCCACCTAGCTGGCAGGGCCGGAAGTCACTCGGTGTCATCCCTAGCCTCGAGAAGATCCCGCTGCCATGCTCTCATCTAGCTGGCAGGGCCGGAAGTCACTCGATGGAATGAGTTTGGACCCCGAGAAGATCCCGCTGCCAGGCTCTCACCTAGCTGGCAGGGCCGGAAGTCACTCGGTGTCATCCCTAGCCTCGAGAAGATCCCGCTGCCAGGCTCTCACCTAGCTGGTAGGGTCGGAAGTCACTCGATGGAATGAGTTTGGACCCCGAGGAGATCCCGCTGCCAGTCTCCCACCTAGCTGGCAGGGCCGGAAGTCACTCGGTGTCATCCCTAGCCTCGAGAAGATCCCGTTGCCAGGCTCTCACCTAGCTGGCAGGGCCGGAAGTCACTCGATGGAATGAGTTTGGACCCCGAGAAGATCCCGCTGTCAGGCTCCCACCTAGCTGGCATGGCCGGAAGTCACTCAGTGTCATCCCTAGCCTCGAGAAGATCCCGCTGCCAGGCTCTCACCTAGCTGGCAGGGCCGGAAGTCACTCGATGGAATGAGTTTGGACCCCGAGAAGATCCCGCTGCCAGGCTCTCACCTAGCTGGCATGGCCGGAGGTCACTCGGTGTCATCCCTAGCCTCGAGAAGATCCCGCTGCCAGGCTCTCACCTAGCTGGCAGGGTCGGAAGTCACTCGATGGAATAAGTTTGGATCTCGAGAAGATCCCGCTGACAGGCTCTCACCTAGCTGGCATGGCCGGAAGTCACTCGGTGTCATCCATGGCCTCGAGAAGATCCCGCTGCCAGGCTCGCACCTAGTTGGCAGGGCCGAGGTCACTCAATAGCAGTAAATTGCGACCCAGAACGAATCACGCTGCCGGACTCCCACCTAACCGGCGAGGCCGGGAACTACTCAAACGATGTTAACAACAGGTCAGAATCACAAAAGTTAATCAAAAAGGGAGGGGTCTACCATAGCCCCCCCCCCCCCCCCAGCCCCAGGAAAGGCGGCCGAGTGGAGGCGAGAACCTGGGCGAAAGATCGCAAGAAATTAGGCAATGCAGACGAGGGACGAGCCGGCTCGCCTCGCTCGGCGGGCGAGCAGCCGCCTCGTCGGGGGCGGGCCGCAGGGGCAGGTCGCGTCGCACGGCAATAACAGATGTGTAAATAATGCGGGCGAGAGGGCATTTATAAAAGCAACAATAGCTGAAAAACACAAAGTATAAGCGCAGCACGCGCGTACATATCAAAACAGGTAAACATAGATGATAATATACATCTAAAAAATAAATGTCAAAAGGCAGGGGAGATGCGAGATCCAGGGCAAGAAGTCCTAAATGGGCTGGAAGGCTTTATCCCCAGGGTCCGGCACGGGGAGGAATAGCGTCGGCACCACGTCTTCCGCCGAGAGTTCCGCCACCTCGCTCGTAAGGAGATCCGCGCGTCACAGCATTTGCATCGTATACTTCGCGGCGCTAGCGGCGTTCTTTTTCATCAGCACTTCCAAGTCGTAGTCGGAGTGGTGCTCGAGCGGACAGACCCTGCTGTCTGGAGGAGGAACAGCGGCGGCGGCCTCTAGCTCGCGTACCCGCGCCTCTAACGCCGCTTTGTCCTGACCAAGGGTGGCGATCTCGGCACCCATCCGGCTCGCCATCGCCGTATCCTGGGAAAAGGAAGGAGAAGAATCGTGAGCGGCATTCGCGAGAAGGGGCGGTGGTTCAGGGTTAGTACGTACCACCCCGCCCAGGTACTGCGCAAGGGTCTCCTCAGCCGCGTCGTCCCGCCTCTTGTGAAGGGCCGCATCCTCCAGAGCGAGCTTTCGGGCCTCCTCCCTCTCGTCTGCCATCTTCTGGATGGACACGGCGTTCCGCTCCAGCTGGGTACAACGCATCCCCACCATGTGAGCCAACTCCAGGCCGCGCAGCTGGGCCCGCGCGCTCTCATGAACCAATACCCGCATCTCCTCTTTGTCGTAGATGGCAGCGTCTTCTCGCGAGTACAGGCCGAAGGAGAAGTTATACGCCTCCCCGCCGATGGTATCCTGCTCCATCCATCTCGGCAGCAGAGTCGAGACCATCGCACGGTTGGACTCCTTGTCCCATGACAGGAGCGGGACGCCGAGCTCATCCAGGTACCTCTCGCCGTAGCCGAAGTTGCGATGCCCTCTCGGCACCGGCTTCACGGAGGTTGGCGACCCGTCCGGCGGCCTAGAGGTACCCGCCGCCCCGGCGGGGAGGTCGCCGGTCGAAGCGACCACAGGAGGGGAGTTCTCCGCCGGCAGAACGGCCGGGGCCTTGCCTTTCCTTTGGCTCGCAGCGGGTTGCTGACCCGTAGTCTTCGCCACTTTCGGCGGGGGAGCGGGCTGCCCACCGCCCGACCGCTTCTTGGCCGGGACCGACGGGGCGTCGCGCTGAGCGGCGTCCGCGGCCTGCGCTCGGGCGAGGAGCCCGGAGGCGATCCGGGCGCTCTCGTAGGGAGGATGAAGGGGAATGTCACGCTCGCCTGCCAAGAAGAGGAGGTGAGGTAAAGAAGAAAAGGGTAAGACAGAACAGAGGCGAGTGGCAAACCTCCCCCCGGTGGGACTGCGGCGAGGTCGTCAAGATGGCGGCGCAGATATGCGACCTCGAAGTTCTTCCCGGCGAAGAACCCGCACAAGTCGGCCTCATGGCCCCCTAGGCTGGGCGGCCGGTAACTCGCCTCGCTGAGCTGCACCGGCGAGAACGGGATGTTGTCGAAATCCCCTTTGACGAACAGGAACCTTTTGAGCCAGTTGTGACTCTTATTTACTGTCTCCCGCACCTTGAGGTGGGCGCTGGAGAAGTAAGCAGTCCCATCCCGATTCGTCCGAAAGGAGAACAGCTTCCGGAAAATGGCAAGATTGAACTCCACTCGCTCCTCTCGCAGAAAACAGGCGAACCCTACCATGATGGCAATAGAGTTCGGGGTCATCTGGCCTGGGACGACCCCGAAATACTTCAACACCTGTCGAATCTTTGGCCAGAGGGGGAGGAAAAGACCCACCTCAAAATGGGCCAGTGGAATGGCGAGCTCGTCACCAGACAGATCATTGATCTTCTCCCCCTCTGCGGGCCGCCTCGCTGAGAACCCAGCTGGGATATGGTCGCCTAGGGCCTCCAAGTATTCGCGCTCCGATATAATAGCGCGGGGAAAGTCGTGTTCTGAGAAGGTCCAGGCGCACTTACTACGTCCGTCCACGTCGCCGCCACCTCCGCCCATTCCCACCGAATCGTCGCCGAACGCGCGAGACAGGTCCAGAGGGCGAGCACGAGCCGTACTTCGTGGAGAACGGGAAGCGAGAAAACGTTTTGAATCGGTGAGGGAATAAGGGCCGGCAAGGCCTATTTATAGGGAAAGAGAAAAGGAGGGAAACTTCCCACCGAATTAAGGGGTGCAAATAGCAAAAGTCAGCCTAACGTTTCGACTTCACGGTGCGCGACCGCGCCGCCGAGGCCAGTCGGGAGTAGTTCTCGCCCGGCCGCGTCCGCGCGAGACCTGAGCGGGCAACTCTCGGCCCGCGCCCGCCCGGGATTCCGCGCGAGTCGGGAGGCCCCCGTCTGGCGAGCTCCTCGGCTCGCCCGCGCCCGCCCGAGATTCCGCGCGAGTCGAGAGGCTCCCGTCTGGTGAGCTTTTCGGCTCGCCCTCGCCCCGATCGGCGCGAGGGGAAGAGCGGATCTTTTCCTTGACCCGCCCATAGAGAGTAAGAGCAGCAGCATGATAATTTCAATAAACCTCAGCAGCAAAATGTTAGGCCCATAGGCGGGCAAAAAGAGTCGCAAGTGGTTACAAATACAAGATAACTTTGAAATACAAGACAACTCTGCGGTATCCCGCGAGCAAGGGGAACAAGGCTGGATCAATACTCGATCCACTTCCACCTGCCCCGCTTCTTCGTTCCCATTCGCGGCGGCACGCGAGGATAGTGGTAATCGCGAACCGCCACCAGCTCCCGCTCAGCTAAGCCGACTTGCTCTATGGCGCTCCTGAGGCGCTCCTCAGCTCGCGTAATGTGCACGCCCGGTGAAGTGACATCGTCGTCTTCGGCCGCGCGCGGGGGTCCCTCCAAGGCCGCGAGCCGGGCCGCGGTGTCGGCTTTGTCCTGATCAACCCTCTTCACGATCTCCTAAAGCAGCAGCGTGTGTTTCTGGAATAGCCGCGTCACCTGCCTCTTCATCCCCACCGCATCAGTCGGGTCGCCCAGATAGTCAGAAACACTGTCCACATCGGGCGGGGGCGAATACCCTTCGCTCATCTCAGTTTCCGAGGACGCCATGTTGAAGCCTACAAAAAGGGAATTCAGAAGGAGCGAGCGAGGACAGGGCCAACAGTGAGCACTAGCTTACCAGGGGTCGGCACGTCGTCCGCGTCGATGGATGGGCGAGAGGAGCCCGGCCGACCCTGAAAGGCTTCTCCCTCGAGGGCCGCAAGGGATTTTCCCAGCCCGTGGGGAGCCGGCGAGCGAGGGGTTTTCGGAGGAGGGCGATCTAGACCGGGGGAACTAGCGACCCTCTCAGGCGACAAAGGAGGGGGCGATCCTCTCCCCCGTTCCCCACCTCTTCACAGGGAATTGCCTGCAAGACAAAAGATCAGAGGTACAGCGATAAGCCGAAGAAGGTCACATACCCCAGGGACGACCTCAGCACCCGCCGCCAAGCTGGAACCCGGACAGTCACCCGCCGGAGACCGCCTAACAATCTTTCCCTTCGCCGGCCTGAAGAGAGGGCCGGGAGACCCACGCGCTAGCCAAGGGGCGGCTTCAAGGGCCTCCTCCTGAGTCTTCAGGCCCGCTGCCGCCAGGCGAGCTCGCACCTCTTCGCTGACCGGCATCGAGAAACTGAAGTCTGTTCAAGAAAAATGGGGAATCTGGGGAGCCTCCTCCCAAGGGCTCAGCGGTATATTTATAGCCGGACGGTGGGGCCCCACCAGAAGATTCCCTGCCAGCTCAGCACAGTGCTCGCCGAACACGCGGGTTGGATGATTCTTTCCGAGCTTGAATCAAGCTCAAAAAGAGCGGGGATTGTGTACAACCCCGTGTCCGGCGAGCGGGTCCCGCCAGGGAGGTTGAGCAGACCTGGTCCCTCAACCTGCACCCGAACGGCAAAACAGATACACGACAGAAGGGCTGGCCCGCTCCTGCCCATTTCAGGCGAGCGAGCCGGCGAGGCGAGCGAGCAGGTCGCGTGAAGAGTCTTTGGCCAAAGCAGATAAAGTTCAGCGACCCGCGACTGGCGAGTTGATCGGGGTCGCGGTGACCGCCGGCCAACCCCCACACGCGACCTGGCTGCCGGTCCGCCCGGCAGAAGACAGGCAGGTCGCGACGGTCCGGCTCGCGCTCGCCCAGGGAGGACAGGCAAGCCACCAGATCCAGGTCGCGCCCGCCTCCCGCGGGGGGAATTGGAGGCGAGCTGACTCCCCATGGCTGCGAATAGCTACTCAGAACAGCGGAGCCTCGCTGTTGGCAGACCAGGTTGGACTGCGCATAGCTGCTCAGGACAGCGGAGTTTGGCTGTTGGCAGACCCAACCAAGGGCTTTTCGGTATTTCCAGGTCAGTTCTTTTGGTTATTGGCAGTTCAGATTCTGAAAATCTATAAATAAGACCCAAGGGGTACCTCAGGGGGCACGCTTTCAGGGCTGCCTTACTCTCATTTCTCAAGTGCTCTCTGAGGGTACCTTAGCTCGGTTTCTGGCTAAGGAGGGGAAGCGCTCAGAGATCTTCCGGGTTTGTGATGGGACCTCCCTACCGAGCCCTTGGGTCTGTTCTTTCTTGTCTCTTTCTTTGTCTTTCTTGCAGGAGCAAAGTAGGCGCGAGACCACCCCTTCCCCAAGGGTCGAACTCCACAAGAGGCCGGATTCCGGTTCCAACATTCTCTATCTTTCAGAATCCACTACATGTTTTGATCTTGTGCCCAGCCACCAGAAGATCTATTTTTCAAGGGAGATCTAACAACTCTTTGTGCTTTTGATCTTGTGCAAAAAAACCAATCTAAGTCTTTTGATCAGGTGACTTAAGAACCAAGAGATTAACTTTTTAAGGGAGTTATAACCATGTACACAGTTTATGAAATAATCTAAAAGTTGATGATGTCTTCTCTTTCAAGATTTTCTGAGAAGACTTGATGGATTGATGTTGAAGCAAAATGTTCCCCCTGTGTTGAGTAGAATTTGTGATCAAGGGTGAAGCTTTTCTTTAGGGTGTAGGCCTTCAAGAATGTTGTTTCTCTCCAGTAGCAATTTGAGACTGATGTAGAATTTGTTGTCCCTTGGAGAGTCAGAATCCAATTGTCAAAAATCTATGTGTCTGTCTGTGTATGCCTGTGTGAATATCTCACTCTCTGAATAGGCAGCAATTTTTTGAATATATATTTTCTGAGAAGAATTCAAACATTTGAATTAAAAAAAACATTTCTTGAATAGTGTGAAGAATCTCTAAGAATTTATAATGGTTGTATTCAAATATTTAGAATAAAATCATTCCTTAACTACCTTGGTAATTAATTAGAATAATAATTCTGTGAAAATCTCATATTTAATGCTGTCAGAAATGATTATATCCATTAAGAATATTTAGCATTAAATACCAGAGTATAACTGACTGAAATTAAGCAATTTAAAAATTATTTTGCTTCTGAATATAAAACTGCCTGGACCACTCTAAAGAATTAGTCGAACTCAACAAACATTTCGTCATCCTGGGCTTAGAGTTCGGCGAACTTAAAATGTCATTCGTCGAGCTAAGCTTGGCCATCATCGTGCTGAGCTCTAGAGTTGAGTTCAGAGTTCGTCGACCGGAACTCAGCTTTCGTCGAGCTGAGCTCATTGGTAAAGCTCTTATTCGTTGAGCTGAGCATGACGTTTGTCAAACGCAGCTCTGCTTTCGTCGAACTGATTTTTTGCATCCGTCGAACTGTATTTTTGTTAGAATTCTTCTGAGGAAATAACCTTGGAAATAACTTATGACCCAAGACTATACAAAGTGGGTCATACTAATCATCCTAAACAAATGACAGTGATCCTAGCCCAAATCAATAAAAGGGTTCCAACATCGGGGGTATCAGGATGGAAGTAAAAGACATGGAGATGGGTTCAACTTTAGAGATGCAATGGTAATTTTTTTCAAAGGAGTAATGCTCGAGAAATGGGAGAGGACCAAAATAATCATAAATTTTGAAATAAAAAAGGGGTTTTGGAGGGTATTTTAGGAAGATTCAATGTTACACCATCCATTTTTTGTCTTCCCTTATATAATAAATATATATATATACATGTAGTCGTGTACGGGAGACCCCGTGCGGGCGACATTTGTCGTGGGGGTGATATTTATCGTAAGAGCGGCATTGGTCATGGGGGCGACAATTGTCGTAGGGGAAACATTTGTAGTGGGGGCAACATTTGTAGTGGAAGGCGACATTTGCTGTAGAGGGTGACATTTATCGTGGGGGATGGGGACATTGGTTGGTGGTGGCGACATTAGTCAGGGCAGCAACATTGGTCGTTGGTGGTGACATTGGTTGATGGCTGCGACATTGGTCATGGGGGAGTTATTGGTCATGCGGGTGATATTGCTCATCAGGTGCAACATTTATCGTGGACGATGTAAATTGTTCTTGGGGCCTGCATTGGTCATGGGCAATGATGAGTCCAATTTATATAGTGTTTTTCAGACTCATCTGGGCTTATTTTCATACTTGTGCACTACTATTTCAGTAGGAATTGTCATATATTTGATTAGGACCTCACTTAGCCATTGTGCATTGTTTCAGCCCATTTTGGTTTGTGAATTGTAGGGGATGTCGGGGGTATGTACTGGGGTACTCCTCATGCGGCTTTGGATATTCTTTGTTGTATATTTTGTGCTGGGAGCTTTTTCTCCAGCTTTGGTTTTGATGTGCAGGTAGTGCGTTTTCCACAAGGCAGGAATTCTGATTTGTGGAAAACGCACGGTCATGAGTTTCCTTAGCGCACGCTTTTTGCCCGATCGTGCATTTTGTTGAGCTGGAGAAGAGTCGAGTGGAGCTCAACAAATATCGTCGAGCTGAGCTCCACAATCTTCTTGTACGGTTAACGCATGGTTTCTTCGGAACCGTGCGCGAAGCAAACACACGGTTTTCCTCTGGCTGCCTTGATTTATTGTGCTCTGTGGTTAATCGTGTGATTTGCTCATGCACGGGCAGAAGTGCCCGTGCGTGAGTAAAATGCACGGTTCCACCTGCTTTTTGGAAATTTCTGCTTTCTGGTATTACCCGTGCATTTTCCTTCACGCACGGGCGGAAGCGTCCGTACCCGAGGAGACACACTGGTTAACGCTTCTCCATCTGCAAGCGTTGTCCTAGAAGTTAATATCGCACGGTTAACGCACGGTCGTGCGCCAAATCGTGTGTGACCATTTTTCAGACCTGTTTCTATTTAAGTTCAGGAGTTGACTGGAGACAAATCCATTCCGCCATTTCGACTACTCTGAGCGGGAAACTCTTACTCCAGCCACTTTTTCCTCTCTCCTCCTTGGAGAGCTCATCCGGCCACCATTCTTCCACCAATCTTCACCGCAAGCAAAGATCTTCTGTTGTTTTCCGCTTCTCCATCTCAAGAGTAGCATTTGGAGCTCCTTCTCACTACCATTAGAGTTTTCTAGCGACTTGCAGCATTCACGGAACGTGAAGAAGATGGGGAAAAGGCCTTTGAAGTAGGTGACATCACTTTAAGCTTCCTCGGACGTCAACCATCGACCGAGCCCGGAAGAAGACCGACAACCTTCGACTCCGGCCCAGAATCGTTGCAAGCCTTCATGCATTGGGTTGTAAATCTCCTTATTACTCTGATTTGGACTCTTTTTCTAAGCTTGGGATGTTAGCTAAACTTGCTAGGGCTATTAACAATGTTCATGTTGTGTTATTATGGTAAATATTGTTGTGGTTCATAGCTTAGCTTTCCTTCCTTTATTGCTTTGATTTGTTGCTTTGTGATACTCCGCTCTAACGAGTGTTAGCGGCCGGCTTGGTGAAGAGGTGTTTTCGACCCTCAATGGTTACGACTGCATGCCCTAATTCTCATCAGAGTATTCCACCCTTGCGAAGCGGTGAAGGTGACCGGCATAATTAATTTTTCTCGTTCTAAAACACCCCCAGCCTTTGTTGCATTTGCAATCACTTTCCAACGAGAAAGATCACACTCCCAATCTACACTCCTCGAAAAATTTGATACTCGGAGAATAACTCCCCCAGTTTATTACATGATGAAGATCGGTGCACTTGCTGAGATTGCCATCAGGCGACGACATTGACTAGGGTTGGACACAATGGTCGAGGGCGATGACATTGGTCAAGGGGGCGACATTGGTCATGAATGATGGCATTGGTCGTGGGCAGTGGCGACATAGGTCAGGGGCAGAGACATTGGTCGTGAGTGGTGATAATGGTCGTGGGGGTGACATTGGTTCAGGGCGAAAAATTGGTCGTTGGGGGCGACATTAGTCGTGGGGGGCAACATTTATCAAGGACGATGACATTGATCATAGTGGGCAATATTGGTCGTGGATGGTGACATTGATCAAGGGGGTGACATTGGTCATGGGCAACAACATTGATTGGGGGCGGCAACATTGGTTGGTGGAGACAACATTAGTTTGGGGCAGTGACATTAGTCGGGGGCAGTGACATTGGTCGGAGGCGGCGACATTAGACGTGGGCTGCAACATCGGTCGATGGCGGCAAAATTTGGCGAGGTGACAACATTGATCGTGGGTGCTGACATTGGACATGGGCGCACGACAACAGTGGTCGTAGGCATGTAACATTCGGCGGGAGTGGCGACATTTGACTAGGGAGAGGACATTCTGTGAGTGTGGTGACACTCGATAGCGGGGGCGACAATTGACCGGGGTGGGAAAATTCGGCAGGATGGCGACATTTGGCGGGAGCGATGTCATTCGGCACGGTGGGAAGTCATTCGCAAGGACCCTGTGCGGTGGAGGCAAAAATTGCTTGGGGAGGCTAGATTTCGCGGGGTCGGTGACATTAATCGGGGGAAGAAACATGTTTCAGGGGAAGCAAATTCCGTCGTGGGCAGCAAAATGCGGCGGTGGAGGAGAAATGTATCGGAGGCCGCGATTTGTAACATGGGAGGTGATATATGTCGGCAACAGCAATAAGTGGTGGGAGCAATGACATGTGACGTGGGCGATGTTCTTTGGCAGGGGCAGTGAAACAATGCAGGGGTGGCTGTTGAAACCAAAAATGGCCTCTATGGAGTTCGGGGTGCCAAAAGAGGGGTGACCTCACACCTACTACACTCGGGAGAACGTCACGGACCGGAGACTTAGGAAACTATGAACAGACCCTCGGCTCTAGCGCGGAGGTCCCACCACACACCCGGAAGGTCACCAGAACTCTTCCCCTCCCTTACTAAAGGGCTAGGCAGGGTGCCTTGGAGAGCTGTCTCTACTCTACCAAGAAGGAGCTAAGGGAGGAGGAAGCCAAAAAGTCTCTCTCCAAAGGCACTCAAGGGGGTCTATTTATAGTTTTCCCAAGTCCTGGGGGTAAAATGACCAAAATGCCCTTAGGACAAATAGACTTTGGGCCAATAGGAAACAGCCACGCCGGGGGGTAAAGCGGTAATCCCCCCCCCCCCCGAGGGCAAGATGGTAAAAGCATGGTCCACAGAGGTCTAGGGGCAGAGGGCGAACCCTCCACGAACTAGCCTCCTGGGGCGAGAAGGCTGGCCGCCCAGTCTCGCCCCGCGGGCTCGCCGCCTGGGGCGAGAGGGATGGCTGCCCGGTCTCGCCCCGCGGGCTCGCCGCCTGGGGCGAGAGGGCTGGCCGCCCGGTCTCGCCCCGCGGGCCCGCCGCCTGGGGCGCGAGGGTTGGCCGCCCGGTCTCGCCCCGCGGTCTCGCCGGCTGGGGCGAGAGGGCTGGCTGCCCGGTCTCGCCCCGCGGGCTCGCCTCCTGGGGCGAGAGGGCCGGCTTTCCCGTCTTGCCCCGTGGGCTAACCGCCTGGGGCGAGAGGGCTGGCCGGCCGGTCTCGCCCTGCGGGCTCGCCGCCTGGGGCGAGAGGGTCGGCTGCCCCGTCTCACCCAAAGGGCTAGCCGCCTGGGGCGAGAGGGCTGGTCGCCAGGTCTCGCCCCGCGGGCTAGCCGCCTGGGGCGAGAGGGCTGGACGCCCGGTCTCGCCCCGCGGGCTAGCCGCCTGGGACGAGAGGGTTGGCTGCCTCGTCTCGCCCCGCGGGCTAGCCGCCTAGGGAGAGAGGGCTGGCCACCCGGTCTCGCCCCGTGGGCTTGCCTCCTGGGGCGAGAGGGCTGGCTGCCCCGTCTCGCCCCGCGGGCTAGCTGCCTGGGGAGAGAGGGCTGGCCGCCCGGTCTCGCCACGCGGGCTAGCCGCCTGGGGCGAGAGGGCTGGCCGCCCGGTCTCGCCCATACCCAAAGCCAGGGTGTCGGGGGCGGGATCTTGGTCTTCAGCCAGTCCCGCCATCCTATCTCGTACCTAGCAATCTAGGGGGTGCCGGCCATCTTACCGCACCCGCCCCTCTAAAGGGCCCGGGGGAAGATGCCGATTCTTCCTCCCCTACTAGTATATTCCCAAGCTAGAGCCAAAATTAGTCACCGAGAGCGCAAAATCTCCAAAAAGCTTAAAAACGTGTTTGCCTTGTTTTGGGCCCACTCTTCGCGAATACGGGATTGTACACAGTCCCCGCTCTTTTTGAGGTTGGCACAAGCTTGGAAAGAAACGTCCAACCCAACGTATTCGCTGAGTGTAATTTTCTTGCGCGGCACCCCGGGGAGTCAACCTGTCATGCCAGCTGATGGGATGAGACCCCCTTCGGGCAGAAAATACTTCACCCTCTGGAGGAGTCAACGTGCCATGCCAGCTATGGGAGCCTGGGTGGAGAGACCTCCTCTGGGTGAAAACACTTAACCTCCACGAGAGGTACCACCGGCCCTGTCAGCTAGTAAGAGCCTGACAACGGAATCCCTCTCGAGGTGAGACCTACCTACCCACCCTCCGAGAAATCAACCTGCCCAGCCAGCTAGTGAGAGCCTGGCCGCAGAATCATCATCGGAGCAAAGGGACTTGGGCTACCACGAGAGATCAACCAGCCCTACCAGCTAATGAGAGCCTGACCGCGGAATCATCATCGGAGCAAAGGGACTTGGGCTACCACGAGAGATCAATCGGCCCTACCAGCTAGTGAGATCCTGGCCGCGAAATCATCATCAGAGCAAAGGGACTTGTGCTACCACGAGAAATCAACCTGCCCTGCTAGCTAATGAGAGCCTGGCCGCGGAATCATCATCGGAGCCAAGGGACTTGGTCTACCACGAGAGATCAACCAGCCCTGTCAGCTAGTGAGAGCCTGACAGCGGAATCATCATCGGAGCAAAGGGACTTGGGCTACCAGGAGAGATCAACCTGCCCTGCCAGCTAGTGAGAGCCTGGTCGCGGAATCATCATCGGAGCAAAGGGATTTGGGATACCACGAGAGATCAACCTGCCCTGCCAGCTAGTGGGAGCCTGGCCGCGGAATCATCATCGGAGCAAAGGGACTTGGGCTACCACGAGAGAACAACCTGCCCTACCAGCTAGTGAGAGCCTGTCCGTGGAATCATCATCGGAGCAAAGGGACTTGGGCTACCACGAGAGATCAACCTGCCCTGCCAGCTAGTGGGAGCCTGGCCGCGGAATCATCATCGGAGCAAAGGGACTAAGCATCTCAATCAAACCTTACCACATCTTACATCCTCAAACGGGGAAAATATGGATTGCATGATCCCCTGACTTAGCCGGTCAGGGGTAGAGCTTGTCACAAGGTAGGAAAAAAAAGAAATACTTTACTAAGACGATGCTTCTTCAGGTGGCCTGGGTGTGATGGTTGTCATCCTTCCTCTCGGAGACCTCCATCTTGCTCATGCTTTCCATGATCCTCTCCATCTCCTCTGCCCTGGCCAACCGAGAGATGGTGTTGACGGCCGTGACATAACACTGCCTCGCCATCCTGGAATCTCCCTTGACCCTAACTTGGATTCCCCCTGAGTTGAACTTGAGGCACTGGTGAAACGAAGACAGCACACAACGGAAGGCGTTGATGAGGGGTCTTCTGAAGATGGCGTTGTAACTGCTTGGAGCGTCAATAATGACGAATCGGCAGTTCCTTGAGACTCCCCCCAATTTTACTTGGAGTCCTACTCCGCCTTCGACATCCTTCCTCTCCCCTGAGAATCCGAACAGGGGTCCGTCTGAGGCCAACACCCTCCTTGGCTCCACCTTCATCTCGTCAAACGCCTTCTTGAAAATGATGTTGACGGAGCTTCCGTTGTCAACCAAGATCCAAGAGATGGTGTAGCCTTCGATGGCCGTCTGGATGACCAGCGCATCGTAGAACGGATCCTCATGATCCGGCAGGTCCTTCATCGAGAAGGTGATCTTTTCCTCTAGGGGGAGGGGTCTGGAAGGTTGAGGCGACGCTCCTTAGGTACATGACATGGAGGCTTGCCTTCCGAGTGGCCTCAACCCCCACTCCACCGTGGATCACTCATATACCACCTCGGGTTCCCATGTCGACCCGGTCCTCGCATATATCATCACCCCCTTCTTAGGGTAGAACCTCTTCTACCCGCACAGGCGGATGCGGCTGGGCAGGAACTCTCGACCCCCTCACTTCCAAGAACTTGGGGCAGGTGGCCGTGGCGTGCCCCTCCACCTGGTGGAAGTCACAGTATAGCAATGCTCTTTCTCCCCTCTTTTGGCGGGCTGGGCGTTCTCTCCTATTACCTCTTCCCCCTCCTGTCGCCGAGGCTTGCTGCGGCGGGGGCAAGAGCTACCTTGGGGCTTGCCTATGGAAGTTATACCTCCCTTGGCCCCCATGAAAGTTCCCCCTGCCCTGGATAAGAGCTCTTCCTAGACCTTGTGTAGGTCCTCCATGCTGTCTCCAGCCTGGTTCCGGACCCTCCTATCCTTAGAACCCCTGAGCTCTCTGCTCATCTCTCCTTCTTCCTTCCTGGTGCCTTGAGCCACCCTGCTCCTTTGACTCCACCTCCGTCAACTTCGTCAACCTCTTCACAAATGCCGGGTTGGCTGCCTCCATGGCAATCTCCTCTGCCGCCCTTTCCATCAGCTCCTCGAAGGAAAGGGGGGCCTTCTAGGTCAAGCTCATCTTGAAGAAGTCCTCCTTCAGCCCAACGGTGAAAGCCATCTAGAGAGCATACCCTGGCATCTCCTGGACCTCCAGGATCTCTTCTTGGAACCTGTCAACGTAGTGGGCCAGCGACTCCTCAGCCCCCTGCCTTATCAGGAAGATGGACTCAGGACTCATCTTCCTCTTCTTGGAGGTGGAGAAGCGAAGCTGGAAGCTTCGGCTCAAGTCCTCGAACCCATAAATCGACCTCGGAGGGAGTTGATGAAACCAGTCCCTTGTCTTCTCCTTCAACGTGATCGCAAAGAGGCGACACTTGAAGGCATCTATCATCGGCCTGATGGAGACCGCATCCTCGAACCACTGCAGGTGCTGGACGGGATCATCCTTCCCGGTATAGTAAGCCATGTTAGGCTCTCTGAACCCCTCGGGAACGGGAGATGAGATGATCAGCTCGCTGAAGGGTGACCCCCTAAGTGGTGCTCTCGCCACCTCAACTCGCGCGACCTGCTTGCCTGGGAGGTTGGCACTCGCCGGGCTGGAGAACAGCTCCCGGCCGGTGAGGTCTCGCTCGACCCCATCTCCCATCCTCTCCTTCCCTGGCCTTCTCCCTAGTGCACTTCCTTCTCCTCCCGCTGGGGTCATCTCGCTTAGACCCCTGCGAGTCAACGCGTCGAGAGGGGGAGGAGCTAACTCTTGGGGGGTCGGGGTGGAGCTTCCACCCTGAGGAGCAATACTTCGCAGCATCTCCATGATGCCTTGGATGGAGGCTATGAACTCTTGCCTCCCAACAAAGGGTCCTGGGCTGGAGAGCTCGCCGAGATCGTCACTACCTCCTTGACCTCCCATCATGACACTCTCTCGAGATCTTTTGTGCTGGTCACTCTCCACGCTCACCGCACCAAAAGTGTTGAAACCAAAAATGGCCTCTGTGGAGTTCGGAGTCCCAAAAGAGGGGTGACCTCACACCTACTACACTCGGGAGAACGTCACGGACCGGAGACATAGGAAACTATGAACAAACCCTCGGCTCTAGCGCGGAGGTCCCACCACACACCCGGAAGGTCACCAGAACTCTTCCCCTCCCTTACCAAAGGGCTAGGCAGGGCGCCTTGGAGAGCTCTCTCTACTCTACCAAGAAGGAGCTAAGGGAGGAGGAAGCCCAAAAGTCCCTCTCCAAAGGCACCCAAGGGGGTCTATTTATAATTTCCCAAGTCCTGGGGGTAAAATGACCAAAATGCCCTTAGGACAAATAGACTTTGGGTCAATAGGAAACAGCCACACTGGGGGGTAAAGCGGTAATCCCCCCCCCCCCCCGAGGGCAAGATGGTAAAAGCATGGTCCACAGAGGTCTAGGGGGCGGAGGGCGAACCCTCCACGGACTAGCCTCCTAGGCTGAGAAGGCTGGCCGCCCGGTCTCGCCCTGCGGGCTCGCCGCCTAGGGCGAGAGGGTTGGCCGCCCGGTCTAGCCCCGCGGGCTCGCCGCCTGTGGCGAGAGGGCTGGCCGCCCGATCTCTCCCCGCGGGCCCGCCGCCTGGGGCGAGAGGGTTGGCTTCCCAGTCTCGCCTCGCGGGCTCGCCGCCTGGGGCGAGAGGGTCGGCTGCCCCGTCTCGCCCCGCGGGCTAGCCACTGGGGCGAGAGGGCTGGCCGCCCGGTCTGGGCCCGCGGGCTCTCTGCCTGGGGTGAGAGAGCCGGTTGCCCCATCTCGCCCCGCGGGCTAGCCGCCTGGGGCGAGAGGGTTGGCCTCTCGGTCTTGCCCAGCGGGCTAGCCGCTTGGGGCGAGAGGGCCGGCTGCCCCGTCTCGCCCCGCGGGCTAGCCGCCTGGGGCGAGAGGGCTGGTCGCCCGGTCTCGCCCCGCGGACTCGCCGCCTAGGGCGAGAGGGCCGGCTGCCCCGTCTCGCCCCGCGGGCTAGCCACCTGGGGCGAGAGGGCTGGTCACTCGGTCTCGCCCCGCGGTCTAGCCGCCTGGGGCGAGAGGGCTGGCCGCCCGGTCTCGCCCCTGCCCAAGGCCAGGGTGTCGGGGCGGGATCGTGGTCTCTAGCCAGTCCCGCCATCCTATATCGCACCTAACAATCCAGGGGGGGTGTCGGCCATCTTATCGCACCCGCCCCTCTAAAGGGCCCGGGGGAAGACAAAACGAGAATGGTGTAACATTGACTCTTCCTAAAATACCCTCCAAAACCCCTTTTTATTTCAAAATTTATGATTCTTTTGGCCTCCTCCCATTTCTCGTGCATTACTTTGTTGAAAAAAATTCCCATCGCTTCTCAAAAGTTGAACACATCTCCATGTCTTTTCCTTTCAACCTGATACCCCGGTCCAAAGCACGCCTCTCCTTGATAACTCCACCAGTGCAAACCCCCAACATGAACCCCTCCTCGGCAGCTCCTCCTCCAGTGGAAACCCTCGACAACAACCCCTCCTCGGCAGAGCCTCCTCCACTCAACTTCCTCAACAACTTCTCCAATGTCCAACGCAGAGATAAAAAATCACTCCATTAGAGGTGATATTGAGCTTCAATCTAGGATAGAAATTTTCCTGCTATCCAGTTGCAAAGGTCAATCATGGTGAAGTTTCTCCACCTCTTACTCCACCTCCCTCGCCATTTTTTTGGCTCTAAATAGTTCTTCTCCTCTCTCAGGTGAGGATAACACTACAAGGCAAACTCTAAAAGACTCCACCCTGACAGCTACTTGCCAGGTATAATCGTTGAAATTTGACGACAATTTTACTTTTATTCAGCCTCTCTTCTCCACATTCAGGTAAATATGGCATTTCAATTTAATTTACTTTAGAGATGACATTTTTAATTTCATTTTCTCTAAAGCTGTGAATGTGTTTTGAAATAGAACTTCTACTTGCACATTTTTTTTAATGTAAGCTGAATTAATCAAAGATCATTAGTGTGATGCGTTTTAATTGATTAAATAAACATTTTAAGACCTATGTTTTCCATTCTGCTTTTCTTCTCTGTTATGCGACCTATCAGAGACATCTATTGTATTTTTAGAAGATTGATGATCTATGACTGTCCTCAACATAAACGCCTAACAAAATTTCATTCATTCACTGGGTCTCCATTATATCGTTATGTATTTTTTAATTCTTTGCCATTAGATCATCAAAAGCTTTAAATAGATTTGCAGCTAGGAAATTTTATATAGATGGAAATTTAAGAGTACATGTCAAATGCTTTCATTATCCCATATAATCTATATTTAAATATATCTGTGACCCACTCTTGAAACTACTGAAGTTGGGACTTTGAATGGGTATCACATAACTTATGAGATATGGGAAAATAAAGAAGATGTGAATAATTGAGGTTCTGACTGACATCCCATGGATTTGATTTTTATTTTTTGGTAATCTTTAATATACCTTCGGACGACACCAATTTTATCAAAAATTTTTATGGATGAGTTTATAGAATGTTTTTTTATATACTTTTGCATGTCGCCCCTCTAAAGGGCCCGGGGGAAGATGCCGATTCTTCCTCCCCCTACTAGTATATTCTCAAGCTAGAGCCAAAATTGGCCACCGAGAGCGCAAAATCTCCAAAAATCTTAAAAACGTGCTTACCTTGTTTGGGGACCACTCTTCGTGAATACGGGATTGTACATGTGACGGGGATGGTGACATGCGAGAGGTAATAACATGTGGGGGGATACGACTTGCGACGAGAGAGCCAACACATGACTAGAGCGGCGACATGCAAAAGTATATAAAAAACATTCTATAAACTCATCCATCCCAAATTTTGATAAAATTGGTGTCATCCGAAGGTATATTAAAGATTTCCAAAAAATAAAAATCAAATCCATGGGATGTCAGTCAGAACCTCAATTATTCACCTCTTCTTTATTTTCCCATATCTCATAAGTTATGTGATACCCATTCAAAGTCCCAACTTCAGTAGTTTCAAGAGTGGGTCACAGATATATTTAAATATAGATTTTATGGGATAATGAAAGCATTTGACATGTACTCTTAAATTTCCATCTATATAAAATTTCCTAGCTGCAAATCTATTTAAAGCTTTTGATGATCTAATGGCAAAGAATAAAAAATACATAACGATATAATGGAGACCCAGTGAATGAATGAAATTTTGTTGGGCGTTTATGTTGAGGACAATCATAGATCATCAATCTTCTAAAAATACAATAGATGTCTCTGATAGGTCGCATAACAGAGAAGAAAAGCAGAATGGAAAACATAGGTCTTAAAATGTTTATTTAATCAATTAAAACGCATCACACTAATGATCTTTGATTAATTCAGCTTAAATTAAAAAAAATGTGCAAGTAGAAGTTCTATTTCAAAACACATTCACAGCTTTAGAGAAAATGAAATTAAAAATGTCATCTTTAAAGTAAATTAAATTGAAATGCCATATTTACCTGAGTGTGGAGAAGAGAGGCTGAATAAAAGTAAAATTGTCGTCAAAACTCAACGGTTATACCTGGCAAGTAGCTGTCAGGGTGGAGTCTTTTAGAGTTTGTGTTGTAGTGTTATCCTCACCTGAGAGAGGAGAAGAACTGTTGAGAGCCAAAAAAAATGGCGAGGGAGGTGGAGTAAGAGGTGGAGAAACTTCACCATGATTGACCTTTGCAACAGGATAGCAGGAAAATTTTTATCTCTGCGTTGGACATTGAAGAAGTTGTTGAGGAAGTTGAGTGGAGGAGGCTCTGCCGAGGAGGGGTTGTTGTCGAGGGTTTCCACTGGAGGAGGAGCTGCCGATGAGGGGTTCATGTTGGGGGTTTGCACTGGTGGAGTTATCAAGGAGAGGCGTGCTTTGGACCGGGGTATCAGGTTGAAAGGAAAAGACATGGAGATGTGTTCAACTTTTGAGAAGCGATGGGAATTTTTTTCAACAGAGTAATGCACGGGAAATGGGAGGAGGCCAAAAGAATCATAAATTTTGAAATGAAAAAGGGGTTTTGGAGGGTATTTTAGGAAGAGTCAATGTAACACCATTCTCTTTTTGTCTTCCCTTATATAATACGAGCATCTTCGCACGGGCTACGCCCGTGCTCGATGCTCTCGGGCTGCATTCGGAAGCATCAGGCGGGCTTCGCCAGCCTGCACACGGTATTCGATTGCTTGTGTCAACGCTCCGATTGCGCATGGTCAGCTGGGTGGCCTCAGAACGAAAAGAATTGTCATGCGATTCAGGACAATTGAAAGTTTTGGTGCAACAAAAGCAAATTGCTGGCACTCAGCACAGCTTGCATGCACATGATATGCGCGTGCTTGTATATAGGATTTCACTGCGGCTGATACTCTGGGCGGCGTTTGTACACGGCAGTTGGTTGCTTGCAACAATGCTTCGATTGCGCATGATCCTCTGGGTGGCCTCAGAACAGAAAGAGTTGTCATGCGATTCAACACAATTGAAAGTCTCGGTGCCACAAAAGTAAATTGCTGCCACACAGCGCAGCCTGCATCAACATGATATGTGCGTGCTTGTACATAGGATTTCACTGCGTGTGATACTCCGGGCGGCCGTTGCAGGCAAAGAATTGACACGCGCTACAACGTAATTGAAAGTGTGTGCATCACAAAAGACAGGTGTTGCGACTTGGCGCAGTTCACACGCACATGTTATCCGCGTGCGTGGACGTAGGCTGTGAATGCGTCTGATTGTACGTGCAACCGCGGGACGAAAACAATCTAAGTGATTCACCACAATTCTAAGGCTTTGATGCAAAACCGCAAGATGACAGAAGACGACGCACACATATATATGATTTTTTTAAGCAGATGGAGGTAGAAGCGTGGTCGACGTAGGCCGCTTGTCCTATGGATTCGAGCGCAGATGCTGGGCTGTGGCCGCCTTTGGGGAGTTGAGCCTGGCCCTGTCGACTTGACATTGAGTGAGGAATTTAATTTTGCATATTTAAACATTTTGTAAGTTGCAATGTAATAAGGTGTAATCAATATCAGAAACTGGAAATGAATAATGAAAATGTGTGCATAAAATATATGTTCCTTAATGTGAAAATAAATTCACTGATGAGCATATAAAGCAGCATATGTATCATAATTAAGCAAGTACCGGCGGTGAGAGATATATAAAATGAAATGTTATTACAGTATGTATTTTTTTCCAGTAATCATAAAAGATAATGGTAATAGCATATTCGAATAATACAGAAATGTTAATATGAAGAAAAGAAATAAGAACATGAGGAGGAAAACAAAGATGTACGAATACAAAATAGTAGAAGTCGGGTATGTGCATATGTAGTTGGAGGAGATCACCAGTAACAACAGTGGTTGATGTCATATTTTATTCAGTGGCCTTCAGAGACCCTGCAGTTGTGGAAAATGTAAAGTGATATTAAGTATTAGCAAACAACGATGGAGTTATCGTAGTAATGTTCGTTATCTAATGCATATTATTTTGTATGTGTTACCTTCTAATCATTGTGAAAACATAGTTTCACTCTTCCTGTGGTGTTAGACCTGCTGGTACAGCTGGGATACGTAGTCGAAAACCCGGAATTTCATTTCGTGGTATATCTGACCACCGTGTTGTGGTTGGCGGGTAGAGCTCATCATAGTAGTTGTCATCTGAGGCAGCTGTAGGGGTGTTGTCAGTGTCATCTGTCAAACAGTTGTTATAGACTCAATTTGCAATTTGTCTGTTAGTAAAAATATATATAGGAATATTAATAATCACTTACTTGGTTGCGTGGCAGAAGGAGTACATAACTGTAGATGTTGAGCTGTGGAGTTTGTGTTTTCCATCTGCGAATTGTTGACAGTTATAAAAAAAGTAATCAATAACTGCGAAATGAATGTCTATTTTATAATGTATATGAGAGAATTTTTTTTTTTGTTAATGAGTAAACAAAGAATATTTATTATAATAACGAAATGTACGTTTTCTGATCAGGCTATTTAACTTGTAAGATGTGTTGGCAAGATTGTTGTTGGTGCTGCTGAAAGATGATGTAGTTGTACTTGCTATGTCAATTGACATTACACATCACTGCACAGTGAAATTGTTTTGAGAGAAAGTTTGTAAAATGTAAAATACAGTAATATTACTTGTATACAGTAAAATGAATTGTGTGTAATGACCCGCTATGTACCTGTAGGTGTGGTTGAATGAGAAGTTCTTTGAACACAACATTTTTTGTGTACATACCCTCGTGAGGAGGCAGTGATCCTTGTTTAATTAGTACTGTAGTACTTGATGAAGACATTGCTCTTGATAGAGCTACATATAGTTGACCATGAGTAAAAACATGACCGGGTAAGTAAATTCCTATTTTCTTCACAGTTTGTCCCTGTGATTTATTGATTGTCAGTGCAAAACTAAGGCGAACTGGAAATTGTTTGCGCGTTAGTTCAAAAGGCATCCTTGAATCTTCAGGATTCTTCAAAGGTATACGCGGAAGAAATACTGTTTTCCCTTTACGTTCTCCAGTAAGAATTTCAGCCTCAACGATATTTTTGCTGAACTGACGGCACAGAAGACGTGACCCATTGCACAAGCCTGTTGTGGCGTTGAGATTTCGTAGTAGCATAATTGGCACACCCTTTTTTAAAGACAGTTTGTGCGGTGGGAGATTTTCGGGTGATAAACTGTTCAAAAACTCTTGTGGATATAAATTATATCTGTCAGCATTCACAGAGTCAAATGAGTAGTACGTGATCTCTTCTCCTGGAAATAGTGATAGACATTTATTGTTTAAATGATTGACATCTTCATTTAATGGAGTTAGCAAAACTGTATTTGCAAGATAATCTGAACAGTGTATATGTGTGTTGATGTTACAGAATAATGAGTTAATTAACATATCTATTGATTGTTCCCCTTCCTAAGAAGTAGTCATAGCATTTGGGATTCGGATCATTTCATCTACAATAGTCATTTCTTCACCATCACCAACGCGGAGTAAGAAAGTAGAGAATTCATGATCAGAGGAAGATCTCATATTCTCTGTTAAGGGAAGCACTCTTACGGTTGACCACAAAGGTGATTTGACAATGCTTGCACTGATAATTTGAACCTTAGTTCCATTAATAACAACCGGTGCTATTTGACGAAAATCTCCGCCCATTATCATTATTTTACCACCGAAGGGTTTATTTATTCCAAGAACATCTCTCATTGATCGATCGACTGCTTCAAATGCATGGCGATGTGTCATTGGAGCTTCATCCCAAATGATGGCGGAGCAGCGGTCAAGGAGTTTATGCGTATCAGATAGTTTTCCAAAATTACAGAATGATGTACCGCTTACTGGTATCGGAATTTTAAAGCGCAAATGTGCAGTTGTACCACCTGGAAGAAGAGTGGCTGCAATTCCAGATGAAGTTGTAGCTATAATAATGTGGCCAATGTTTCGCATATTTGCAAGCAAACAACGATATAAAAATGTTTTATCACTGCCTCCAGGTCCATCAACAAAGAAAAGAGGGCATTCATTATGATGTATTGCTTCAGTAATAACGCAATATGCATTACGCTGATAAACATTAAGTAATGAAATAGAGTTTAAGTCAGATTCTGATATAGCAATTGATAGTTCATGGTCTATTAAGCTGGAATAACCAATCATGGTATCGAATAAAGTGTTGATTTTTGGCAGATCAAAATCAGCTGTACTCTTATTATGCTGTTGAAGAATATAATTGATTTCATGAAGAAGTTTATTGGTCACATAGACATCATTCATAGCACGCGGCATGATGTAATCTTCAATCATGGAGCAGTAGTTGTCATTCCACAGTTTTCTGACATTAGTTGGTTGGCAGTACATTAGAATAGTTGTGAAAAGAGTACGTAGAGCTGAAGGCATTCTAAATTGGCGAGCTTCATGTAAGCAATCATGGAGGCTATTGTCTATTTCAAGCAGACTGTACTGTTCAGCAGCTTGTTTGAAAGTGGAGTACTGAGTACCATGTACTGTTAGAAGATAATCAAATGATTTTGGTGCGGAAACATGGTTCGATAGAAAATGTAAATAGAACCGCTCGCCTTCTGCAGGATGGACGGAGTAAATTCGTCCAATAACTTGTTGTGTTGTTTTTCGTTTACTCCACGTTTTTGAAGTTGAATTCCATCTGTAGTGTTTTGGAAAGTCTCTATATAAGTAATGGTGGGGTTCTTGGTTGTTATTGTACACGGTGAAGAATTCGGTTAGCATTGTCATTGAGTTGCGTTCGTTTGACAGAACAGAAGAAACAGATTCGTGGATGCGGAACTATACTTGATGTTTATTTGGAAGGTGAACCTGTCAGTTAGGAAATTTCAATATTTTGTAACAAATGTTAACACATGATACACTTTCAAAAGAGAGTAATAATAGTGTAATTTGAATTTTGTAAGAAGGTAATGTTACGTTGAAAAAATAACCTGTAAACGAACGACTGACGGATATATTTGATTCATATGAAATTTGAATAATTTCCAGCAGGCCTCCTGGGGACATATCCAGCGACCGTTAACATAATTAGAGAGCTCATCGTACTATTGACCTGGTTGAATTTGAAAAGAAATACAATCTGGACCTTTGTGAATGTATTTGTATAAGTATTTGATACTTTGAATACTACTGCAAATTTCAACATTAATGTGGCAATCATATTTTAGTAGAAGCCAGGGATTGTAAGGAACAATCCAACGATTGTCAATTGGAAAGTCTCCAGAACGTCGTAACATAATAGATCTGCCGTCATTACGTCTGCGATATATTGGGTAGGAGTTTGTTCCTTGAATTGTATGCTCAGCATAACACTTTGGATATCCTTTTTTGCAATCACCATGTTTCATGCAAGAAGCATTGTAATTAATGTTTCCACATGGTCCGTGTATCATATGTTGTACAACTGCATTGTATAATTGCGGTTCGTTTGAAAATGAAGGAAGTTCGGCACTAACAATTCGGTCGTCGTCATCTGGAGTGTTTAACTTGTCATTTTCATCGAACATTACCAACATATGTACATGCGGCAAGCCTCTTTTCTGAAATTCAATAACGTGCACATGACTCATTGTTTTTCCCAAGACATGTGTATGGAATATATCTTTTTTTAACTTCTCGTATTTTGCACGAAAAATTCGAGTTACTAAATCAGGTCGGTCTTGTGCTCGCTGACCTGGGAGAAGTTCATTAGTAATCTTTGTCCATGCAGAATTACATGTCATTGTCAAAAATATATCTGGTCTTCCATAATACTGCACAATCGTCATTGCATCTTGGTATCGTTGGTACATATCTCTGGGGCTTCCAACAAATGATGATGGTAGTATAACGCGTCTACCAACATTTTCTGTAGCATGAGCAAACAATATAAAACAAAGTAGTAAGTTAGTACGTTAAAGAAATTATGCGTACGAAGAACGTCATACCGGTGTTATTTTCTCCAGCATTTAAACAGTCTTGGAGTCTGTTGTATAGTTCAGCGCGAATATGTTTCTGATTGTTTTTTATCCAACGTAATTTTTGTGTTTCAACTTTAATGTAATTATCAACAACGTATTGTTGTAACAGACGACACCCACGCAAAAGTAATGATTGAAGTGGCAAGCGAATCTGTATCATTCCGAGAGCAAATATTTAGGATAAGATGATAATAATGGAACTAATACATGATTAGAAATAGTACATGAACTATCGAACCTGCAGAATATAGGAGTAGTAGTCACAACAACTAACATGGCGGTTATTAAGTCCTTTATATTCAGCGTGCCAACCATATGTTCCGCAAGAAAAAAATAATGGATATTGCATTGGATCATAATAGCCACTGTATTCTGGAACAGTTTCCAAGCCTGTGTCCATGCTTTCTACCATAATATTTCGGTCGTTTGACTCCATATATTCTTCAGCACCAACAATTATAGCAGCAACTTGTGATGACATTGGTAATGTATATTGAAGTTCTGCAGATGATCGTTCTTTAATCAACAACTTGCAGTTGGGAATATCAGGTCTTTGCGCAATTTGGCGAAACATTGTTACAAAAGGGTTGTGCATATTTAAGATTGATGTTATTTTGTCAAGTAATGCACGGTCGAACTGTTCATTTTCTTGCAATCGGTAGTCAGTCTGATGATCAGTATCATAAATAAATAATTGCAAATATCTTGGTCTTGTGTTTGCAGCAGGCAGTAAAGTTTCAATTTTGTGATATATAGCACCATGAGCGCGAAATGTATACACTCCTTGATGATTGACTGCGACATTTTGATCCAGTTTAACACCCATGGAGGTAAAAGCAAAAACATGGTTGTATGAGCGAATATTTGTTATAAATCTTTGGTGATTGGCAGAGTGCTCGCTGAAAAGAATCTGTAGTTCCGTTGGTGTTGGTGTAGGTGGCATGACTGTTCTTCCATTATTGCAGCACATAGTTTGTGTTTCACCATCGAACAATTTTGCTGCGCAGTAACGACACAGATATGGTTGTTTTAGTTGCAAATGTGTAATTTGTTGCGGGGAACCAGAAATTCGAGCTATATTGTGGCATTCGGTCCGATAGCTTCTATTGAGCATTCTGTGTGCATTTATGGCTACGTCATAATATGTGCTTCGCTCGTTGATTGTTTGCAGATGAGGAAGTTGGGGTGTACTAAAATCTGCGCGACACAGAGTCGTATGGTGAAATGAAGCAGTGTAGAGAAGTGTAAGAGGTCAAGCAGAGGATATTAGATGGGAGACAAAGCAATTGTACCTGCTCTAATGATCAGTTCATGCTCATTTGCAGTATGCAATGCGTCGAACTGCTGAGATGTTGAATGTAACATCTGTTGTTAATAATGTAGCTCCTATAGTTGATGATGACACATTGTGCGGTCGATGTTGTAGTGAAGGTGTGTCACATAAAGAGTATCTATGAATGACACCGTTTTCCGCGTGGCTGACTTTATGAGGAAAACATCATAGAAGAAAGGTTCAGATGATTACGTTTTGAGCGCAAACAATATGTGCAGATATAAAAGTAGGAAACCGTAGGTTTTTACCCCATGTAACATTCCCACTATGATGGTCCTGTAGGAAGCTCGATTGGTTGAGGTGCAGCAAGGGTGGATCTTCTACTATAGCAACTTGATGTGTAGGGGCAGTAGAAATGTTGGATGATTGTAGTTGCAGAGGATCAACTTCTTGTTGTGTAAGTTGTGGCTGTAGCGACATAGTAGTAGGTACATGATGACGTGCTGCGGACATGCGTGATCTTCTTGCTTGTGCATTTACTCTGTTCCGTGCTCGTTGTGAGGCCCGTTGATCTTCAGTGAGCTGTGAGCGCCATTGTCGCAAACGATCTCGTGCTCGCTCTCGATGGATTTGACGTTCTTCTTCAGACATTTCAGATACTCTAATGCGTCGTGAAGACATTGTGTATATACAGTGTTTGGAAGTGTTGGTTTCGAGGAAAGTAGCTGAAAAGTAAATTAAAAATTTTTTTTTGAGGGTAACAAATAAATTAGAATGACAAATAGAGGTAACTGTAGTTTAAGTTGGAGTATGAGCAAGACGTAAGTGAATGGTACAATGAAATGGCAATAGCATTTACAAACTTATGGCTGGACAGACGTGGTTGCATCTAATATGTGTAATTGTAAGGAAAATGTAAATGTGAGAAACGTTCATTAAATTCGCATAAGATATGGAGGAGAGCATACACTCAAAAGTTGGGTGTATTGTACATAAGTACTTTCAAATATAGGTAAACATGTAGATTTTTTGAAACTGTCAGTTCGTTCATATATTTACAATATTAACAAAGTATTCAATATAAACCAGATCTGAAAGAACATATATATGTACATGTAAATGAGCTCATATTGAATTATAGTTCATATATTCCTGGTAGTATGCTGGGTTAATATCAAATAGGCGGAGCTCGTGTGCTGAGATAGTGTTTCCGTCAAGTATTTGGTTGTTTATCAGAGCTACAGCAGCCTCCATTGATGCCTCATCTGCAAATATCAACTCTCCTGTCCCAGTGGTGTTTCCCATTGTGTCCACATCAGCCTTCAGTAATAAATAAATGGTGAGCATGTTTGATTTTTAAAACAAAGCGGCTGTAGTATGTTATGTTGCAGTGTTCAGCAGTAGCCCTTACGCTGGCATGCAGAAAGCCTGATAGAGTTTGGAAACGCGATCTTAATACATTAGTGGCCGTAGCATGGTTAAGGTTGCTGAGTAATACAGCAAAGTAGCAGTAATCTCGCATATGTGGGGGTACATTGTTGTAGCAGGGAACAGACTCCGATGTTGCTGACATGTTGTTTTCACGCGTCATGTTTTCTGAGGAATTGTATTCAGTCATCACAGATGGGCGCGTGACTAATTGATCTAGTTACAAACAGCAAGGTGAGAGTAAAATACGTGAAAGTGCAGAGCTTACATAAGCAGTTATTATTATACAAAAATATTGAAACAGTGATATTCAGAAAGGAGATGGAGTATGTTGGGTATTGTATCCACAATTACCTGGATTTGAGGAAGCCAACTGTCAAGCTAAGATGAATTCACAATGTATTTGATGAAACCTCTTAAGTTGTGCTTGCAGCTCTTCCACGCTAAGTGCACACCAATGTCAGGGTGCAGTAGGTCAATATACACGGGTCTGCACGACGTAATCCCTCGTTGAGCAGATCAGTGTGTTGCCCTACGTGTACTCTCTCTATTGGAGGGCACTTACTTTCAAGCACAGGGCTATATTTATGCAAGAGAAGACAAGGAGCAAGGATGGGTCAAGGAGCAGCACTTGGGTGGAAAGACGAAAATCCGTCTAAGTATAACTCGACGAGAATCACCAAGTGATTCTCGCCGAATCGTCGAGAATCATTAGTGATTCTCGCCGACTCCTTCCGGCTACCCCAAAACCGTGCCAAGTAAGATTCGGCGAGAATCACCAATGATTCTCGCCGAACCCGTCGCTGAGCAGGTCATGAATACCAAGTGAAAATCGTTGAGAATCAACAAGTGATCCGTCGAGAATCACCAGTGATTCTCGACGAATCGTCGAGAATCGTTAACTGATTCTCGCCGATTCGTCGAGAATCACCAATGATTCTCGACGAATTTTACTTGGCGTTTTCTCTGGATGCTGCTGGACCGGATTCTACCGCTGGACTAGTTTGAACCGGATTTCGGGTTTCTACTTGTGGGACCCACAACGGTCATATTGTATGGGTCTACAGTGTATAAATACATGGGTAGTTTTGAACGGCACATACGGCAAAGAAAATAAAAATCACGCGAGCACGGACAAACCCTAGGTCGTCGCTTCCGCTCCGCCGTCGTCGCCGCCGCTCGCGATAAGTTGGTCGCCGCTGATTGATCGTGTTTCTTCCAGATCTCCGGCGACAGAAGCCTAGCTAAGCTTAGCGTCTCACGTGTCTATCCGGAGATCTCTTGTCTCTCGATTTGTAGATCGGGAAAATCCTCCCCATCCGAATCGATCGAGACGATTGATCCTAGTGTGACCGTTGGTAGACCTAGCTTGCTTCGCTACGAATTTTGGATCAACAAAGGAGTGCATCCTCACATCGTTGTTGCCGCCGATCCCGTGAACCTCATCGCCGCTCATCTTGCCGTTGCCGGTTCCGAGAGATCCTCTCCAAGAGAGACCAAGGTTGTAGACTCTTCGTTGACTTCACGAACACGTCGTCGAACGAAGAGGAACACTGTAGTCTTCAAACGAAGTTTGTATCTCGTGTACATTCTAATTTACTTTTGTTGTAAAGGAACGATTGTTCCGTATTGTAAGGGTTGGGTGCAACCCGGTTTGTGTGAGTGTTGACTCCTACGTGTGGAAGGGTTCCTTCTGTTAGTGCAGGGATTGGATTTCAATCCTGTTGGAGAAGAGACCGAGTCGTCCCTTATTGGGAGATAGGTCGAAGGGGGAAAGTGGATGTACCCAAGTCGGGGAACCACTATAAATTGCCTGTGTTTTCTGTGTGCTGTGTTGTTTATCTTTATTGTGCAGGTACCGTTATAAATTCCGAAAAAGCGCTACACGTCATCTATTCCCCCCCCCCCCCCATAGGTGCACATAGTTGACACTAGGTGGACTTTCAAGTGGTATCAGAGCCAGGTTGCTCATCAAAAAGGCTAACACCTTGAGTAGATTCCTGCCACCAGTGTTAAAAGCATGGAGCTGTATTATGACGTATTGCCACTCAAACTCCCTGCATGCACAAAGGATTATTATCCCATCTGGAGGATGAGAGTGTCATTTCACTTGGATGTCCATCGATCCTCGAGCATCCTTCATTCTGGAAGAGGGTCCATTTGTTCCCATGAAGACCACCGACTCTGGAATCCAAGTGCCCATGTGCATTTCTGAGATGTCAGAGACGGAACTGTCACTATTTAACTTGGACGAGAGGATTCGTCAAATTATCTTGGATATCTGGTCTGGAGCTTCTCGCTCTAGATTAGCAAAATGTAGGACGGCCAAATCCATGTGGGTGATGATCTCAGAGTTGATGGGGGAGTCAGAGAAAGCTGGAATATGCTGTCAACCAGAGGAGGAAGCCTATGTGGGGGTCCTCACCTCTGAAGATGAAGGCAAGCATCACTCGGACAACATCAGAGATCCAGTGTTCGTGTTAGAGACTGACGAGGCCAGTGAGGAAAGCAGCTCTGATGAGGACGAAACAATGGTCACTGGCTCTAATGACAATAACACAGATGAGCAGGTAACATCTTCATCCTGCCCCATATCTCTTGAACTTTCTGAAGACAGAAACTGCTCTCCTCCAGAAAATTCTGATTCCCTGAAGAGAGCCCTTCAGGAAAGCAACCTACTTGCTGAGGAGCAAGCTCGAGAAATTGCTCGACTGAAGATCTTGTTGGTTCTCCAATTGGCGTCCAACAAGGTCAAGGACTCTAAGATCTCAGCTCTAGAGAGTAGTCTAGATAATGAGAAACGAATAGTATCAAACTTTTCCAAAGTTGATGCTATAAAAAGAAAGCAAGAAAACGGGTGGATCTCCCGGATTATCAATTCGTGGAGAAATGGGGAAACGGTATTCTGACCTCCCACTCCAAGCAGGAAGGCAACTCATCATGCCTTCAGGTATGACCACAGGAATAATCGTGGTCACTGCAAGGGTGATCTATCCCCATGTGAAGACTCCCAGAG
Organism: Platanthera guangdongensis; assembly: GCA_039583875.1. Lineage (NCBI taxonomy): Eukaryota > Viridiplantae > Streptophyta > Magnoliopsida > Asparagales > Orchidaceae > Platanthera > Platanthera guangdongensis. The sequence continues at coordinate 199,829,526 of CM077158.1, read as the reverse complement.
TGCAAGGGCCGTCGTGGCCACCCATGAGAGAATACTTAAGGCTCAGCCTGAGCCCTTTGTATTCACCGCCACTGCCTCAACCCGGGGTGAATCTGCACGTCTCAGCTCACAGAAGACTTCTCACCACCTGAGGACACAGGATAGGGAGGTTAGAAGTCATGGTGTAAGTTCTCATGAGGCCTCAGGAAGGGGGATGCCTGAAAGAAAGGCACCACCTTCCCGGCCTCATGATGCTCACAACATACATTCCTTCCACCCTTCCACGTGTCACGATGGAAGAGGAAATTGTGTGAGGCAATTATGCTCTATCCCGTTTAGACCTAGGACCGTGACTACCTCAGTCACTAGATCAGGTCGGAAACGGCGATACAACATTCACCCATGTTGGTGTTGTGGCAAAGTGGGGCACTTTGCCGTCGACTGTTGGCACAACCCCTCTATGCCCACGGCAAGGGCTTATCCACATTCTCGGGACAGAGGTAGTCTTCCAGACAGGTTTTCTGAAGGAAGGCAGTTGCGTGCTTATGCTAACAGGAACCTAGGACCCAATATGATTTGGGTTCCTAAGGTAAAGTAATTCTTTCTTGCAGGGTAGTCTAGGTTCCCGTGAATATGATGGGAACTAGACAGTAGGTGGCTCAAGACTAAATTGGAACAAGCGTCTGCAATAACAGATGTGATATCAATTGAGCATACTCACATTGAGCTTCTAATATGTTCTACCTGTGGGACTAAAACGATGACTCTCAAAATCCCAGGTACTCATGATCAGTTTCAAGACTTGAGTCGTTTTCAATTGACAATTACATATATATATATATATATATATATATATATATATATATATATATATATATATATATATATATATATATATATATATATATATCTTTGTATACAGATACATCCTTGTATATTCGTGTATGTATGCACATCTAAGGATAGGTTAACTCGATACATGCAAACCTTTATACATCAATAAAGAGTTAACAAAGATATGTCATTGTGAATCTCGACAACTCACAATTGACATCAAGAAGTGTTTGGAGAAGCCTCGCTCAAACCCAAATAGATTGGCTTTACAATAAATATGCATTTATCGTTCTTTTATTGAATTGACATCAGAAGAATTTGAAAATGTTGCAGTGCTTCTTAATGTGACAATTCCTAGTAGAGAAACCTTTCAATTTCGAATTAGACAAATCCCGTCGACCCTTTATATACTCGGAATCTCGCCGACCCTTCACCTTCCTCAAGTATCCCGCCGAAGGAGCAAGCTACACGAGTCCCGCCGACTCTCGCAGAAACCACGCCAAATCGCAAGGTTTCTTCCGTCGAATCCCGCCGAACTTCGCCGGAGACTCGCGGAAGCACGCCGACTCTTCCCATTCCCACCGACTCGTGGAAGCACGCCAAACCTCGCCAACTCTCTCCGCAGGGAACTCTCTCCTTCTCCGCTGGACACTCGCCGAGGGGCAACTAACCGCCGCAAGGGAAACTTACCGGAAGAACAACTCGCCCACTCCTGCTGGAAAGCTCGCCGAATCCGTCTCCATCAAAGGTCTCCCGCTAGAATCCCGACGAAGCTCTCACCGACGATCTCTCCAAGTTTCGATTCTTCTCCACTCGAACTAACTCACCGTCTACACCGCTAGGTATACCCTCACCCTCACTTGGACTTGATCACTAGTATCACTTTCATTTTGATTTTTGATTAAGTGTAGAATAGGGCTTCACTCCCTAGATCTGCAATGGCTCCAAGAACAACTGCTGGGTTGGTCTCTGGTTGCGAGCTTGTTCAAACTGGGTTTTCTCACGCCTCGGACGAATTCCGCAACATCATTCTGATGCTGGAAGAGGCTGGGCTAACATTCGTCCTGGAGCACCCTTGCAAAATCCTGGACAAAGAGGTGCTGGAGTTCTTCGCTACCGCAAGACTCCGAAATGGCGACTCCCTAATCAAAAGCAAGGTGGCTGGGGCAAAGGTCAAGATGTCTACCAGCAAGCTGACCCGCTTTCTGCAGCTTTCTAGCTCGGAGCATGAGGACTATCTGGAGGACGATGACAAAAACAGAACTCTCTTATTCTGCGGTCTCCCACGAGGAATTCGGTCAATAAAGAGGAAGGATATGAATGAAGAAGGGAAGCTCCTGTCTGACATTATTGGAAAGGTGCTCATCTGTAAGCCAGGCTCTCATGACCATATCTCAGCGGATATGTTCAAGATCCTGATAGCTGTTGTCTGCCGTAAACGGTTCAACTGGGGGGAGTTGCTGTTCGAGAAGATCAAGGACACCTTGGGCTCTCTGAGTTTTGGCCGCATCATAAGTCTATATATAAACCAGCTAAATGGAGACAAGTTTGACATGAGTAAAGGTGTCCCGCTCCACTACTTGAAGAAGATGGACTCAAGTGTGTTTGACCGATGGGAGAGACGTATTGGGCAGACTGCAGTGGAAGAGCAATAGGGAGTTTCTTCAGCAGTCTCCCCCAATGAAGTTCCTGATACCTTGACTGCAGGAATCGAGGGGGAGTCTCTACCCCCTCATACTGAGGTAGTATCTGACATCTCCCAGGTGGCCAGGGATGCGGTTGCCGAAATTCAAGAAGAAAGTGACACTGTATTGGAGACTGCTGACAAAGAATTGGAAGAGGCTGCTGATGAAGATGAGTTCATGGATGATGATGAAGAGGATGAAGGGCATGAGGGACATGAAGTATTTGAGGCTCCGGATCCTGTTGAACCTCCATCTGACAAGCATGCACCAGTGGAGGGGGAGTCAGATAAATCTACAGAGGCCGCCAGCATTCCTCCATTAGAGACTGTGCTTGTATCCAGCTCTACAGATGCGTCTGCTGAAGGGCAAGGCCCACAAGTGCCTCCGGCTATTCCGTTACGAGATGAGCTAGTCACTCACACTGTCAATGTCATTCAGGGCATAGTGAATGAACTTAAAGCCTCTTTTGATGAAGCTCAAAATAAACTGCTGAAAAGGATTAAGACATCTGAAAATCTCATGCTCAAGAATATGGTGGAGATCAACCATAAACTGGACGTGATGGAGAAGAAATTTGAAGAAAAGTACACCGAGGCCGGCCAAGCTGTCACACTTCTTATGGCCGGATTGAAAAATAACACCGACACACTTGCTGTCGTAAATCAGAACGCTCATGTTGTAGCCAACAACATTCAAAAGTTTGACGGTAATATGGTCACTCTCAACGCCAATCAGCAGACCTTGGTCACTGAGTTCTCCCGGACCACCAAGCATATTGATGACTCCCTGCACTCCTATGCAAACTGCATCGCTGTCGAAGCCAAAAAGGGGGAGAAAGAGTATATAGCTAAGATGGCCGAGCTTCAAGAAAGCATGAGCACAAACTTCGAACAATCAAACAAATATGTCTATGAGAGCTGCTGGTGGATGCTCCAACAGGCGTTAGGTACGTTAGGCATCGTTTTGCCTGACAATCCTGCAGGTATTCATGTTCCTGAGACTTCTACGGCCGCTGAGGGAGTAAGTGCTGCTGAGGGAATCAGTGCAAGTGTTGCAGATGTTCCCATAAGTGAAGCGGACGCTAGGGCTCTCTCCAAAGCTAAACTGAGGAGCATGTTTGACCAAGAGGCCCTAGCAAAAGCCAGGGCCAAGAGAAAAGCTCAGGAAGGGACCTCCAAGGAGACACTAGCCGAAAAGAGAATCAGAATGAGTGAGGAGGAAGTACGAAATGAAAGGTGGAGTCCAGTCTCAAAGCACATCATCTTGGACACCTTCTGGCTACAAGAAAAAGGAGAACTCAATCGAAACGAAGTATACAGCCAGTATGAATGGGACATGCACAAGACGTATGAAGCGAAATGAAATATCTTCTTCAGAAACAACACGGATGCTGATAAAGTTCCTCCTCCCAGATACTATCCGAAGCCTAAAGAGTACATGGAGAGACAAAGGAAGAAGTTCTTGGCGTAAAAACACAAGGATGACTTAGCTAAGGAAAGATAGTCAACAACTTATAGCTTGTCATTCTCTCCTAAAAACTTTTAATGCTTATTGTTATGATATGAACAATTCTGAGATTATATGTATATATATATACATTGGTATTTAAATTTGTGAATGACTCAAGTCCTGATCTGGTTGCATATATTCTCTTGTGCTGCATGTTTAATTTCTAAATGCTATGTTTATTATTTGATTGGTGTTATTCATCTTAGCTAGTAGGGTTTTGGCTTCGTCAAATAGGGGGAGATTGTTGGGTATTGTATCCACAATTACCTGGATTTGAGGAAGCCACCTGTCAAGCTAAGATGAATTCACAATGTATTTGATGAAACCTCTTAAGTTGTGCTTGCAGCTCTTCCACGCTAAGTGCACACCAATGTCAGGGTGCAGTAGGTCAATATACACGGGTCTGCACGACGTAATCCCTCGTTGAGCAGATCAGTGTGTTGGCCTACGTGTACTCTCTCTATTGGAGGGCACTTACTTTCAAGCACAGGGCTATGTTTATGCAAGAGAAGACAAGGAGCAAGGATGGGTCAAGGAGCAGCACTTGGGTGGAAAGACGAAAATCCGTCTAAGTATAACTCGACGAGAATCACCAAGTGATTCTCGCCGATTCGGCGAGAATCACCAATTGATTCTCGCCGAATCGTCGAGAATCATTAGTGATTCTCGCCGACTCCTTCCGGCTACCCCAAAACCGTGCCAAGTAAGATTCGGCGAGAATCACCAATGATTCTCGCCGAACCCGTCGCTGAGCAGGTCATGAATACCAAGTGAAAATCATTGAGAATCAACAAGTGATTCTCGACGAATCGTCGAGAATCGTTAACTGATTCTCGTCGATTCGTCGAGAATCACCAATGATTCTCGACGAATTTTACTTGGCGTTTTCTCTGGATGCTGTTGGACCGGATTCTACCGCTGGACTAGTTTGAACCGGATTTCGGGTTTCTACTTGTGGGACCCACAACGGCATATTGTATGGGTCTACAGTGTATAAATACATGGGTAGTTTTGAACAGCACATACGACAAAGAAAATAAAAATCACGCGAGCACGGACAAACCCTAGGTCGTCGCTTCCGCTCCGCCGTCGTCGCCGCCGCTCGCGATAAGTTGGTCGCCGCTGATTGATCGTGTTTCTTCCAGATCTCCGGCGACAGAAGCCTAGCTAAGCTTAGCGTCTCACGTGTCTATCCGGAGATCTCTTGTCTCTCGATTTGTAGATCGGGAAAATCCACCCCATCTGAATCGATCGAGACGATTGATCCTAGTGTGACCGTTGGTAGACCTAGCTTGCTTCGCTACGAAGTTTGGATCAACAAAGGAGTGCAGCCTCACATCGTTGTTGCCGCCGATCCCGTGAACCTCACCGCCGCTCATCTTGCCGCTGCCGGTTCTGAGAGATCCTCTCCAAGAGAGACCAAGGTTGTAGACTCTTCGTTGACTTCACGAACACGTCATCGAACGAAGAGGAACACCGTAGTCTTCAAACGAAGTTTGTATCTCGTGTACATTCTAATTTACTTTTGTTGTAAAGGAACGATTGTTCCATATTGTAAGGGTTGGGTGCAACCCGGTTTGTGGGAGTGTTGACTCCTACGTGTGGAAGGGTTCCTTCCGTTAGTGCAGGGATTGGATTTCAATCCTGTTGGAGAAGAGACCGAGTCGTCCCTTGTTGGGAGATAGGTCGAAGGGGGAAAGTGGATGTACCCAAGTCGGGGAACCACTATAAATTGCATGTGTTTTCTGTGTGCTGTGCTGTTTATCTTTATTGTACAGGTATCGTTATAAATTCCGCAAAAGCGCTACACGTCACCTATTCCCCCCCCCCCCCATAGGTGCACATAGTTGACACTAGGTGGACTTTCAGAGTACAATAGAGTACTGTACTATACAATATTGACGTAGTGGAGCATATCATGAGTAAAGCAACAGCATAGCAAAGCAGGAGGATATATTTCATATATTATTCGACATAGTAAATTGGTTTTTATTAAGATAATTTTTTTGTGGCATTTCTATAATTATGCATTGATTTAAGGTAAAAATATCCTCTTACAAATTCAGACAGGCACATATACACTACATTCACTCGACAGCTGATAAATCTCCATTATTAAATTTCATCAGTTTGAACATGAAAGTGTAACGAAATTTCATAGGTGGACATTGATGAATCACTATTTAATGACACTCATGTTCATGTGCGGCACCGTCTTGCTGAAGCATAGCAGTTTCATGCAGAAATGCAGTGTGCTGCACTGCAAATTGCAAGGTAGCAACAATGCGCTGTGAAGGAAGGTGCAGGGAGAAATGCAGCAACCTTGAGCAGGAGCTAATTTGGGAGCATATGAGCATACCAGGTGATGCACAAATGCAGTGAAGCATAGCAGCTTCGTGCAGAAATGAAGTGTGCTGCACTGCAAATTGCAGGACAGAAACGATGCGCTGTGCAGGAAGGTGCAGGGGAAACTGCATCAAACTGGAGAAGAAGCAGCGTTGGGGGCAGATGACGATGTTTGAGGAAGAGTTTGACACAGACGTTGCAAATGTTTTGACTGAAGTGTCGTTGTGTCGCAGGTACAGAGATTAATGGCACCGAAGAATGTGAACGTTGAATGTGCAGGCACTTAAAACTAATGCAAGCACATGAAAAAATATGTTCACAACTTGTGGCCAAAACAAAATCAATAACTCACTTTCCAATGATGATACATATCATAACAATGCGGTCACCAAAACATCATGAAAAATTCACAGCATAACATAAAGGTTGATCTGTAACTTGTTGGCATACAAAAACATAACCGCATTGATCACAGGAAAGTACCAACAAAATATGGACAAATATTATGTGGTTCTATGAGAAGTACCAACATACTCAATCGCCCATAGTGATATTTATATTTCTGTCAGTGCTAAATTACATGATAAAATTTTGCACGCACCAAATTTTCTTTCGCATACCATTTGCATGTTGAGGGTGGTCCATCATGCATACCAAAACAATTCTGCATTTGTGAGAGGGAGGGAGATTGCAGGCTTGGCAGAAATAGTTGAGGCTTTAGTCATTACGAATGAGTAGGGGAGTGGGTGATCACTGATGTAGGCAGGAGAGGATTTGGGGAAGTGGAGTCAAAGGTACTGGAGATGGTTGTGTGGTTGGGAGTGTAGAGGTAATGGGTCGTGGCTGGTGGTTATTGTTGGAGTCGGGTAGTGGTGGAGGCAATTGTGATAGTTAAAGGGGAAGTGGGCTGAGGTGGAGGGAATGAAGGGGGCCAGCCACAGGGTGCTGGTAGCGGCCGTTGTGAGTGGAGAGGAGAGGCTCGCAAAGAGCAGTGAAGAGCAGGAATAAGTCATGCGAAGAGACGTGTGCGGCAAGCAATCTCAGTTAGCAAGCAGGTGATGCACAAATGCAGTGAAGCATAGCAGCTTCGTGCAGAAATGCAGTGTGCTGCACTGCAAATTGCAGGGCAGAAACTATGCGATGTGCAGGAAGGTGCAGGGGAAACTGCATCAAACTGGAGAAGAAGCGGCGTTGGGGGCAGATGACGATGTTTGAGGAAGAGTTTGACACAGACATTGCAAATGTTTTGACTGAAGTGTCGGTGTGTCACAGTTACAGAGATTAATGGCACAGAAGAATGGCGACGTTGAATGTGCAGGCACTTAAAACTAATGCAAGCACATGAAAAAATATGTTTACAACGTGTGGCCAAAACAAAATAAATAACTCACTTTCCAATGATGATACATATCATAACAATGCGGTCACCAAAACAGCATGAAAAATT